>SNQJ01S0012630.1:39936-65710 GCA_010110895.2 Picea sitchensis | reverse complement strand
TGAGAGAATCCCAACACGAACCTGCGGTAGAAATTAGCAAGACCCAAAAAGATGCAAAGCTCTGTTAGAGTGGTTGAGGCTGGCCAATCCCAGACTTGGATCTTGGTTGGATCCACATGCACCCCATGCTCATCAATAATGTATCCCAAATACTAAACCTGAGTCATGCCAAAAGTGCGCTTCTCCAAATTGGCACACAACTTGTGTTTCCGCAGTGTTTGGAGGACCTGTCAGATGTGGTGGAGGTGCTCTTCCCAAGTCTGGCTGAAGATCAGGATGTCATCCAAGTACACTACTACAAATGAGTTGGTGAATGGTCGCAAGATGTCGTCCATCAACCTCATGAAGGTTGCGGGAGCATTCGTCAACCCGAAAGGCATGACCGACCATTCGAAAAGGCCCTCCTTGGCTTTGAAGGCACTCTTCCACACATCGGACGGTTCGATTGGTACTTGGTGATACCCAGACTTCAAGTTGATCTTGCTGAAATATTTTTCCCCTTTGAGTTGGTCCAGAAGGTCATCCATCTGTGGGATCGAGTACCTATTCCGAACAATGATCTTGTTCAGTGCACAATAGTCAATACAGAGTCTCCAAGTCCCATCCTTCTTCTGCACCAACATGATCGGGCTCCCACACGACGATGAACTTGGCCGAATGTGACCTTTCTGCAGCAACTCCTAAATCTGCCTCTTGATTTCATTGTTCTCCATAACAGAGCGTCAATAGATCGGTCCATTGGGAAGCGATGCACCCAGGGTTAGATCGATGGGGTGCTTGACCTGACAGTGCAGAGGCACCCCTACGGGTGAGGTGAAGATGTCCTGGTACTCTTCCACAACCTTGTCCATTTGTTGTTGTCGTGCGGAGGAGCCCTTTCTGGAGGTCGTGGCCATAGTCTTCTTCTTGCCTTGAGGGTGGATCATCAGGAAAACAAATTTCCCGGTTTTGGAAATGAGCTTACTGCATTGTTTTGTAGTAACCAAAGAGATAGCGACAGGTGGTTGTACCTTTGGTATCCTGTACAACTTATTTCCCAAGGTAACAATAACAGCGCGAGGTCGAGACTCATACACAACATGTCGCTTCCACAAGTATGGTTGGCCTAATAATACATCACAAACATCTAGAGGATCAATGTCACGTAATACCTCATCGGTGAAGGGCTTGATGTTGTAGGGAAGGCGACACTGCTCGCTGACGCGGAGATCCCGTTCTTGGTGAAGCCACCCGATGGTGTATGATTGTGGGTGTGTTGTGGTCAACAATCCCAACTGCTTCATGACCTCTGCTGAAATGAGGTTCTTTTGGCTCCCACTGTCGACAATGAACTGTAGCGGGGAACCCTTTACCCACATCTGGGAGTGGAAGAGATGCTCCTCCTCCTCTAGATTTTCTGGTTCTTCCTTTTGGATCTTCGTGGTGGCAATGGCGGTGTTGGGCTCTGCATCGATAATCTGATTCCCTCTGTCATTCCCCTTCTTGGGTTCTAATTCAGTGTTGGAGCATGCATATGATTCAGAAGCCCTCATCTCGGTCACCAGTGACTGTTTGGCCCGACACTCACTTGTGTTGTGAGTGGAGCTCTTATGGAACTCACACCACTTTCCCATGTCCTTCTTCGACTTCGCAGTGTTGTTCTTTGCTTACAGATTTGGCAGGTTGTCTAAAGCCACCATGCCTTGGCTTTGTCCTTTGTTCTGCGGTTTGGGGGCACCTTCGCTTGCTTTTGATTCGCAGATCCAAAGTCTCGCTTCTTCTGTTTGAATTTCTGCTCAATCTTGGTAGCATACCGGTATGTCGTACCAATCGAGGAGATGTCGAGGAACTCCATTTCCTCCTTAATGTATTTGTGTAGACAACTGTGGTACTTCAACACCAAATGTTTCTCCGAATATTTGATACCCAACTTTGTGCGCAGGGTATGGAACAGATTCGTTAGCCCATGCACATCTTGATCCCTTTGCTGTCGCAGCATAGTCCATTGTATGTACTTGTCCTCATAGCTCCCCATGGGATAATATTTTTCCTTGATGGCGCCACATAAAGAATTCCAAGTGGGTACGACCGAGAACAAAGAGGGTTCCTCCTCATCCTTTTTCTCACAGTAGGTTTCCCACCAGTCCTTGACATGGGGGGCAACTTTGAGCAGTGAAAAAATAATCTTCTCTTGGTCGGAAAAGTCATGAATCGAGAAATATCCTTCTAATAGATTCAACCATCTATCTATGACGTCTGCATCTATTTGGCCATAAAATATGGGAATGTCAAAGTTTACTTGTACCTTAAAAGGGGTTGCGCCTCCAGAGTGGTTGTTGGATGCAGATGCACCGCCAGTGGGCAATCGTTTAAGGATCTGGGCGAAGTTATCCATCATTGCGTTCCTTTGTTTTTCAAGGGCCTCCTCGAGCAATATTTTGATAGGATATCCTGCTCCCTTGTCTTTCTTTTCGTCCCCCATGGGCGACCATTGGGGTTTGCGAGGTTGATCTTGCAAAGGTTCATCCAGATCGAGCCCTAACTCCTTATACCTCGACCTCGTTGGGGACATGTAAAGAAGGATCGAGAAAGAGAAGACCGCTCCGATACCACTGATCCGAATTTATGCAGAACGCAACAAAATACACAAATAACCATGAATACAAAGATGCAACAGAAATAACACTTCGTTTCATTAATATCAAATAACTGAAATTTGTTTACAGACATAATAAAAATAAACTAGCTAGGGCACTGGTAGCTTATCTCTGAGAAGATATGTAGCGGCTACAGGCATTTGAACTCTGTGTTACAATGAGGCTCGAAGGCCTATATGTTATTGAGAAACAATGGAAACCCTAAACATCCCAAAAACCTAACTCTAGGAGATGAAACACCAGAATATGGGCCCCGTCAGGGTAAATTGGTACATCAATTCCCGAGGTCGTAACTTTTGCATACTATCTTCGTTTGACGCATATGATACATCGTTAGAAAGATCTATCCGAGGACTACAATTGTTGACAACAAATATCATGGTTTGGAATAAATTAATATTTGTCAACCGGTTGATGCCCAAAAAATGTTGTTTAGGGCCTCAAAACGGCTCCGGAAGTTCAGGACCTGAAAAACTGCCAAAAAATAGTAAATTGTGCTACAATTAAGGACACTGAAAAACTAAAAGAAACAATGGTGGGGGTCCAAGTGGAATAGGCGGGTGGCCACCAATATCCACCTAGATCACACACATATTAGGGAACTACAAACTATTGAAAGCATATTACATGCTCTTTGTTATTAAATAACACTTAATTTCACATCTTCCACATGAAAAACATGATTTCAACTTGAATAATTTACCTTAAGCTTTGCAATTTTATAAAACAAGGAACTTTGTCTTCTAGGGATGTCTCCTCCCAGTGAACAAACACCAATAAAAGTTGGCTACAAAAGGACTCAACCCAACTCCATGCAAACTTCACACATGAATAGAACCAAAAAATGTATTCAAGTGTTTTAGAGAGATAGCTTTGTGGGCAACAAGGTCTTTGAACTCCCATGTGAATAAGTCCTTTTGTAGGCTCCCCTAAAACACTAACCACTGGTGTAGATAATTCATCTCCATCTCGATCTTTCTCACATGTGCAATGATCGATAATAGAAAATTCACACATATTAGGAAACTACAAACTATTGAAAGCATATTACATACTCTTTGTTATTATACTGCCTCCAACAGTATATAGCAATGAGTTAGCATTGACTTTCATATTAGTTTTGTGTTGACTTGAAAAATTTGTATCAATTTTAATGTTGAACATAACAATTAAAAAAAAATATTTCTTAATAGAACGAAAATAGTACTTTTTTAACTCCTCATTGGTCAATAATTTGATAGTCTTATTGCAACCTTCGCATATTTCGAGACCTTGAATTAATGGGGAAGGAAAAAATTCCCAACAGTCACGTTTCAAATGTTCCATTCACATGAATGCATCTCCGTCATTTTATTTAACGTTATAAGGTTATAGTAATAGGAATGATGAATCTCCAACGTTGCTCAAGGTTGACCTTGATGATCGCTGCCAACCTACCTGACAACATTTAGAAAGCAGGCTACACAATCATTATTCACTTGGCCCAACGTATGATGCATCCGTGAAATAAGTTATTAGTTTCAGAGGCAGTATATCGCAGCATGCTGCACTTGTTAAATAACACTTCATTTCACATCTTCCACATGAAAACAAGATTTAAACTTGAATAATTTGCCTCAAACTTTGAAATTTTATAAAACAAGGGACTTTGTCTTCTAAGAGTGCCACCTCTTAGGGAACAAACACCATTAAAAGTTGGCTACAAAAGAATTCAACCCAACTCCATGCAAACTTCACGAAGGGATAGAACCAAAAAATGTATTCAAGTGTTTTAGAGAGATATCATCGTGGGCATCAAAGTCTTTGAACTTCGTTACTCAACGTTAAGAGGTGGAAAACCTCTCTCGGTGATGCCTAAAATTTCCTCTTGGTCGAATAAAAGAACGAGCCCACTTGTAACATCCATCCCATCCATAGACCATATAGAGAGTCGAGGTATTTCATTCTCACTAATCCAAATACACCATGTGAATAAGTCCTTTGTCAACAAAGAGGCCTCCCATAACTAAAATCCATGCAAAAAAAAATTCTTTTAAGTATTAACATTGATCTCTAAAGGTTAGCTTTAACATAAAAAAATGTTCTATTTTAAACTTTAAATCATCTCTATTATTTTTTCAAATTTTAATTTTGAATGTAAATTAACTTTAAATCATCTCTATTATTTTTTAAAATTTAAATTTTGAATATGAATTGAAGAAATTAACTTCCTTTTTATTATATTTTTGTAATAAGTGAAACAACTTATTTTCTTATCAACATGATTTATTTCTTTATGAAATGAAATCACTTGGACTGATCTCAATCAATAATATGATTCTCTTTCTAAATGGCCTACCAAAAAAATCCAACAATGTAATTAGACAAAAGGATTCCATGAAAAGATTTAATAAAACACTTAGAATAACTGATCCATTAATTCACCTGTTAACACTTTATCTAACGAGCAGTGACAAATTGATTGAATATGTCCGTTCGTCCATTAGAACAGATTATAAGATTATATGTCCGTTCGTTTGATTCCGATTTGAAGAATTAGAACAGATTATAACAGTTCATCCATACACCTCTTTCTACGGAAAGTTCATTAATTCACCTATCAACATTTTAGCTAACTATTAGTGACACATTGATCGAATATGTTGCTATCTGTTGTTGGTTACAGCCAAGCTTGTGACTGTGGTTTCTATAAAATCTGTCATTTTGATTTGAAGCTCAACTCCCATAACCACGAGGCTAGTTTTCTGGTTGGGGTTTTAAGAGTCTCATAAAGCCAGAGGATGGAGACACCGCACAAGCCTTTTTCATTCATTGACGGGGGGGGACTTTTTGCAGGGTTGGGCTGTACGAGTAGTTGTTTGTTGGGTGTAATAACTGGAGGGGCGAGAAAATAACCTGAGGATTTGGTAGACTACTTGCTTCTTCAGCTCCTCCTCCTTGACTTTCTCAACTACACGAGAACATGCAAGTAAAGTAACGAATTTGGCAGCGTATCCGTGAAAAATATGGATTCCTATAATGTTGGGTGGGGTTTCAATTTTTATCCCCAAAACAGTTTTTCACCTTCACGTGGACTAATCATGGGGTGCCCCTATGGACAGGCCGACTACGTGTCAACTGCCGCATTTATGACAAAAACAAGCCAAAAACATCGAAGGAAACTAAATATAAAACGAGGAGAAAGAGTATTATTTGCAACTTGATTTGTCTTTTGCCTTCATTCAATCTAAGTCCAACTTTTTCCCTCCAGCCAGCCAGCCAGCCCTCACTGGATTCTCTGCCCTTCTTTTCTTAGCCCCTTTGAGAGTCTAGAAGAAGGCGTTGATTTGGGCTCTCCCTGTTTGTTCAAAGTACGAGTGATTTTATAGGGATTTTGTTTTTATTCTGTAATAGGATTGGTAATGCGTGTGGGGTTGGGATTGTGCGTTGTAATGAAGAAGCCATGAATGCGCGTACTGATGCTGGCAACTTCCAGAGTGTTTCTGTGAATTTGTTTTATTTTATATCATTGAATGTGGTGTGCCAGAGTGGTATGATCTATACAAAGTCTACTAGCTTTTGATTGGAGGAAGCCCTTTTTCATTTCTTGTTGTCTCCGCATTTTGTACCAAACAAGGTATTATCATTTTTGTGTTTGTATTTGCGTTTGAACCAGCCTGTGTTATACGCGTGTATTCTCTGTTATATTATGTATTGGGTTTAGATTGTCAGTGCATCTGCATGTGGGTATATATGGGAATTGATTCTGTGATATTTTCTTCAATACATTCGCTGTTATGGACCCTGGTTTGATCGTTTTAAATTTCGTGCAGTTCCATGGGCTTGAACAAGGTCTGATTTGGGCTTTGATATCGCATACACCATAACAGATTCAGCAGATACACCATAACAGATTCAGCAGATCCATTCTCGTAATCCCAAGGTAAGCTTATTCATGTGATTTTTGGTGAAATTTCTGTAAGGGCCTCGTATTTTTTATTTTTTTTCAAATCCTGGAATGCCCATCATTCACATGTGGTTCAGATCAGGTATTTTCTGGTAGGCTGCATCATTTTTTGTGTGTGAATCCCAACAGTTTTAGTTGTTTCGGATCACGTTTGTTAGTCTTTTTCATGGTCTGTTTCTCTAGGGCATTTGGGTTTTGTACTCTGAATATACCCAGTGTCCCAGATCATTTTTTTTCAAGCAGATCTGTGAAGGACATATTTGTAATAGTTTGTGTTTATATTGTGATCTGTGAAGGGTTCAAGATGGTAGCCGCCGCTGCAACAATGCTAATGTTTTCTTCAAGCTCTCAGTGCAACACACAGAACAAGATCTCGTCATCTGCTTCATCAGGGAAGCCCACAATGCCAGTTAGCTCTCCTGAGCGTGTTGATGTTAAGTCCAAACCCACTGCATACAAGGGACTCCAAGTCAATGGAAATTCCCACGGAGCTACTAATAAGATAAATGGCACTAAGGTGAACGGAACAGCAGTGGATAGCATGAAGCATAACGTTGGCCTGAAGGAAGCAGCCGAGGAAGAAAGCACTGCTAAGAGCAGGATCAATCAGCTCCCAGATTGGAGTATGCTTCTCGCAACTATTGCTACCATTATTCTGGCAGCCGAAAAGCAGTGGACCAATTTTGATTGGAAGCCAAGGAAAACAGACGTGTTTGGTGACGTTTTCAGGCTGGGCAGGTTTGTGGAAGACAGTCTGGTTTTCCGGCAGAACTTCGCCATAAGATCTTATGAAATTGGTGCAGACAAAACGGCTTCTATTGAAACCTTGATGAACCATCTTCAGGTAAGTGGAGGCTTTGTCATCAATGGCATATGAAGTTGGTTTCTAAGGATCTTGTATTGGCTTTAATATATCTTCAAGGGCTAGAAGGGTCGCTGATATAAGTTTTAAGCACTTTCTGAGGGCTTAAGAGCTGAAGAATACGTGGTTGTGCACTTTTCTCTTCAGATTCAAATTTCTTAGAATGGTGGCACTGTGTTTTCTTTTGCAGGAAACTGCCCTTAATCATGTTTGGCTTTCTGGGCTAGCTGGGGATGGATTCGGTGCTACTCTTGAGATGAGCCGGAGAAATCTCCTATGGGTCGTGGCTCGCATGCAAATTCAAGTTGAACGATATCCCTCATGGTATTCTATCTTTTGTAGACTTGTGTGTGTTGTTTTTCCGGGACTAGTGAGTAGATTGTCAACTTTTGTGTATGCTATGAGTGAAATCTTCTATGAGCGACATCATAAATGAACAGACCTTGATGATTGAAAATCTACAAAGGGGTAAGGGGCTATGGACTTTCCCAGTCAAGGTGAGAACGTGGATGCTTAATAAGCATTGAGTTAAGTTCCCATGTCCCCACACTCCTCCCCAAATAAGGAAAAAACAAACAAACTTATGTATGTTCTTTTGATGACCAGTTCTTATAAGCCAAATTTTTTACTTCTCAAACTTATGTTTCCCGAAGAGCAAAACTGTCTTCAAACTTCAGCCATCCCGAAGAGCAAAACTGTCTTCAAACTTCAGTGCAAAACTGTCTTCAAACTTCAGCCATCCCGAAGAGCAAAACTGTCCTCAAACTTCAGCCATCTTGAATTTTTTCAATTCTCACCAAGTTTTTGTCTCTTGAGATTTAAAGGGGTTCCTCATATTCCATCCTTTGGTTAGGCTGCACGGTCATGGACCACCCGTGTAAGATAATTAATTGTCTTATCATTTCGGCAAAGTACTGGGGTATCTTATTTCACTTAAATATTCACATTGTTTATCAGGTGCAAAATGTTCCCTTCAAATGCTGCTATATTGACGGTAGTGTGCTTTTGAATTTAAGTCCACTGTACAGAGGGTACATTTTCTGCCTTTTTAAGGAGTATTTTTGGTGATGGCACCAACAGAATGCCACCTATCGCTGGGGTCTTGACTAGTTGGTTAAGAGGGCATGGTAATATTTTCTGCGAGCATTTTTGGTGATTGGCACCAACAGAATGCCGCCTATCGCTGGGGTCTTGACTAGTTGGTCAAGAAGGCATGGTAATATTCCCCATGAGGCTTCAATTCTCTCCGAAGCGTGTGGTATGTTTAGCCCTTTAAAGGAGTGGGGGTCGTCATGGCTGCATAAGTGAGCCAGATGTGGCAATGGACATCATTTACAGCCTTACTGCCACAGACAGTTCTGCCGGGATGTTGAATGGGCGGTGCTAGTTTTAAAGTTCAAAGGAACGTTGATCGTAATCCCCTGATCACTATGAGTTTCTTTTTGTGGAACATACTTATGATGACATTTGCTTGGAAACAATATGTGGTTGGGTGGATTTTAGTCGTGCCATTCGCTGCTCCTGCTAAACAGATCACTTTGCAATGGGCCTAAGCTCAAACAATCTCAAGTTTCTGTGGAAAGTGCATTTGAAGCAGAGCTATAGATTGGAAGCAATGTTGCACTAGGTTATGATTCAAAAATATGGTGTTGTGTGTTTGCAGATTTGATTATTATTGTACCTCTTCAAAGTCTTGGCTTGCCAGGGCATGGCCATTTTCTTGGTGAAGGGTGGATTAGGTCTAGACAGAGTTGTATGCATTCTATTCTATTTGATAAAATCGTCAGCACACTCTCTTTTTGGAGCCTATGTACTATGGGGTTAGGCATCCAAAGCAAGCAGAGGTTTGATTAATGCCCTTTAATGTTGGCAGGATTGCATAGAGATGTATCAACTAGATACACAACGTGTTTAGAAACAATTTGGAGAATTCCTCAGGTAGTTGATACTGGCAGTGGTTCAGTTTTGGAGCTCTGTTGGCTAGTGCATGTCTTTCAAATCTTGCTACAATGGTGGGTACTGAAGTGTGCATTCAAATTGCAAGTTTCACCCACCTAAAATAAAAAATATTAACCTGCTAAGTTTTGATGGTGAGTGTAAAAAATAATGGTGGTTATGTGTGATCTTGAAGTTATTCTGGTTATGTTTGATTTTGAAGTTATTCTGAACTTATGAAACATGAATTACCTGGGCCCTATACACACTTCCCGTTACACTCTGGGAAGTGGTTCTGCCTGAAGCATCAGACCAATATAATTTTCATTTGAGGCTAGGGTTGCCTTCTTCTTCCGAAATTCTTGTTTTTTTCTCCTCAGTGTTCAATTTTTTGAGTGCATAGGACTAGTAGGATTGCAAGGATTGATTCTTTGTTGCTTATAGTTGTGTCTATACCTAATAAGTTTTTCCTTCGTACATACATTCCTAGTTTTATAATCTTGTGTATGTCAGCAAGGAGGTATTAGCTCTAGCCTCTCATTTTAAGGAATGGCTATTGTTTGAGCTGAATCTGATTAGGAATTAGTTCTCATTTTAAGCGATGGCTAATTTATGAGTTGATAAGGAATGTCATTTTTTATTCATATATGATACACCAATTAATTCAGAATTTGGGTGCAGAATTTTTGTTCAAACAGAAGAGGTTTCTATTTCTTTTAGTCAGGGTTTTCAATGGTAAATTGTACAGAACTTGTGTTCCTGACTTTGGCATAAAATTTGTTAGCCATGTTTCATTTGCGATTCTGGTGGAGTTTGTTAGCCCTGTTTCATTTGCTTGCGATTCTGGTGGAGTTTTGTAGGAAGGAATTAAAGCAGTAGATTATGAGTAGATTATGAATTCTGGTAACAGAAGTTAATGATGAATAATCTAACATAATTTCCTCTCTAGTCATGATGGTATTCATTTTAATCGAGAAAGGCTTTGTTATTTGGAATAGATGTGGCATAATTCCCAGAGAGTATCTCTCAACTTATTGGCAGGTCAGATTCTAAGGATGAATTACTCCTTTATGCAGGGGTGATGTTGTGGAGATAGATACATGGGTTGGGCCATCAGGTAAAAATGGCATGCGGCGTGATTGGCTTGTTCGAGATTCAAAGACGAATGCCATCCTTACACGAGCTACTAGGTAAAATTATATAACTAAAAAATTGTCCCCTCTGCAGGTCTATTGAGAATTTTATGCATGTGGACTTACCTTAAGTTAGAGATGAGTACACTATTCAGCTTTATCAATAACGATTTTTCCTTCATTTTCCATCAGTACCTGGGTAATGATGAATAGAAAGACAAGAAAACTGTCCAAAATTCCTGATGCTGTCAAAGCAGAGATACAGCCTTATTTCACAGAAAGAAATGTCTTTGTGGCAGAAGACACCAGAAAGTTGCATAAACTGGAGGATGACACTGCCCAGTATATCTGTTCGGATTTAACAGTAAGTACACCTACAATTATTGAAACAAAAAAATCTCACTCTTTTAGAAATTATTAACAGGTCGGAGTATTTCGTGTTTTTTTTGCAGCCGCGGTGGAGTGATTTGGATGTGAATCAGCATGTCAATAATGTTAAATATATTGGTTGGATTTTGGAGGTACAGCTAGAGAATTTCTTGCAACCCTTGCTGCCAACTGGTTGCAATTGTCTTTTTGCACCATTGTTGCAAACTTTATCCGGCTAGCTTTTTCTTTCCTTCATTTTTAAATTAATATCGAAATCTTTGAAAAAAACTATGAGTAAAATTGAACACGAGCACAGAAGAGCTTTGTGTATCTATATGGTACAGTCTTTTAGACAATCATGAACATTTATTTAAAGAAGTCCTGTGGCTTTTTAGGATGTCATCTTCTACAAGATTTTGAGGAATTAAACTAAACACGTAATGTTTTAGGCTTGCATTGATGTCTTTAAGCAGGAAATACGTAGTTTCAGAGCTAACCTGACTTTCAAGCCTTAAATCCATACTTTAGACTCAGTCTTTCTCTTCAGACCCAAATATAAGACGTTCAGACCAATCTATATGTTTTAACTCCAGTTTCCAATCCATATTTGTTGAGCCTCAATCATGCTAGAAATCGTTCTTTTGCCTTACCGCTTTTGTCCCAATTTTTGGCATTTTGGTGCTGGCTTTGGCTTTGGTCTTGGTTTCAACATCCATTATGTTTTTGTTTTTCTTCTATTTTCGCTGTCTCTCTTGGTTTTGGTTCCATTGGACAACAATATGATTGTGATTTATAATTTTATATTAGAGTGAATGAACCCCACGATCCTGGCATTCCATCTTGGTTGGCTAGGAAAAGTGATTTTATAAATTGAAAGAAATCTTGGGAACAGTTGGGAATTTTACTTTAGTTGTAGCGGAGAGTTTGCATGTTTGAATTAACTGGTTGCGGGCAATGTTTAAATCCATACCTTAACTCTCAGTCTTGCTCTTTCTACCCAAAGACAAAATGTTTAAACCTATATCTATATGTCTTAGCACCAATGTTTTTGCCCAAAATTTTCCTTGTGGCCGAAATTTTGCCTTTTGTTTTTGGCCTCTTGGGTTTGATCTTGTGTTTTCGCTTCCGTTGGGTTTTTATTTTTTTGTTCTGGTTGACATGTCCGTTTTGTTGTAGTTGGCCGGGAAAAGTTCTTTTATGAGCTAAAAGAACTCGGGACTATGGAACTGTAACTTGTGACCTTAATCAATACACCAACACATCTCTTGGTATAGTTAGCAAGTGCACAGCCAGTGTCGGACTAAGAGAGCTTGCATGTTTGAATGAATTGGTTGTTCGCTGTGTTTTTGCTCATAAACATGGATCAGTGTTTTGCTAGAAATGTTTTGGGAGTTGAAATGTTGTCTATTGTGAGCTGTTGTGCCTATGTTATAGATCTTTTCTTTAAGTTGACATTATTATGGATTTTATATGCAGAGTTTACCCATCTCTGTTTTAGAGGGCAACGAACTAGCTAATATAACGTTGGAGTACAGACGTGAATGTGGACCGACGCATGTACTCCAATCATTGACAAGTCCACAGGCTGGTGAGGTGATTGCTGGTTCAGCTGCACCATTTTCACAGAGAAATGATCCTCCAGACACCTGGAAACCCTTGCCTGCATTGCAGTTTGCACACTTGCTTCGATTGCAAGATGACAGATCGGAAATTCTGAGGGCAAGGTCAGAGTGGAGGTCAAAGGCAAAGAAAAACCTTCACGACCTTGCTTGACCTCATATTATGCAGTGTACATACATGTATACTTATTGATGCTTTCTTCAATCTTCATTCTTATTGATACTTATTTGTGATGTGATGCTGTTTGCTCTATGTATGGTCCTGCAAATGGATGAAGGATGGCTCTATGACTTGAAGCGTTATTGCAGAGGCTTTGTTCAGATCTAGCAATCTTTTTTGTTAGATTTTAGAATCATGTTTTGTATCTCACAGTGCCAGGCTGTGGATTTAAATATTTTTAGTTGGGCTTCTCAGAAAGGCAGTACTTTATTTTGCCACATGCCTTCTCCTTGTCGTGGCATTTAGGACAAATGCATTTTTATAGTTTTAACTCTGGGGAAGGTACATTGTATGCTGGTTGGAACTCCTTTGGTTCACGTTGACTTAGAAACAGTTGAAAGCTGAATCAAATATATTCTATCTAAATGGAAGTTGCCTATTCTTTTCAATGTAAAGCTTGATATTCTATTTAGCACATTGGTTATTTTATTATGCCACCCATTCGGACTCGTTGGTTTCGGTTAAACCAAAATTCTTTATAGAAAAGGGCTGGAAATTTGTGATAAAGACAAAACAATTGAAAGCTAAATCAAATATCTGTATCCTAGATGGAAGTTGTCTATTCTTTTCAAAGCAAAGCTTGATACTTGCAAAGCAAAGTTTGATGGCCATTTTCTGTATATAAGATCTCTACTTGTATGACTTGTTATTCACTTGCAGGCTGTGTGTGTGTTGTGTGAAGCTTAATTCTAGATTCTAATGTAGTGCCATATTGCGGACAAGGGAACATACCATGGCGGGATTGGTCCATACAGTATCCCCTCAACTCGAAGGGATCTGCTTGGAACACACCCAAATCGTCAATTAAGGTTAGGTTAGAACCACAGATAGAACTACAGCGCAGCTGTATGTATGAATTTCTATTTATGATTATTATGCTGCAGTTTATAAGGTTGGTGTTTATTTATTATATATCTATTGGTCAACAGTTTATGCTACACATCCCATAGTAGCGGGCTACTGTGTATCTTCAAAGCAAAAAATAATGGGCCATGTTGTGCCACTTGTTACAGTCTTATTGCCTGTTAAGCTCTGATTGCATTTTAGTTTTATCTCTTTTATCAGTTGCCAGTTAGCTTACTCACAGCTACTGAGTGATTAGTCTATTATAGTAATAGTTACAATGATAAGTTAGCACTTATGCAAATGTTTTTTTTCGTGAGAATGAATTGATTCAATTGTAACTAAATCGATATGAAATATATTTAAAATAAAATGAACTTTGGTTAAGCACTAACTGCAAAATCATGATTTCAGGGTTTCTGTTGAAAAATAATGTTAATTTCAGAAAGGGCTAATATGTGTAGAATAAATGGTAAAGTAAAATAATTTTAAATCAAAATTAAAAAAAACAATGTTAATTTCAGAAAGTTAAGCTAATATTTGTAGAATAACTGGTAAAGTAAAATAATTTTAAATTAAAATTAAAAAAGAAAGTCTAGTGAGTTAGTTTGAGTGTCTTGACAAGGCATGGGTTGGTTTGAGTGTCTTGAATTACAATGTAGGAGGTTACGAGGTCAAGTTCTTAGGCTGGTTATCTTTGTGAATATAGTTGAGTACATTTGATGTCTTTGTCATCTTAAGTTACCAAAACCCAAAACTACAATTGACCAATTTACCTAAGTACACCATGAAAAAATAAAATAAAATCTTCAAAATATTTAAACAATTACGAAAAAAATATTTTACCTAAACAGCACACCCAAAACTACAATTGACCAATTTACCTAAGTACCATGAAAAAATAAAATAAAATCTTAACAAATAAAATCTTCAAAATATTTAAACAATTACGAAAAAAATATATTACTTAAACAGCACAGAGAGTTTCGAGACTGCTGTGAATTTCAAAATTCTCGATGTCTTTGTCATTTTAAATTACCAAAACCCAAAACTACAACTGACCAATTTAACCAAGTACCATGGAAAATAATCGATGTCTGTCATTTTAAATNCAAAACTACAATTGACCAATTTACCTAAGTACCATGAAAAAATAAAATAAAATCTTAACAAATAAAATCTTCAAAATATTTAAACAATTACGAAAAAAATATTTTACCTAAACAGCACAGAGAGTTTCGAGACTGCTGTGAATTTCAAAATTCTCGATGTCTTTGTCATTTTAAATTACCAAAACCCAAAACTACAACTGACCAATTTAACCAAGTACCATGGAAAATAATCGATGTCTGTCATTTTAAATTACCAAAACCCAAAACTACAACTGACAAATTTAAATAAGTACCATGGAAAATAAGATATTAAAAAATCAAATCTTCAAAATATTTAAACAATGATGAAAAAAAATTATTTTACCTAAACAGCACAGAGAGTTTCGAGACTGCTGTGAATTTCAGAATTCTTGTGTTTAATATTGCAGGCTAGGCACACATGCACATCATTTTTACGTTTCACCCGATGCAAAATTTACATTATCTATAAGCAATGTGATGTTCTACAACATGAAACTTCACTAGTGGAAGGGTTGCCTCGTGTAATTTTGAGCAACTCTATTCTGATAGGTACTATTTTGTTATGACCTGACGGAGTTGCTATTCCATTATAAATGTAGAGATGAATGGTGTGTTGCTATGTCCACAATCTCTTGTGGATGAACATCAATATTATTTTAAGTTTTTTTTGTTGAGTTTGCATAGGGTTATGTTGGCATAGGAAGATTAACATCAATATTATTTTAAAGTTTTTGTTAAGTTTGCATAGGGTTATGTTGGCATAGGAAAGTGTAATAGTAAGTATAATAATTGGTAAAATGATAATAATAATAATCTAATTTTATGGTTACGGTCAAGTTAGATACTAGTTAGTGTATGAGGGCCCCTTGTTTGTGGGACAAAGGGCCTTCTCTGCAAAAGGATTAGACTGCTAAAGTCTACAGAAGTGCACATACTCTACTCCCTCTGGATTTGAATATTGGTGTACGAGACCCCTTGTTTGTGGGACAAGGAACCCCTTCCGTGAAGCAGTTAGACTGTTAAAGTATATGAAAATGCACATACTCTACCCCCTCTGGATTTGAATCTATGACTTCATAGAAGAACACATATATTCTTAACTATTAGATCCATTCAAAATAGTGCTAACAAAATAAAATTTCATTAAATTTATTTATTCTTTATATTGGGAGTTTGTTTCTACTAATAAACTTATTACTTTTTACTGAAATTTTAAAACTTTTTTGTAGTTTTGAGAAATGAACTTTAGAAATAATGCTGTAGCAAAGAATACAATGCTGACATTGTAAGGTACAATTAATAATCACCATATTGGGTTAGCCAGTCACTGTTTACCAAGGAATAATTAAAAATTAACAATTGGAAATTGAACCAGTCATTCTTTATAGACCAACAATTAAAATTGGCATGGTGGGGAATTTAACCTTTACCGACCAACAATAAAAAAATATTATAGTGGGGAATTTAACCTTTACCGACCAACAATAAAAAAATATTATAGTGGGGAATTGAACCAATGACTCTTTACCAACTAATAAAAAATTACTAGATGGGGAATGAATAATTAAAAATCTTCAGTGGTGAATAGAACTAGTCACTGTTTACTGAAGAACAATTAAAAATTTTCATGGTGGGGAATTTAACCTTTACCAACTAACAATTAAAAATTACTGTAGTGGGAATTGAACCAGTCACTCTTTACCGACTAATAAAAAATTAGTAAAGTGGGGAATTGAACCAGTAACTCCTTACCAAGCAATCAAGCTTTCCAAGATTCTTCTTAAATGTATTCTTTTTCCTTTTATATAATTTTTTAGTTTTTGATAAATGTGACCATATATATATATAGATTAAGTATATTTTAGCTGTGTGAATTTTTCAGAGAACCTAATGTTTCATGACAAGTCGAAGCATATCGAGATTAAGTATCAATATATCAGGGACATGGTGCAGAGAGGAGTGATGAAACTCTAGTAGGTGGCTATGGATGATCGTGTAGTTGATGTGTTGACCAAACCTCTATCAAGGGTGAAGTTTGAGTACTTCAGGAGACAAGCTTGGTGTGGTCCGGAAGGACGTACCCTTGTGATAGGGTATGATGTGTTAAATATGCGACTCCAGATAAAAACATGGTATAGTGTGGAAAATAGGTTGTCATGCCTGGGCACTGACCATGGCACCAATTAGGATGATGTGTATGCAGATCCTTTAGGGAGAGCGTGTTTTGCTAGCTGTGGAGGCCCAACCGGTTTGTGTGGTTGGAGGCTTCACACAGATCCTTCGGGGAGGGCGTGCCTCCGGGACAACTAGAGGGACAACCTAGCGTGTTGGATGTATTCTACTCCAGTGAAACGTTATGGTACACATGTCTGCTACTCCGGTGAAATAGTCTGCTACCCATGTACTCCAGTGAAATAGTCTACTACCCAGGTACTCTAGTGAAATAGTCTGTTATATTTATACTCTAGTGAAATAGTCTGGTACGCATAGCTACTCTAGTGAAATAGTCTGGTACGCTGAGATATTGCTACTCGAGTGAAATAGTCTGGTATGCATAGCTACTCCAATGAACTAGTTTGGTACACAGAGATATTTCTACTCCAGTGAAATAGTCTGGTACACATAGCTACTCCAATGAAATAGTCTGGTATGCTGAGATATTGCTACTCCAGTGAAATAGTTTGGTACACATAACTAATCCATTGAAATAGTCTGGTACGTTGAGATATTGCTACTCTAGTGAAATAGTCTGGTACGCATAGCTACTCCAGTGAAAGAGTCTTGTACGCTAAGATATTTATACTCCAGTGAAATAGTCTGGTACGCTGAGATATTTATACTCTAGTGAAATAGTCTGGTACACATAGCTACTCCAGTGAAATAGTCTGGTACGCTGAGATATTTATACTCCAATGAAATAGTCTGGTACACATAGCTACTCCAGTGAAATATTCTGGTACACTAAGATACTTCTAATCCAGTGAAATAGTCTAGTACACATGTTACACTGGTGTGCCAACTAGTGGGACTTATTCATATGAGAGCGCAGCCTGTGAGATCCCACATGAGACTTAGCCCCTTGAGGACTTATTCATGTGAGAACTCTGTTTGTGTGAGCTGGTAAGACTCCATATGAGACTTAGCCACCCCGTTACTTAGTTTTACATGAGATGGTTGTTTCTATAACTATAGATCTAGTGCCTGGTTATTGTGGACCAGAAAAAAGTCCCATCACGAATATTGTGCCAACTAGTGCCAGCGTGACCATCAAATAATCTGTGTGTGTGACTATGACAGAGCCTGTGTGGCTATGGTGGTGATACTTGTGACATGATCTGTTTGATCATGAGATAGTCTATGTGGTTATGCTACTTGTTACATGATCTGTTTGATCATGAGATGGCCGTGTGGCCATGCTACTTGAAACATGATCTGTTTGATCATGAGATAGTTTGTGTGGCTATGGTGATGCTCATAGATGATTTTAGGGGCCAAATTTTGCATATGGGTTAATTTTCCATGGTTTTTCCCAAAAAAAAATTCGTCAATTTCCATTTTTTCTAAAAATGATTTGTCCAAATTCCATAGAATAAAATTATTTTACCTCAAAACTTGCCAAAAATTTATAGAAAGTATATAAAATCCTTAGAAATTTGAATATTTTTACAAAACTATAGCCAAACATTTTACATTTTTCATATTAAGGACTATTAAGATTAGCCCATGTTTCTACATTTTAATATAAATTTCCATTCTTAAAATCATCCCCGATGATGCTACTTATAAACTGGTCTGCAAGACCATGTGAGTCTTGCCCATACCATGTGAGATGGATGGATGTGTTTGAGACCATTACATGAAGAACATCTTAGTTAATACCTCCCTCGCTGAGAGGGAGTGTTGATGTTTTGGTAGCGGCGAGAGGTATTAACCTCAAAGTGTAACCTTTGTACTTAGAATAAAATATTCCGGAAGTAGGAGAACCATTAAACAGATATGTGAAAACCCTAGAAGAGAAGTCGGCCCAAGGAGAATAATAATAAAGAAATAGAAAACCCTAGAAAGGGAAGTCGACCCTGCTAGAAAAAGTCAAAGTAAATTATATTTGCTAGAAAAGATAGATCGACCCTGTGGGAAAATTTCACTGGAAGAATAAGTATAAATAAAGTGACGCCTTAGCTCATTTGTACACTCTCATACACTCACTCAACATAAGGAGGGTGCAAGTATGAGGAGTAATAGCTGCAACAACTACAATTGTAGCAGAAGGAGGCACAAGTCTAGAGAGGGTTGTGCGACAGTTGCCATGGTGCAATCTCAGTCTTTCTGGTATCTCTCTTGTGTGCTTCTCTTGGTAAAGGTACACTTCTATTAGTAGAGGTACATTATCTTGGTATTGTGTTGTAGCTGCAACAATAGTGTTTCTGGTTAGAGTTTATTTGTTGGTTCTAGTGTGGATTTGCCAGAATCATTCTATCTAAGAAAATTTTAGTGTGCTCAGGGGTAGCATAGTGAATGCCTATGGTTGGGTGACAATGATGTGACATTTTCTCTGGTTAAACGAGCATACAAAAATTTTAATAGCTCATTCACATATTTCCATATATTACAATAACTATATGCCTTTGCATCAATGTTTGCCAATTTGTTTAAAGAAGTTTGCACATATGCACCATTAGTGGGGTCAACTTTTAATGCTTGAAAGCCTTGGAAAATTTAGTTTGTCTTTCTTTATTTTGATGAATGCAATTGCTATTTTATTGTTCTAAATAAAGGTAATCCATGTTTCTATTCTAATTGATACACTCTTGGTATTATCTTCCATGCTTCTTCCAATAAATACATAATTTTTTCTACTTGGTCCCACTCTCATCTTCAAGGGTCACCACTTTAAAAGATATTTCCTTTTGTTGTTTTGATTGATTTTGTTAACCCATTGGTTGTATAGGGATCGATTAAACAAATTTTGGAATTGATGGAGATTAAATGTTACTCATAGATTCTCCTCCTTATATGGAATGACATTTGAACTAATTTCATTAAAATAGATTTGACTCTTGGTATTATCTTCCATGCTTCTTCCAATAAATACATAATTTTTTCTACTTGGTCCCACTCTCATCTTCAAGGGTCACCACTTTAAAAGATATTTCCTTTTGTTGTTTTGATTGATTTTGTTAACCCATTGGTTGTATAGGGATCGATTAAACAAATTTTGGAATTGATGGAGATTAAATGTTACTCATAGATTCTCCTCCTTATATGGAATGACATTTGAACTAATTTCATTAAAATAGATTTGACCATTTTTAAGGTTTGGATGTCTATAGTAATTGATCACTTAAAATAATTATTCTCTATAAAATTGATGATCCTAAAGGAAGAGTAAAAAAGAGTGAAAAATTGGCAATTCTAAACAAAGAGTGAGTAGAAAATGAATACGATTGACTAAATTTTAACATACAAGTTGATGGAATTTTGAAAGAACCAAAACTCCACATTTCTTTCCTAACCTTGTGACTTGATATTTCCTCCATTTCTCTTTTATTTGCATTTATGAAAATGGACATACTATGTATTAATTTTAACAATTTTTTTTGGGTGAACTTTTTGGTTTTAGATAGTGATTTACAAGCTTGTGCATACATGGCACTGATGGCTCCTCTTCCTAGTTATCCTCATCATTGACATACCTTAAACCTTTTGGTCACATTTTTGAAGTCAGTGAAACACAACTTATCTCTTGCCATTCAAATAAAGTAAATGTTAATCCCAAACATATATGCAATGACGGGCTTCTATGGATTGTAGAGATAGAAACAACATGATCTTGTTGTATAGATTACTTGAAATCATGAGGGCAGGGATAAAACCATGAAAATTTCAGACTAAATTTGAACATACAAGTTGATGGAATTTTGAAAGAACCAAAACTCCACATTTCTTTCCTAACCTTGTGACTTGATATTTCCTCCATTTCTCTTTTATTTGCATTTATGAAAATGGGACATACTCATGTATTTAAATTTTAACAATTTTTTGGGTGAACTTTTTGGTTTTAGATAGTGATTTACAAGCTTGTGCATACATGGCACTGATGGCTCCTCTTCCTAGTTATCCTCATCATTGACATACCTTAAACCTTTTGGTCACATTTTTGAAGTCAGTGAAACACAACTTATCTCTTGCCATTCAAATAAAGTAAATGTTAATCCCAAACATATATGCAATGACGGGCTTCTATGGATTGTAGAGATAGAAACAACATGATCTTGTTGTATAGATTACTTGAAATCATGAGGGCAGGGATAAAACCATGAAAATTTCATAGTTCCACTCTTGTCATAATTTTAGGCATCTTTCATAGTTCCAAACTGAACTTTCATGGTTTTTGGCAATTTATATAAATTCATTATAGAATTTCTATTTGGTTCTTAAGCTGTCTTTAAATATTAATGCTTTTGATGACTGTAACATCTTTGGTTTCCAGACAGGTGCCTCTGATTTACACCCAGACTATTACCAAAGTTTGAGCATTTCATTGGAACAATGCCACAAACCATCATTCTTCAATGTTCCAACACTATATTCTCCTTAGGTGCAATCAACACCAATTCCCTTTATTAACATCAGATCCTTATGCAAAACCAATGCTAGATCTTCGATACACCAATCTTTCAAATCTAACACCAAATCTTCTTAGTACATGTTCAACATATAGATCAATAGGAAATTTAGTGAACCCTTGGCGATAGCTTAATGGAATGCATTGAGGAAAACTTAGTAGGTCATAATTACTGTAATACTTGGTGGTGGTTTTGTGTGTGTGTTTTTTTAAATCTCGATTTATTTATTTTAATATTTTTATTAATTCTTTTGGATTTTATATAGGGAAGTGTTTTTTTATTATTATTAAGTTTATTTTGAACTTAAAACAATTATTTTAAACTTTTTTTCCCTTAATTCTTTTATTATTTTTTAAGCTATTTTAAACTTAAAACAATTATTTTAAACTTAAAACAATTATTTTAAACTTAAAACAATTATTTTAAACTTTTTTTCCCTTAATTCTTTTTAGGTTTTTAAAGGTGTTAAGGAATTTTTTATTTATTTATAGATTTTTTTTTTAAATGTATTTTTTTAAATATTTTTTTTATAAATATGTTTTTTTACTTTATATTTTTAATTTTAATTTTAAATTTTATTTATTTTCCTTTAGTTTTTTTTTAATATTTTTAATTTATGATATTATTAATAATAGTAGTGGGTTTTTAGGTTTATGGTTTCAAAACTGTTGCAATTTTAAGCTTAAAAAAATGTATCACTAGGAACACCACTTTTCAATTTGGGGGTTGATTTTAATATTTTGTTTTCAATAGTCCTAGTTGTTAAGGTTATGGTTTCAAATAAGTTGTAATTTTAACCCTCCCCAAAATAACGATGTTGCTAGTAACACCACTTTTGATTCAGGGGTTGATTTTAAGGTTTTTGTTAGCAATATTGTGAGATTGTTAAGACATGATTGCAAAATGTGGTAATTTTGACCTTGAAAAGCAAAAAGATGCTACTAGTAGCACCACTTCTAGAAACAAGGGTAAAAAGAATGAATAAATACAACCTTTAAATTAATGAAAACTCTATAGAATTCTTGTCAAGTTGGTAACTACATTTTTCATGTTAACATTACTTTATTATGTTAATGTCTTATTTCTACAACACTATAGCATTACTCCTCATACATACATTGCCGATTTTTCATATGTTGATTGCTTCATCCTTAAGCTTCCAGGACTACACTTATAACATCCCCAGTTTTAACCCTTATGAACTAGAATGTAATTATGTAAATGTGACTTAGGTTGGTGAGACGATATGTTGAAACGTCGAGGTGCTTAGAGATGTAATACACTGAAATGCATATTAATAAAATACATCATTGGATGCAAGACGAACAAGGACACGAGTTATATGGGGGATATGATTCCACAAGAGAGGGGGCTAAGGGGATCATCCTTTTATCAACTATTTATTTACCCATGTTTGTGTGTGTGGGGGGGTGGCTCTCTTTGGGGGACCACTTTGTCTCTTGGGGAGACCACGTCCTTGATATTTAAACCCTGCCTGTGGGTTGTTTGGGGTTTCTCATTCATTTTGTCCATTCATTGATTCACACATTCTTTTTGCTTCTTAATCATTTGGGTTCCTCATTCATTCCTCACTCATTCATGTACTGGGTATGGCATGGAATTGAATGGATGGAGGTAGAGAGCCATTGTTAGATGGACGTGAGACATTATTGATTATTCCAGAAAGGAATGGATTCATGTGTGCATGAGAATGATGACAGTTTGGAAAGAACTTTCCACAACTAATAATCCTTGGAGTTTCCAGCATTGACATTCCTGACCAGTAGTACTGGAGCCATGGAAGAGAAATGGAACATCTTGAGTGATTGCATTGCAGAGAAAGGGTTCATTTTTTTGGGTTGTGCATGCTGAAGGGGAAGAGAGTTGGTAAACTAGGATTGCTGCATGGTTGGGAAAACCATGAGAGATTGATAGATAACTATTGTGTGTTTTAGAGTCGGCCTAAGACTCATCCTTGTGGATTGATTTCCTTGGCTAGAGGGTGAATTACTGTTAAGATTTGGAAAAACAATGTCTATATTTGGGTGGAACGTCCTTGGTCTGTAACCAGTTGGTGAATGCTTATTTACAGATAAGTGCTCTCCATGTGTTTTCTGTGTAATTTATATTCTTCTATGTATTATGATCTCTATGAAGTGTTTATGCTTTTTCTTTGCTGGTTATTGCTATGTATGGCCTGTTAAGCATTTATTTTATAGTTAGCATGAATATTGATTAATTGCATGCATTGGATTAATGTTTCTTGAATTAAAAGAATGGAACATAAATTCGAAATTAGTCCAAGAGGGCTAATTCGGAAGTACTCGGGCAATGGGCACGTTTCAGATTTATACCCAAGCAAATCGTTTTGGGTTTACTGTTATGGGTATGCCATAAGGGGCATTAGAGCATTCTTGAAGTGTGTTTTTGAAGTAGCGTGGCTCAACCTCGTGACTGGGTACATCACAACACTATTATTAATTGACAATGATACTCAATACAATTTCAATGCAAGAAGTTCATCATTTTTCTATAGTGTGACCATTCACCCTTTGGACCAAAATTCTTTATTGTGATCCATAACAACATAATTGTCAAGAAGACCCAATATCCCTATCTAAATCTCGATCATTGGCAACAAAGCTTAAAAATATATGACTGGAAAATTGATACCATTTATCTCTCATTGGCAATATAAAGATATATATGACATATTGGTAATTGATACCTTGATATCCTTAATATAACTATAGTTTCCTTCATTTTTACACTTCTTCATATGTTTATCTAAATTCCATCATGGCCATCCCTTGTTTTAAACAAATAGATTTGGTTCACCAGGGAGATTTAGGGAGCATTTCTTTTTGGGTTAATAGAAGCGAATAATTTTTTATTAGATGTAAATTTCATCATGGATACCCTTGTTTTATAGAAATAGATTTAGTTCACTAGGGAGATTTAGGGAGCATTGTTTTTTAGGTTAATACTTTTTTATTAAACATAAATTCCATCATGGCTACCCTTGTTTTATACAAATAGATTTAGTTCACTAGGGAGATTTAGGGAGCATTGTTTTTTAGTTAATAGAAGTGAATACTTTTTTTATTAAACGTAGGCTGCAACCATATCATTTAATGAATTAATACAAAATATATATGGTAATGTTGTCTTAAAAACTTCATAATTTTTTAAAATTTCAACAAATTGCATTCTATCTTTCCTCTCTTTGAGTTTCTATCTCTAGGGATAATTACTTGGATTGCATAAATCTTACATATTGTCCTACTTAAAAAACTTTCTTGCAAAATATATTATATTTTTGAAATTTTGGTTTCCATATTCAGTGTGGGCATTCTTCTTGCTTCTAGTTTTGATGAGATATTGGTTGAGTTTTGTCTCTTTACTTGCTTAAATCATCATTGAATAATGTCTTCCTCCATGACTGTCTTTTGATCCAATTCATGTGAGCCAACAAATAATATAGGGGGAATGAATTTCCTAATTTCCTTATATCCAGAGCATTATTCCAATTCTAGTTTCATATTCTCTCCTATATAAGTTTGTTTTTTTCTTCCATTTTTTTAACCTATTACTATTTCTTTCCATAAAATATTCCATTTGGATTTGATTTCCCTTAAACTTCTTAGCTTGAGGCTTTAGTTTGATTAATTGCCTCTAAATTGCTTGCTTGTCCCTTGAATTTTTTTCCTCCCAATTCTTTCTCCACCCTTCCCATTTCGTAACATACAAGGAAAGAAATTCTTGGACTTCCTCATAATGTCTTTCACATCTTCCAAGACCTCTGTGTGTTTCAATGATTTTGTAGTAGGTGCATTTGTTGGGATGCTCATGGGTATTTTCCATATTCTCTTCTCCAAATTGATACACTGTAGAACACTTCAGGCCTACAAAGAAAACTAAAAATTGATGCACATCAAATTCCATTGAAAAATCCTATTTCCAGTCTCTTTGAGTTGCTTCTAGTTCTATAGATATAGACTTGGAATGCTTCCTCTCACAAATCCTTGCATTCAGTGATGGAAGGTTACAATAATAATAATTGGAGGGAACAAAACACATACTACAAGGAACATTATCCCATATGTTGCGATCCGTCCCATTTGGATAGGGAAGAAATGTGCGACATCCTACAACAATAGATGAGAAGGGGCACATATATATGGGGCCATTAACTATG
Source organism: Picea sitchensis (assembly GCA_010110895.2). Taxonomy (NCBI): domain Eukaryota; kingdom Viridiplantae; phylum Streptophyta; class Pinopsida; order Pinales; family Pinaceae; genus Picea; species Picea sitchensis. The sequence continues at coordinate 40,190 of SNQJ01S0012630.1, read as the reverse complement.
GTTACCATGAAATTCCACTTGTTCTGTGATGTGGATTGGATCATGCCTTGCCTATTGATAATGTTGTAAGTGATGAAATATTAAAATGATTGTAACCACTCTATTTTAATTCCAATATAATAATAATAATAATAATCTATTTTTAATGTCACGATCAAACCAACACACCAAATTGGTGTATGAGACCTCCTTGTTTGTGGGACAAGGGACCCCCCTCCGCCCAACGATTTGACTGGTAAAGTCTACGAAGGTAT
>SNQJ01S0012630.1:18757-31373 GCA_010110895.2 Picea sitchensis | reverse complement strand
GGGGTCTGGAATGAAGCTTCAGCCGTTGATTTAGGCACCCCAATCCTGGCCGTCCAGATCCATGCTCCCTTTAAGTCCAATGCACCCGAGTTTCATCGATGGGTGGACGGCTGAGATGACCTCGGCACTTTTACTATGAAAATCTCGAAAGGCCCCACCTGTGGCTCAGATCTTGCATCATGTGTCCTTCAGATGAACGACCTAGATGGCTTTGATGTCAGAAGAGGGTCGCCTCCATTACCAGGCTCACTTGACGTGACCGGGTGCTAGGACCATAGGCTCGGATTCAAAGGCGCTTATCGGCGTTTCAAGGTTCAGGGTCTCGAGATGTAGAACGACGTGAAACCCTCACCCTTCGAACTCCTGAATGTCGAAAAGCCGACGTGACTAGATCTCGCGCCACACGTCCTTTGGATGGACGACTGGTATCCTTTCTTGCATGTAATATAGACGCTACCCATCACACTAATCCCGGCGCAACTCCGCTAACCGCGATTTCCCGCCGACCGTCGATCTGCTCCTATGGATGAATTTGGGCCGTTGACAACATAATTTCGCCCGCTCACTTGATTTTTAGCCTGAAATGGGGCTTTACGTGCTACGCTTGGGCATTCTTCATGCAACCTGTAGCTCTGGAGGCTCTCGAGCCCAAGACAAGAATTGTTGCTAACATTAGGTTCCATGGGGGATAGAGTCGTCCCTGTGATGCTCTAAGCACTCATTTTGCAGTTCCAGTGCCTTGTTGTTGGGCTATGGAGTCAGGCTCAAAACATCCCGCTGCTGAAAATACAGGCCGAAAAATAAAAGCAACAAAATAAAGATACATGCTCAAAGGAGCTTATTTATATACAATCCTAAACTAATACAACACTTTACATGGGGCTAGGTGAAAGCAGACTTCCACCATAGCCAATCAAGTAACTTCCTGAAGGGAAGCTCTTTGTTTATGTCGATGATCACCAGCAGATGGTGTAACCGTGACAGCAGACCGGCTACACTCTTCAACTTCTCCTCACAGGATGAAGTTGATATGGAATAGGGTGGCTCCAAGGCATAAAGGACATGCCACTCCATGTACTCGCAGACAGGATCATAGAATGAGTGGCAAACCTTATGAAAAGGGTAGCAGTAGGCCTGCTCTGCTCCACAGCTACTCCTACAGGGTTGAACTTCATGAGTCTTCATAGGTGAATGGGCGGGCTCCGGGCAGGAAGTCACCTGTTCCACTGGTTCTTTCTGCTCTTCTTCTTGGCTCTCCCCCAGGTTCGATTCGTATTCATCATAAATAGGGACCATGGGGTGGTTCTGCTTGCTAACTGACTCTTCAGTATCTCTATAGTGATCAAATGTAGGATAAGTTTGTTTCTCATCATCACTATAATATACATCAAAAAGGGGTTTTCCTTCATTGATATGATCCTCCTCTAGAACAGTGATCCCGTCAAAAAATTCCATTTTAGGGATAGTGGGACCTGTTGGTTCTGGCTGCTCACACATAATCTTTTTCTCTTTATTCCCGGGCAAAAATTTATCGTGAGAAACCCCTTGAAGGAAAAGAGAAAAATCCTCCTCCACAACCATCCCTTCTTTAAAAATAGGGAGGTCTTCATCATCATAAGCAGGGCTGCTAGGAACGTCTGCTTCAACCAGATACCTAGGTGAGCCATCTACTATAGACCACATTTGTTCCATAAACTCGCAATTTCTACAAGAGGCATGTTGATCGTTATGAACATCTAAAAGAACAGAGGCATCTGATATGATTTCAGATGCTTCCGTTCTAGGGATAACACAATTAATATCATTCAACGCCTCTATATTTTCCTGGAAAATGCTTTCCTCCACAGTAAACGCTTCATCATGGACCTAGTCTTCAGGACCAGCAGAGGCTTCATGAAGCGAAGAAAACTCCTCACAACAGTTTTCATACAAACAATCAGCTGGAAAATAATCTTTACAAAATGAATTGAAAGCCGTATGAAAACCTGTTAAAGAGCGTATGCTTGCAGCGGGAAGAGACCGACACCATTCAAGAGCATCTCCCTTTAATGAATACCTGAAAAGCTTAATCTGGACATCTTCATGCATGATATTAAGTCGATGAATAACCTCATGAAAGTCCAGTAAATGCTCAGCTGGTACCTCCCAACTCTTTGCGTGAAATTCAGGGAGAAAATCTTCCCATATGTCTCTATCAGGAAGTGCATTAGGAAAACCAACTATCTGGGAAAAGTCACAGAAAGCAAACCTTTTAGCTAAGATTTTTTCCATATCGAACCAGTGGAGTCGTTGATTGATCCTTGAATCATGGAGTCGCCAGGTGAAATATTTACAGCTTTGAATGTGCCTGGTCCTTGTTCACCACCAAAGGCCAGATCTTAACGTTTTCGTTACCCCGGGAAGCTTCTGAGGCAGAGAAAGAAGTTGTTGAAACCTTCTCGAGAAAGCTCCTTTGGGTCAGCTTTCAGGTGTGCTAAAGTAGCCACAACTGACACAGTGATGTGAAAACCTTGGATTCGCCACAGTGGAGTCACCAGGTACACAGTAGCAATCTTTAAGGACTCTGATGTCTGATGCACCTTTAGAATCAGAGGCTCAATGTCGTTCAATCCCAGGGAAAATATTCAACTTCGTCCCCGGCAACGGCGCCATAAATGTTAGCGTCGGAAGTCACTCCTGGATTTCTTGCAGGAGCAGAGCCCAACACCCATCAGTTTTTATGTCACGATATTTTTAATCGGTGATCAAATGGGTAGATGCTCAGGGAGATATCACTCCAACTCGGTGACTGGGTCTGGTATGTAAGGAACAAAGGAGGTCTTGATCTAACTTCAATCAGTGAGTTTCTTAAAAGATGAACAAGTGGAAGACTTGGTAAGAAGAGTGAGCAAACTACCTCGAGCAACGGGCTTTTCAGCAGTTTGCAAAAGAAAGACTCTGAATGCAAGATCCTCTTGGTTCAAGGTTTCAAGAAACTGAAAGGGGGACTCGACTGGATTCTCCAATTCCAAGTTGTTCAACGCTAAGAAAATCACAAGGACCAATTAGAAACAATGCAACTGTTACAGTGATCCAATCTACATCATCCTATAACAGTTACAACTCGAATGGATTCTCCAATTCCGAGTCGTTCTAACATAGTGTAAACAAAGACGTGAAAGAAACTGACGTTCATAAGGCAAGAATTCTCAAGAGTCCATGCATAACCAGAATAACAGTGCTTCATTAAATTTTTACAACCGGGAGCCTCGCTCAACCATCGATGCTTACAAAAATGGAGAAAATGCCTTCATATACTCAAAAACAAAAACAGCAGCAAAAACAAGACGCTGCATTAAAAACATTGCGTCTGCATGTCTTATGACAGTATGCGCATGCAAACTCTGGCCGATCGTGCACCCAAGACAGACGCTATCAGATTTCGGATTGTCCTGGTGCAGATGAGTCGACGTGAATTAGTCCTTTGTCGGACCTTCCTTTTATGGCGGAGCTGATGTTCAACCACCAGCAACTGCCGCAATAATTTCTTTTTCGGGACTGGGTACAGTCTCGGTCAACTTTTCCTCCTGGGACATGGAGGTCTCCTAATGGTGCCACCTGGATCAGCTGAACGGTCTCTCTTTGGATGTTGCTTCGCTGGACTGTTGCGAGGGACCCCTATGGCGGATGTGAAAAAGGGTATGATGGGAGCGATGGAATCAACACTGTGGAGGTGATGGAGAAGAAATGGGAGATGTGACATCAGCTGAGGAATGCCACGTGGTCTGAATAGGACAGAGGGGGAAAGAGCATGGAGTGTGGGAGTACAGGAGGAGGTGACTGGGAATGAGAGGGACACATGGAAAAAGACAAGAGGATGACGAGCTGAGGAGGTGCCATGTGGATGGAGAGAGGGAAGTTGGATAGATGATAGGGGTAGAGGGAGGCGGTAGGTGGAGAACAGGTGGCAATGGGGAGTATGACACACAAAGGTGACACGACAGGCAAGGGGCCCCACAATAATAACACATCATTCCGGACCCCCCCCTCTTTCATTAAAGACAGGATGGCAAAGGGGGGCCAGAAACGCCTGAGAGTCGTTGATCTAGGCAGCCCGATACTAACCGTTGGAGAGTTGTGCGCTCAATTCTGGACCCCCCACCCCCCCCGATTAAAGGCATAAAGGAAAGGGGGGTCCGGAATGAAGCTTCATTCGTTGATTTAGGCGCCCCGATCCTGACCGTTGGAGAGTTGTGTGCTCAATTCCGGACCCCCCCCCCAATTAAAGGCAGAAAGGAAAGGGGGGTCTGGAATGAAGCTTCAGCCATTGATTTAGGCGCCCCGATCCTGTCCATCCAGATCCATGCTCCCTTTAAGTCCAATGCGCCCAAGTTTCATCAATGGGTGGACGGCTGAGATGACCTCGGTGCTTTTACTCTTAAAATCTCGAAAGGCCCCACCTGTGGCTCAGATCTTGCGTCGCGTGTCCTTCAGATGAACGACCTAGATGGCTTTGATGTCAGAAGAGGGTTGCCTCCATTACCAGGCTCGCTTGACGTGACGGGGTGCTAGGACCATAGGCTCGGCTTCAAAGGCATTTATCGGTGTTTCGGGGTTCAAGGTCTCGAGATGTAGAACGATGTGAAACCCTCACCCTTCGAACTCCCGAATGCCGAAAAGCCAACGTGACTAGATCTCGCGCCACATGTCCTTTGGATGGACGACTGATATCCTTTCTTGCATGTAATATAGACGCTACCCATCGCGCTAATCCCGACGCAACTCCGCTAACCGCGATTTCTCGTCGACCGTCGATCTGCTCCTATGGATGAATTTGGTCCGTTGACAACATAATTTCACCCGCTCACTTGATTTTTAGCCTGAAATGGGGCTTTACGTGCTACGCTTGGGCATTCTTCATGCAACCTGCAGCTCTGGAGGCTCTCGGGCCAAAGACAAGAATTGTTGCTAACAGAAGGTATTCTTGAGGAATTTTAATGTTCTTGACTTTCCACCATGGAAAAAAACATTTGCAAGATGTTGAACTCTAATATCTTATAACTATGCCTACTATGGTCAATCTCAAAGGTCCTTTATGACCCAAATCATAGGGAAGGTATGTGAGAATATTAATCTCTTCCTAACAAGATTGCTCATTCATAATTGGGTTATACTTTAATAAACATTGTATCTAAAGGGATATTATCTTGAAATAGGATGGGAAGACTCTGACCAAGGTTCCTTGGTTCTTGTCCCTTAGGTTTATAAGGAAATCATTATCTTGTTTAATGGCATATATGAAAAAGAATTAAGGGGATAACTTCCATCCCTAGATTCAAAGGAAAAATTTAGGTTATCCAACCCTAATAAGTTGGTTGATGGTCATTGTTGGGTATGAGCAAAGCTAGTCATTGATGGGTCACTCACTCACCTAGTTGTTGAGAATCATCCTTGTCATTAGTGTGGATTGTTAAAATTATTAAGAACATTTTATGGTTTTGTTTTCTTTCCAATCTTGTCCAAGGTGGGTTGATTCATTTGTGCTCGGCTTATTCCTACTACCATTTTTAGGAGATAAAATCCCTCGGGTTGTAGAGTCTTAGGCTTCTGAAGCCTTGTTAATTTGAATCATTTTTCAATGTGTAAGACCAATAATATTAATATTTTATTTAGAAAGTTATGGATGCTTAAGTATAAGAAGAAAAAATTGTTATTAAGGTTGTGCAATATATGGAAGCTAATGTTAGATCTCTATAAATTATTTTTATGGCCATTAATCATGAAAGGTTTTATTTATATAGGAGACTTATTCACCTAGTTATTCATAATGATTGTTATTGGCAATGTGGCATGTTAAAATTATTAAGTACATTTTTATGTTTTCTCTTATCAACCCTACCAGCTAAGGATGGGTTGATTCATTTTATGCTTAACTTCTCCCTACTACCATTCCTCAAAGAGTCTCTCTCCCAGAAAATAAAATACCTTTGGTTGTAGAGTTTTAGGCTTCTAGTCACCTTGTTCATTTGAATCCATTTTTAACGTGGAAGAGAAAGAATAATATTTTTTTTAGTAAGGAGGAGCCTCATATATATTTATTATGGTTTAAACACTCTCTAATGTATGCAATATTTTCCTTACAAATTAAATATGCATGTACACAAATTCTAGATGAAAATGGACCTCTTATAGAAATTGCTTGACTTTTGGGAGCGTAGGCCACGTCCTGATACCAGTGGCTATGTAGTAAAACATATGTGTGAGTTGAGGTGAAAATAGTTAGTCCTCCCCCAAAACAATAGAATCTTAAATCCTTAACTTTAGCTTTTGATATCTTAGAAACTTCTAAACCACAGGAACCCAATCATGAACATAAACAACTTAGCAGGTTTATAATTTTTTTGTTTTACAAATTTCCAAGCTATTTATGAGAAATCAATTATAATGTTGGTGTGTTCCAACAAGTTCTAAATCAAATACCAAGCAACCATATTTGCCTAGGTCAGCATATCACCCCATTCCCAAGTATCATGTGTCAATTTAAATCTTGTTTTAATGTGAAATTTGTTATCTTATTCCATGATTTATTTTCATGTTTTTGTAGTAATAAAAATATTATAAATGTGTATGTAGGCACCATTATTCTTCATATGTTCACCACTACCACCTTTCCTTGTCCATCTGTCACCTCCACCATATATCCCATGTGACAGGGAAGGTTCAATCATTGGACACTTTGGCCCATAACTTGCGATGTCATTCCCCTCCCCCTGTGGTAATTAAATCAATCCTATAACCCATGGGCATTTATCTCTTCCCACCCCCACCATCTATCTACCCTACAGTATTCCACTGTCACCTTGTTGCATCCCCCCATGTTGCATCCATTGTGGTTATAGCCATATCCCCCATTCATTCATCCTTTGTGGTTACAGTTATCAAACCTACACCAATTATTTCCTTATAGTTACTTGTCCAATCAAGTGCTCCATCTACTAGCCAATCTTTGTCATTAATTGATTTATTCACGATGAGATCATCTGTTGAAGAAAATTTTAAATGGCATGAATGGAATTGATTTTAGGAATTTTGATTAAATTTCATGATGTGATTCTTGTGACTATTATAGGGAGGAACCACAAAGAGGTTAAGGTCATAGAAGAGAGAAATTCCCTCATGATTTACACTCTCAACAATAGTGAGTTTTGTTATATTGAATTATAAAGTATTATTTTGTAAGTGTGTTAATTAAAAGAATTGTGGAAAAAAAATCATAAGAATGTTATTTCCTTTTCTAGTCTCCAAATATATGAAAAATTCCTAAAAGCAAGAAGACTTGAGTTTCCTCCATCCCTAAGAGGAGGAAGATCATCTTTGGGGATGCACCTGGTAGTGGCAAGGGTGTAAATGCTCTATGAGTGACCCATTATGTATCTCATCCATCATGTACCATTTTGGGCATGAGGTTCCATTTGGTATTTAGGGAACAAGTTGTGATTCTTCCATGTTTTTGCATGAGGTGTCATTATGTATCTTGGGCACAGTGTGACAGTTTGTAAAAATGTATAGAATTTCCAATTATGAATATAGATACACGGATTTGGACATGTCTATAATGATTTCTTCATGGTTCATTTTTTTATCAATATAGATTTATTATTCCAAAGTGTTTTGTTTATGATTGAATCAATTGTGTAGCTTTAGAATTTCATATTAACCTAATTAAGATTATTCCTTTATATTTTTTTTCTCCACCCATACATTGTGTTCAGGTCAAGTGTCTAAAGGATACATGGCAATATGTTCCTTGGGAATAAAAACAATACTAAGCATTGGAATTCAATGTTGTAATATCTTGCAAGTGTTTTTGGGAAATTTCGGCATGAGCATGTTGTCCACATGTTCCCTAGGTAGAATTTTCAATAATATGCCTTTTAATGCAAAATTTACATTTCATGTTATTGAGCAAAACCCTAGTTTCATAATTCCTCATATAAAACAAGATCTAGGGTATGGATACATAGGATATGAGAACATTTATCTATAATTTGATTTCAGGTTTCCAATGGAATTGATGATTCATCAATTTGGGTTATGGTTATTGTTTTATGGAAAGTTGCAACTTCCTTCCTAAAATGATTTAAGGACACTTTCCAAATTTGTCTCTGGGGCATATAAAATGAATCGAGTAGTAGAATTGAGTGATGTAATCTCTTACAAGTGTGTTTAGGCAAGGATAACATTAGCATGTTTTCCACACACTCTCAAGACCGAATTTTCAAAATTTGACCCTTTAATCCAAAAATTACATTGCATGTTACTAAGCAAAACCCTAGTTTCAAAATTTGTTAAATAAAAACATATTCAGGGTATGGATACATGGGAGAGGGGTTCCAGTAGCTGTAATATAATGTTATGATTCAAATGGAATCAACAATTCATTGATTTGATTCTTGGTTATCATTTTATGGTGATTTATAACTCGTTTCTTGAAGCCATTTAGGGACACTTGTCAAATTTGTGTCGAGGGCATAAACAAAATCAAGAAACATAATTGAGTGTCATAAAATCCTATGAGTTTTTTTTGGCAAGGATAACATGAGAACACTATTTAGACACTCTCGGATAGAGTTTTCAAAAATTGAGCCTTTAATGCAAAAATTATATTGCATGTTACTACACAAAACCCTAGTTTTGGAATTCAATGAATAAAACAATATCCAGGGTATTGACACATGGGAGAGGGGTGACCCTAGATATAATACAATGTCATGATTCCAATGGAATCTTCATTTTATCAATCTAAGTCCCAGTTTTCATTTTATGGCAAGTTGCAACTCACTTTCTGAAGCCATTTAGGGACACTTGTTGAATTTGTGTCATGAGCATAAAAAAAATTGAGAAACATAATTGAGTGTCATAATATCTTGCAAGTGTGTTTGGACAATACTAACATGATAAAACTTTGCACATGAAGGGCATAATTTCAAATTTTGCATTACATGTTAAGAAGCAAAACCCTAGTTTTATAATTCATCAAATAAAACAAGATATGGAGTATAGACATATGGGAGTGGGGAACCCTTAGATATAATATAATGTCATGATTCCAAAGGAACCAATGGGTCATTGATTCAATTTCTGGTATCATTTTATGGCGAGCTGCAACTCACTTCCTGAAGCCATTTAGGGACATTTGTCGAAATTGTAAGTGGGAATAAAAATCGAATAGAGCCAATAAATGAAGTTTCATCATCTCCTACACAAACCATGAATATTTTTCCTCATTTGATCCATGATGTTAGTCCAAGCAAAAGATTGTATTACAAGCATCTAATAGATTGTTGGAATTGGGAAATCATTCAAACGTCAAACGATCTCTTCATCAAATATGAAGGAATATTCACTTAGATATACATGGACCTACCTAGCATTATAAAGAATAATGGAGTCAAGAACATACATCCATATACCAAACTAATGTGCTACTACTCATTCCATATACCACACCACTTAAAGACCAAATTCAAGGAATATCCCAACAAATTAGTAAAAATCATGTATATGTACTATTGTAAATATGGGTGCCTTTGGTATGTATGGACTTCTACTAAATCAACGAGGAAACAATTTAGTACCCTTTTCCTACAAGTATATTCAAATAATAAGTCCTTATTCATGACGAGGAAAAGAATGTTTCTCTTTCACAAGTAGATTTTTAGGATACCACCATGTCAAAATTGCCATTGAGAACCAACCAAAAATAACCTTCATCACTAAAGGGGATCCTTTATCACAAGTTTCTTGAAGTGTATTGGATGAATACATCCTCTTTGTATTTTTTCTCAACCATGTGGAGCAACTAGGAATCATGCTACCTTATAGACCCTAAACCAATAGATTACAAAACTATCGATACTAGTTTACCTAATTTGGGGACAATATTCCATGTCTATACCGACACCTATAATATCACCATCGATGTCATCCTATCATAGCTCAAAAAGTAAAATATGGGTCACCTAATCATATTTTCCAATAGAAAATTAAACAAGAAAGAATGAAATTATACTACCATTGTACATGAAGCCCTCGCCATTGTATATCTTGTTTAGAAATTTTGTCGATTTTTGTTGCCATGAAAATTTAACTTCATCATTGACCATAAATCCCTAAATTATTTCGTCAATGATCCACTCCTGAAATGGTGCCTCATGTTCATTTGTAAGTATAGGAATTCATGATGTAGGCTAAAATTATGAAGAGACGTGTTGCCACTATCTACCTCTCTTGGATCACTTTATGAAAAATAGAGGTAGTACATGATAAGATTCTAGATGTGCTACTACTTTCAATCACTACAACTCATAACCCCCAATTCCTTAAGATGTTCAATATTTTAGAACATATGGTCAAAACTACTTGGATTCCTAGTAGATCATTAATGCAAGTTGGCACACAATGCACTCCCTTTTAGATTATTGTCAAAGTCATATATTGATATTGCACCAATGAGATCACACGATGCAGTGTATTTCCAACAAACACACATGGCATTTTACATGAGGTCCATAACAGTCACAAGAATGAAGGAATCAATTTCCTATGACCCTTACTAGTCATGCGTGCTCAAAGAATTTTATATGTGTTGACATCTACACCTTTATTCAATGGCATAGAATAGTTTCCACCACACAAAATAAAAATTTAACTTCATTATTGACCATAAAGCATAAACCATGAATTCATTCATGCAAGAGAACAAATATTACATAGCATAAATATAGAATATATCCCAACAGTATCCTTCATATCATTTCATAACAAAGTCATATAGAGTGTTATGTGCCATGATTATGTCAAAACCCTCACTAAAATATATGTTCACTATCGAAGTGTTTGTAGATTACAACCTACAAAGTTACACCATGTTTGATCTTGTCATAGCATGTCTTGACTTTGTCATGATAGGGACACTTGTGACACGATATGACATTCCTATATTAGAATCTAATAGAAGCGCATTGTTTGAAATGAGACAAATTTATAAGGCATGGTTAGGGGAGTTAGGGGAATTAGGGTTGTTTACACTCAAGACAAAATAGTAAAGTTATGCAATGTGAAACAAGTAATAAAATCAAGTTTGAAATAGGCATTTCAACTTTCTAGGGTTTTGGTTAGTGGTGTTGAAAAGCATTGTTGATATTATTGATGGACCCCCATGTGCCTGAGATTATTCATATAATCTGGGTACACGGAAGGGAATAGTGTTAGACTTATGACCTAAAACAAATTTAGTTACATGTAAATGCAATGAAAAAACAACATACTAATCCATGTACCTCAATATAGAACACAACGTTGAATAGTCATTTTACCTCTCTTGTATAATTACCTGATGGCATTCAAGTAGACCATCTGGATCCTCTTTATTACTAATGGTCTCATCAATTTCTCATGCTCTTAATGAGGTAGGAAGTATCATACCTTTGATGATCTCTTTCTAGTCATTTTTTGTAGTTGGATGTTCGTACCAATGACTAAGTTTGTAAAGTGATATACCAATGCACCTTGTCTATAATCCATGAATATAGAACCGCCAAGCTTTCTTGAGTTTTCATCAAGTGTAAGGCATTCATCCTTAACAACCATTGAACCAATCGGATATATGATTTCACGTCTAGGGAAGGCAGTGCACTAAATCTTTTCCAATGTATAAAACTTAGGCCATAGTATGAAAAATTCCTCCAAACATAAAATGTTTAAGAACGAATGTCAAGCAAGAGATAACATTAGTGCATTTAACATTGATACTCTCACAATTATTTGAAACTTATCATAACTCTGCCTCTCTATATAAGGCCAAATAAAAGGGAAAATTTGTTGATTGGATAAGAAAAAGTATTTGTATATTGATTGGCCGAGAAAAATAATATTTTATATTTTTTAATCAAAAACTTAGGTTAAAAGATTAATATGTATATCTATTTACATGCAACAAATTGAAATGATAGAAAAACGATTTATATACTCCCTACAGCTTGAAGGGTATGGACTAATAATGAATTAAGGTTTAGCTACAAGGGATTTTTATTGTTTGTAATTGTATGACTTACATAAAAATGAAGAAAAAAAAGAGATCTAAGAAAATTTAGATGCATCCTTTCCATTAAATTATGGAATTTGTCAGTCATATGTATGGAATCCTAGTGGATAGCATATGCATGTCAACAAGGGTGTAGTCAATATTGAAGTGAATGATAATTTAGATATAAGGGATATTAAATGTGTTCTTTGGTGTATATAATGTAATACAACCATATGAGTGAAAGTTTCCATGGTTTCATATAATGTTGTTAACGTGTGAAATAAGTATATGTGTGGGGGCTTATATCGAGTTAATTCTTAGGATAATAAAAAATAGTGTTTTTAATAAATTAAATATCTTAGAATTATTTAAGAAAGTAATTTCGACAGAGTCGGGGGTTATTCTTAACTCTAGAAGAGACTAAGAAGAAGTTTTTGCGAGGACTAGGTGAGACCACTAATAGTCATACTAAAACATTCACTCTTCTACAAAGGATAATGATTCTAAAGAAAATGAGAATTAAAAATATATCGGTGATAAGGGCTTCCA
>SNQJ01S0012629.1:65357-76427 GCA_010110895.2 Picea sitchensis | reverse complement strand
CTACTTTTTGTGCTTTGCTTATGAATTCAAATCTAGGAAATAATGTGAGGACATAGATGATTTCTTTGTTTGGATAAGAGAATTCCAATCTGCCCTGTAGAATTAGTAAGAATTTGTTCAAAACTTTATTCTTTATTACAATTATCTTATTTGTATAACTTCAATAATTAACTCTATTTAGAAAATATTAATAAGTTGAGAATCTTTAAGATAAGTTGAGATCCAACATCCATTATTTTAATAATAATCACCAGGTAAAAATGACTAATCAGTTGAGCAATTTAACATATTCTCTAAGAACAAAAATTACTTGAACTCCACATTCACGTTGTTGAATTTGTTCAAAGAATTTGGAATATGGGAAAATAAGAAAATCACATATGGAGAAGAAACTAGACATTGAATTGATTTATATTGTTATATACACGAGGAAGATGATGCAAATCCTTTCATTTTGGCATTGGATGAATTAACAGACGACAAAATTCCTTCTTTGAAAATGGATCAAATGATGGCCATGAAGAGGGAAACCATGAACACTAATAAAATTAAAAAAAAAAAAAACTTAGGGTAAGATCCACCCTGTTGGGGGTGGAGAGCCTTAACTACATGTGATAAGAAATTATGAAGAATGTTCGCATCCTTATCGAGGGATATGCCAACCATATCTCCTTTCTACAAACACTTTAACTTGGATTTCATTTCCGTATGCAACAAGGTAGATACATAACTCAGTCCTTTGAATTAGGAGATTTAATCTATTGACATGATACTAGATTGAACCACGATCGCATATCGGAGTCTATTGCAATAGATTCATCAAACAATACATAGAAACACAGTTGTAGGAGTGGTGGCAACTAAAATATTTAGCAACCAACCAACCAATATTGAATAGATATAAAGAAGAATAATATATGTCGAGTGTCAGAGCTAATCTAGTTATGAAAAACTATTGCTTACAAGTCTAGAGTAGTTTTCTGCATGATGATTGTGAGAAATACTATATTTATACAACATTGTTGATATCTGTATGATTGTGTATACTTATGTTTGGAATTATTTCACCATGTATATGCTAGTAATTTACATTGTTCAATATTAGATGGCAACATGCTACAAGATGAACCTTCTAGGTCTGATGATTAACATAATGAGATTAGAAGCTCTGAAAATCTAAGAAACTAACAAAGATGCATGTTTTGGTTTATTTATGTTACATGGATTATATATATTGTAGGTTTTAGGACAACTACAATTTATGGGATATTATCTACAAACTACGAGGCCTTTGCACAACTAGAAATCAATGTTACGAACTTGCTCATCACCAGAATGATATCTCTATAAAAATGTATTGTACTAGGGATTCATCTACAAAATCTTGATACAATGGATTTATAATGTTTAGTCGAATATAAATAGTTTCACTCTTATTAGTTATGATAGACTCAACCCCGATTAACCCACACACTTCATAGGTTAAAATATAAAAAAACAAAAGCCTTTGGCATGCCTTATAGTACAAAAATAAATATATGTTAGTCAATTTTATCTCCTCAACACCAAAGAACAAACTGCTACGAACCAAACTCTAAAATAGTCAATGAATAATAATACACTTCAAGGAGGAAACTTCTTCTTACAATATATCCAATACACAAGATGAGATGCCTATACAAATGAATCTTCTTTACTATAAATAGGAGATAAAGTGAGCATAATGTGACCTACCACTAAGCAGACCTAACCATAACTAATAAACTAATAATAAATAAGTGTTACAACCTTAACATAGGGCCTTAGGGACCTTAAAATATCCCCTCTGTTTAAAAAATATTTTCCCTCAAAGCTTGTAATTGAGGGTATTGTTTCTTCATGAACTACACATTTTCCCATGTATCTTATTCTAGAGGCATATATCCTTCCCCTTTTTGTATATTATTTCAAAATCAGATCCTTGCATTTTTGTGACCCATTTTGTTTCTCTTCTGATGACAATCTTTGCTCCACAAATTACTTTAGGCTATCATGGTCTATCTTGACTTTAAAATACCTCCCAATAGATATTGTTGCCATTTTTTTAATTGCATGTAAAATTGCTTCCATTTCTTTTTCATATGTAGATTTCACCAAGTCAATTCCATTGAATTGTTTACATTGAAAGGCCAATGGTGTCCCTTCTTGCATCAATACTGCTCTAGTTCCTTGTCCTGGTGCATCACATTCAACTATGGATGTATTGCCAAAATCAGGTGTTGCCCATATTGGTGTAGAATACATGGCATCATTTAAGAGTGAGAATGATAAGGTAGCCTCTTCCTTCCATACAAATTATTTTTTCTTCAAGAGAGATGCCATGGGCTTGCAATGCATGCATAATTCTTAACAAATTTCCACTAATAGACCCAAAAATCCTCTAAGACTCTTGATGTTCTTAGTAATAGGCCATTTTGTAATAGCTTGGATCTTTTCAGGGTCCACCTTAACCCCTTCCCTTGAAACACTATGGCCCAAATACTCTACTTCTTGTTTCCCAAAAGCACAATTGGATACTTTTACATACAACTGATTGTTCTCATGAATTTGTAGGACTTTATGCACATGTTTAATGTGGTCTTCCCATGATTTTCTAAAGATAAGTATATCATCAAAGAAAACTAACAAAAACTTTCTAAGTTGGGGTCAAATTTATTTTTTCATAAGGCTTTGAAAAATAGAAGGAGCATTAGTCAACCCAAAAGTCATGACCAAGAACTCATAGTGCCCTTCACGTGTTCTAAAATATGTTTTGGGAATGTCTTTGTTTCTTAATCTAATTTGGTGGTATCCTAATTTAAGATCTAAATTTGTAAAATAAGACACTCCATGAAGCTCATCTAATAGCTCATCAATATTTAGAATAGGGAATTTATCTTTGGTGGTGATTTTGTTTAGATCTCCATAATAAGGACACTTCTCCAAGAATTATCTTTTTTTCTCAGCATAGTTATTGGAGCTGAAAATCAACTCCTACTTTGTTGAATAATACATGAATCCAACATGTCTTGTACCATTTTCTCAATCTCCCCCTTTCGCTGATGAGGATATCTATAATGCATTTTATTAAATAGAGTATGTCCAAGTATTAGTTCAATTTGATGTTTATGATATCTAGATGGAGGTAGCCCTTTAGGAATTTCTTAGAAGAGCCTATGATGCTTTTCTAAGGTGCATTTTAATTGCTCTACAATACTATCATATTCTTTATTTACTTCCATATAATAAGTTATAACCACAACTCCCCTACTACCCCTTTTTAGGATCTTTTGCATTATGTAAGAGMTGATGAACTGAAAAGGTACATATTTTAACCCTTTGAGTTGATATTGAATTCCTTCCAATTCAAATCTCATGAATAATTCCTTATAATTTGTAGAAACTGTACCTAATGTTCTCAACCTTTGAATCCCCATAACAAYATCTACTCCTCCAATGGGAATGGTATGCATTGGACTTTCTAAGTTATCTTGTCCCATACTAAGTTTGATGTTGTGGAATTTTCCTACACAAACAATGCTCCCCCCATTAGCAACCGAAAATTGAAAATGTGTCACTGGATGCACAAAATAATTGAGGCTCTCTACTAATCTTTTATCAATTAAGTTATGGGTACTACCGGATTCAATAAGCACTATGAACTTTTGTTTCTTAATGTATCCTACCAACCCATGAACAAATATTTCACACATGTCAATGTTGTGTAGAATTTATACAACTTTTCCATGCTCCTTTAAGTTCACAAGTTCCTCCTCATCCATTTGTACATATGCCTCCATTTCGTCTTCATCATTGTTCTCCAAGGTGAACAATTTTGTTTTTTAATGTTTATGCCCTTTTGACCATTTTCTATTACAACCAAATCATAATCCTTTTTCTCTTCTTTCCTCCATTTTCCTTTGTGATATTCAAGTAGGTTGAGGTAGGGTTTCCCTATGAGCCCCAAATTAATCTATTCTTCTTGCATATGTTTCAGTGGTAGACTTGTGTGTAGCCCTATTCTTGTCTTGAATATGACAAGAAAATTGCATAGCCTCCATAATATTTCCAACATGTTTTGTGACAAGATCATTTTTAACGTCTTCTTTTAATCCATCCATGTAAGCTTCCAACAAATGTTTATCACTTATGTTATCCACCCTTGTGGCCAACACTTGAAATTATGAATTATAATCTTCAATATCACCTAAGTGCTTGATTCTTGTCAATTAGTTACCAAGATCATACAAACCCTAGATGAGAGGCTTCCTAAAAGTGACACTATGATAGAAGAGACTAAGACCTAACCATAACTTTTTTCATTAACCCAACCCCTAAACCTAAATATATTTGTAACTAAATGTATCTTTTTCATGGGATAGAAATATTGTGTCTCTTAACGTTATCTAAATCTAGAAAGACGGCTAGGGTCTCCTAATAAGATAATGAAAAATTAACATCACATGCCTATTTTAATACATAATCCTATTTTTTTTAATCATATTTAAAATTTAATTTATATGCAATTGTGAAGATAGTGTAACAAAGATAGTATACGTTTTTTGAGAAAGATTTTGATTAGTAAAGATAAACATAATAAAAATAAATCTATCATTGTGTTTCGTATTTATTATTCATAATCAGTAAGTTATTTGGATAACTTACACAAACTTTATTAAAAGACAATTATAATTTAATATTTTGAAACAAAAAAATACAAAATTATATTTAAATTATTAATTTTATAAATAAAATAATGAAGGGGATATTATAATCAACTTATCAATTTAATTTGATATATATAAATTTGACATTGCCTTGCCTCTTCCAAGTATATGTTAAATTTTGTAAGGCCTAAGAAATTCATTACCTCTTCTTTGCATAGTTAAGGAGAAATTCATTAAAATAATGACAATAAATGTGTGAATAAGTTATGAAAGATTCAAATTTATTATAATTTATTTAAAAGGTAAAAGTATTATTTTATTAATCAAAATAATATAGAACATACATTATAATATACATTGGATAAGGTGGTGATTCATATCCGTTTTAGTGTTGTGGGTCATTGGGTTACTCAAAGATGGGGCAACAACATTGTTTGTCATTAAAAATATTGAGAAAATATATATCGGGGTTACTCAAGGATGGGGCGGGGCTAACAAATATTGAGAAAATATATATTCGAGGTGGTGATTCATATTAGTTTAAGTGTTGTGGGTCATTGGGTTATTCAAAGATGGGGTAACAACATTGTTTGTCATTAAAAATAATCGAGAAAATATATTTAGTTATGAGATTAATTTGATATGTAAAGTTAAAATTGATATAGAATAAATAAATAAAATATAATTGATAAAGGTTAATTGGGTGTAGGTTTAGTAGTTTATGCAAGATATGTCTTTCTCATTTAGGTTCAATTCTGACAAATGACATGTTAAGCCCTTAAATGAGCATGCTATCAAAAAAAGTACCATCCTCAAAATAAAGAGAACTTCCTAATAAATTTACCAAAAAGTTATTCATATATATATTAGGATGAAAAATATTAATAAAATAAAAAATTTCCATATATATTAACATTTGATATTAATTCTTATTTATATACTTTTGAGGGCACAATTTCTCCTTGTGTGATCAATTACCATGATATACGTAAGAGAGGCATTCATTAATTATGTTAGAGTTTTAAAAATTATAAAGATGGTTGATAATAATATAGTAAGAGAAATGCAATCACAAATGTTATGTAAAAATTATTACTTAAGATTATGATTTCTTTCATTTTTGTTTAAATTTCTTAGGTGAATAACAAAGGAAATGTTGTATGTACGTGTTATAAGCAAAATCCATATGTTGAAATGGATCCCCCCTATCTGATGATGTATCTAGTTACGACCTAATTGATAGCTCGGCATGAGGTAGAGAGTACCTGCACCTCATATGGTCCTATGTCTAAGTAGATGAAAGGGGTAAGAAGGAGAGGTGAATGACTTGTGTAAAATCTCTCTTAGGACAACCCAATTTGCGTATTGTTCTCCCTTAGTCCCCAGGTGGCTGAAAAGGCCTAGGGTGATTTTTTTGGATAAGGGGGTGAAAATGAGCTTGCTGATTTTTGGACCAACAAACTAATAAAAATGAACAATATATTTTCTCCCTTACGACCTTGGAAAAATGTTCTAAACTGATTCTTGGGGTAAATTAGGGTCCAAAAAAATTACCAAGTGAATGACTTATGAAAATTACTAAAATCTAAGAAACGAAAAGGAATATTTCTCTGCAACCACTTTAAAAAATCAACGAGAATGATATACATGGAATCTTAGAAACATGTTTACAAAAATTTGCAATCACACATTTACATCCCTACAATAAAATAATTGCAATTATTCAAGAGTAAAACATCTCTTATACTAAAAAAAATGAGAGACTTCTATAGAAAAAATGAAGTACATATATGTTTAGAAGACTGAATTCCAAGAATTTGACTGAGATAGAGGAAATTTTCACCCAATTGTAGGTAGTTCTTTATGGACACCACCCCCTAGCCAAGCTATGAGGTCACTAGGGTGAAGGAGACAAACTCATGTTTCTCTTAAGTTTTTATTTCAATCCCAAAAGTATGAAAGATCAGCCAAGGAACCAACTAGTGATAATTCTTTAATTAGACCAGCTTTGGTACTCACAATAAATGCTCCACAAAACATAGACATATTTCTTCCTTCTCTACTGAACAACCCTTAGAATTTCTCCCCTTTGGTTCTCTTTAGTTTGGGCACCAAAAGTCCAAACTGTTTTCCACTTACATATTTATCTTCAACAATTTTTTTCTTGGTTCTTGGGAAATTTATGATCAACATTCTTCCTTTTCTCCATGGATTTTTCTCCTCGTCCTCCTCTTCTCAAGGTTCTAATTGCCCCTTTTCATGGACAACTCCATCCCACAGTATGACGTCCTTCTTTTTTCCAAGCAAAAACTATGTTTTCCTCTCTTCTCTCTTCTCCAAAAAATAACTTTCTCCTCTCATTCAAATTTTTCCTTCTTTGTGTGAGTGAAAGATGGAAAGTAAGAGTCTAGTCCTAAACCAAATCCTTTTTGTGGGGGACACATTTCCTAGAATGCAGGAGGTAATGGCATAGATTTAGGATTTGGTCTCATCCACTTCTTTTATCTCCAATTTAAACTACAGGTTAGGCTCAATATCACAAAATAATGAAGGTTACAATGATGACAAGATGAGTAGAAAAAGAGACATAGGATTATAGGCATGTAAAAATTACCTTAGACCCCCTCACCTTTCCCCTCTTGTGGTATCATAGCTCGTTTAGGTGTTCATGCTTAGTTAGTCTTGGTTTTTTTAGTAACTGCAAAATGACAATATTTACAAGTATTCAAAATCACCATGGCATGTCTACCTCATGGTGTGAATAAGGCATAGTAATAAAAATATCTATGAAAAAAAATTTAAACATAATTAAATATAAATTATTCAAGAGGGTTCACTTTCCAACTCCTTCAAGAAGTGTGTGAGGCACCACAATCCACCAATACCTATATTTTCCTTCCATGCTTGATCAGATCCACATAACAAAGATGATTGATATTTTTCCCTTGCTTGCTAGCCAAGGCACCTATCCATGGGAAATACTCCACCAAGAAGGGATTCTCCTTTCCATCTTCTAGAGAAACTTGATGTGCACAACTTGTTAAAGGAAATGAATTGCAACAAGAAGAAACAAGAGTTTTACCTCTACCAAAAGTGGCCTTACAATGAGTACCATGCAATTCCATCTTCAAAAGGTTTGTGGGGGAACACTTAGGTCCAACTACACTTGAACCCAAGACACTCTGAAGTGTGTCATCTATGATTGTTGTGTGCATCTTAACTTGGTTGAAATGCACTCTAAGACATTGTGGGATACCCATCTAGGATGCTTTTGGACTGAACACAACTTGTACAACAACTCAATATCACCATCTGCCTTCATCCCACTTCAATTACCCATAATCAATAAAATCATATCAATATTATGTGTGCCCTATAGAGGTGTGCCAACCTCTCCAATAATGATAAAACAATTCATGAAAACCTTGACAACTGTGCCCAAGAGAGGAGTGCTCCATCCAAAACCCTAAATCTCCTCCAAATAAACCCATTAAAGTGTGAACAACTACCAAATGAAGTAAGGTGCTCAAGTAACTTACTTTAATCTGTATAAAATAGATTAAATTAACCATTGAATGATTAAATCAACCTCAACATGTGTGCACAAAGGTTAATGTTCTAATAAAACTATAGTCCCACCTCCCAATAGTCACCAACACATTAAATCAACATGAACATGTGTGTCAATAGGGGGGTGTTCTCTAACAAGTGTTGTATCATGCAAATGATTTTTTCTCCCAACAAAGCCCCACCATGATAACAACAAAATAAAAGATTCTCCTAGGTTTGAACCTAGGGAGCACCACCAAAGGACTATGAGATGATAATACTTCATCAAAACTTAGGAAAATGCTTGATCACCAAATATGTATGCAACCCCTTCCCCCCCTCCCCCCCCCATCTAACTCAAACTTAGGGAAAAGTACACCAACAAGGGTACCAACATCATCAAACACATTTCCACCTATGTGATATCCAACAAATGTTACAACATTAAGTCCACATTAAGTCATATCACCTAGGGAAATCCCACTAAGAAAAAGTGCACTACCAAAGCATGCATCATCCAACCATACATCAACATCATGAGAGAAAGAGACAATAGAAAATGCTAACCCATCCAATCGTTAAGTATGTCCCCACCACACTTCCAACATGAGAGCACCATGTAGAACACCCCATCTTAGTGACACAAATAATACAACATCACTATGAAAAATTCATTAGGAAGCTCCAACAACATCATGAAACATCTACCTCCTAACATCATCCTCTGACCCCTTAGGGAGCTAGAACCATCATCCAAGAACAAGAAGTTTCACATCCAAGATAAGCATATATACCAAAATTGCACCATTATGAGATAGCATGCTCCTTAACCATCAAAAGTGTAATTGAAAGGTGATCAATGAGGCAAGCACATGTGATAAGACCACCAAATTAGCGAGCATAATCATCCAACCAAGAAAAATTGAGACTCCCTCAACCAAATACCTCCATCAAATAATCCAATGCCATGAAGAGAAAAGACTCCATGAAGATGTATCCTCCCAATCCAACACTCAAAAGGCACCAACAATAAATCTCACCAATGTGATGAAAATCACAGAGTGAAAAATTATACAATATGAAGTGCAACACACTATTAACAAACGATTAGCATGTACAACACTTCATGCGCGTAATAGGGACACTATCATTCTTCATAATAAAGTCGTATACCATGTGAAAGACATAACAACCAATATATAGTTGTCGAAGCTTTTCACTTGGATTGTGCCAAATGCATCGTAAGATCTTTTATCACATAGAGTTGTTCAGGTTCACAAGTGACAACCATGAGCGCAATCAAGCAGGAAAATACAATTACAGTAGTAGAAATCCCCTACACATTTCAATTCGGGGCCATCTCTAAACATAGTTGGAAGGTTCCCACAGTTAGCAGGCAGATAAATTTTTGGCGGAGGTGCTAAAATAGCAGGCGCGCCTAGATCACAGATCACGATCAGATCGATGATCTCTGATCATTTTGACGCCACAAGATGGGCGGTCATTAAAACCCAAAGGGCGGGCTGAAATCCAAACCACGGTTTATCGGGGTGGCTACGTGGAGAGAAGCGATGCATTTCGGGCCCGAAAGCGGTGTGGTTCCAACCCGCTTTCGACGACCCTGGAATCATGTGCTCTTACATCGTCGTATCAAGAAGAAACATGTGGTCGCCCCTTAATAGACAAAACACATTCCGATCCNGGAGAGCCGAGATAGTTTTATGAGTAGGGATCTGTATTTTTAGTTTGTAAGCTTGAAGGTCTGGATTGTAAATATCATGTTATTGAAGATTCCTTTGAATTGTTTTTTATCATACCATCTTCTTTGTTTACACGCTATTATGTTTCTTCTTGTCTGGATGTAATATCTGTGATTCATGGATTTCTGAGGTGGTGGAGGATCTGGTGTCATCTTGCCCATGTTCATCATTTATCACTCAGACCCTTCATGTTTTCCTTCCTGTCTGAATGTAATCTCTTTGATTTATGGATTCCTAAAACGATGGAGGATATGTTGTCATCATGTCCATCTTTCATGGTTCATCAGATAGTTTATGTTTTCCTTCTTATCTTGATGTAATCTCCTTGATTTATGGATTCCTGAGGTGATGGAGGATCTATTGTCATTCATCAAACCTTTTCTATTTTTCTTCTTGTATGGATGTTGCATCTCTCTGATCTATGGATTCCTAAGGCAGTAGAGGATCTGCTGTCATCTTGCCCATCTTTCATGGTTCATCACTTAGACATTTTATGTCTTCTTTCTCCTCATCACCACATAAATCCTTTTGTATGATATGCAGTTTAAATGCTTTCATTATTCACGATACTTATGAATCCATATCCCAATGGTCAAGGATTGATCTGTAGTAACCTTTGTTATTTGCCCTTTCTTAAAGTATTGTTGATCCACCTCCTCAAACCACTTTAATACATTTTACTTTTGATGGGTACTGGTCTTATCCTCTTGCAGTCAGAGGGTGAGTCTCATTGATAGCATTAATGGTGCCATTGCCAGTGACGGAAGTGAATATATCTTCCTTGGGAGAATGACAATGAATAGATCCAGTTTTAGATGGTGAATTGAAGTTGGACACATTATTCTGACTGCTTATCATTCACCTGGAGACTCCATGATTAAAGAATCCAATGGCGACTCCACAGTTTTAAGAAGTCATATTTTCAAATGGAATACATTTTGGCTCGGAGGTTTGCTCCTTTTAATTTCTCTGTTGTTCCTGGTTTTCCAAATGTTGTTCCTACTATAGATGAGTGGGGTGATTTTTTTCCCAGATTTAGAGAACATAGAGATGACAACCCTGCATAGCATTTGCTT
>SNQJ01S0012629.1:51919-65307 GCA_010110895.2 Picea sitchensis | reverse complement strand
ATTGAAGATTCCTTTGAATTGTTTTTTATCATACCATCTTCTTTGTTTACACGCTATTATGTTTCTTCTTGTCTGGATGTAATATCTGTGATTCATGGATTTCTGAGGTGGTGGAGGATTTGGTGTCATATTGCCCATGTTCATCATTTATCACTCAGACCCTTCATGTTTTACTTCCTGTCTGAATGTAATCTCTTTGATTTATGGATTCCTAAAACGATGGAGGATATGTTGTCATCATGCCCATCTTTCATGGTTCATCAGATAGTTTATGTTTTCCTTCTTGTCTTGATGTAATCTCCTTGATTTATGGATTCCTGAGGTGATGGAGGATCTATTGTCATTCATCAAACCTTTTCTATTTTTCTTCTTGTATGGATGTTGCATCTCTCTGATCTATGGATTCCTAAGGCAGTAGAGGATCTGTTGTCATCTTGCCCATCTTTCATGGTTCATCACTTAGACATTTTATGTCTTCTTTCTCCTCATCACCACATAAATCCTTTTGTATGATATGCAGTTTAAATGCCTTCATTATTCACGATACTTATGAATCCATATCCCAATGGTCAAGGATTGATCTGTAGTAACCTTTGTTATTTTCCCCTTTCTTAAAGTATTGTTGATCCACCTCCTCAAACCACTTTAATACATTTTACTTTTGATGGGTATTGGTCTTATCCTCTTGCAGTTAGAGGGTGAGTCTCATTGATAGCATTAATGGTGCCATTGCCAGTGACGGAAGTGAATGTATCTTCCTTGGGAGAATGACAATGAATAGATCCAGTTTTAGATGGTGAATTGGAGTTGGACACATTATTCTGACTGCTTATCATTCACCTGGCGACTCCATGATTAAAGAATCCAATGGCGACTCCACAGTTTTAAGAAGTCATATTTTCAGATGGAAGACATTTTGGCTCGGAGGTTTGCTCCTTTTAATTTCTCTGTTGTTCCTGGTTTTCCAAATGTTGTTCCTACTATAGATGAGTGGGGTGATTTTTTTCCCAGATTTAGAGAACATAGAGATGACAACCCTGCATAGCATTTGCTTGAGTTTCATGAACTCATGAATCAGTGGGAAATACATCATGAGGATGTATTAATGAAGATGTTCATGTACTCATTAGAGGGAGATGCTCATGAGTGGTATTGATCCTTTCCCCCTGCTAGCATCTCCTCCTCGGAACAGTTTCATGCAGCTTTCAATATGCATTGTCAAAAGTTTTATTCCTCTAAGTTAATTTGCTATAGCTGTTGTGAGGAGTATAAAGACTGTGTTCATGATATAGCTGATTCGTTTGAAGGATGTGAGAATGAAGAAGATGCCTTGGATGAGAAATCCGTTTTTTCTCTTCCCTGTTCATCTGCATCTGATGAAAACTACGTTTGTTGTCTCAGTAAGGAAAATGCATAAATTGAGTCTGTTATGGAAGCTAATATTCTTTGTATCCCTGTCTCTAAAAAACCTAGATATGAGCAACCTACTTTTGACTCATATGATGATGATGAGATAATTCTTCTTGGATTGAATCTTGAAAGGAAACATGTGTTTAGTAATGAAGAACAATTTTATCTTATTGGGAAGAAGATAACTCTCGGTAGTTCATTCAAGACTCCTCCTTTATTTGATCATTATGGAGACAGTGATGAAGATGCTGAGGATTTTTGTGAAGAAAAAGGCATTAGCATCCAGCCTTCTAATGAAAGTGAAAGCTTTTACCAAGAGCAACATGATAAAAAGAAAGAGCCATCCGTTGATATACATGAGGATATTTCTTGCCATCAACTAGCAGATGTTATCAGAGCAGACAAAGGAGAAGTGAATCAGCAGCCTGCATCATCCTTTCACTCACATGTGCTTGCCACAAACATTCAACCAGATGTGAGCAACTGTAAAGCAGAGTAGGTTTTATCACCTATTTTATGATCCTGTAGGGGAATACATGGAGTTACATTTCTTCAATGTATTGAAGCCTCCAAGACTTATCTTACCTTCATCACTAGGAGGAAATTTGAAGAATGTAATCAATTTTCTGTCACAGTTTCATTATCCCTTGTTGATCAGTGACATAGTAAATATTTTTTCAGTTAGGAAGTTACTTGAATGACTATGGTGGAAGTTTGCTTTCACCTAACACATTGTAAAAAGTCAATTAGTCTAGGATTGTACATAAATAATATCCTTCTGGAGCAAGTGTGTTTGCTTTCTTGTTGTAAGTAGATAGTGTACATATCATCCTGTGGTCCTTAGCAGGATGTATCTGAGCTTGACTCCACAACCCAAAGGCTAAGGCACTGGAACAACACGTTCTTGGCACCTTGCAGGGAGCATGCCATCCCCTGTGGAGCCAAATGTTATCACATAGAGTTGTTTAGGTTTGCAGGTGACAACCATTAGCACAATCTAGCATAAAAATACAATTACAATGGCAAAAATCCCCTGCACATTTCAATTCAGGGCCATCTCTAAACACAGTTGGAAGGTTCCCATAGTTAACAAGCGAATAAAGTTTTGGCAGAGGCACTAAAATAGCAGGCGTGCCCAGATCGTAGATCGCGATTAGATCGATGACCTCAGATCATTTCGATGCCACAACCTACGTGGTCGTTAAAACCCGAAGGGTTGGCCAAAATCCAAACCACGGTTTCACAGGGTGGCTATGTGGTGAGAAGCGGTGCATTTCGGGCCCAAAAGTAGTGTCGGTCCAAATCGCTTTCGACGGACCCGAAATCACGTGCTCTTACAATGTCGTATCAAGTAGCATCACGTGGCCGCCCCTTAATAGACAAAACACATCTCGAACCCGAGGAGGGTTCAACCAATTAACGAGGATTGACTTTTGCGGCCACCTGCTTATTCAATGCCCAATCCATGAGTGGCACGTGGTCGCTCACTATTCATCAAGTCGCTTCTGTGATCCCAAGATGGATTTAGTTAATGGAAAAAGCACTGGTTGCTGAAACCTCAACTCAATCCATAATTAGAAGGCATGGAAGCTCTGGTCGATGAGACAAAACTGTCAGCCTGAGGTACCACAATGGACAATTTCTTCTTGTAGGTCCATATTGACCAGAGCTTGCGTCTGACAGGAGAAAAACGTGCACAGTCTGATAGAATGATGCACACACAAAAGATTTGATTGAGTGACCAGATCACACTCCTGGCAGTTGTGGGTTGAGATGCTTATAAATAGATCAGTCTTAGATTTTGTGAATGGGGGGGTGTTTTCCAAAGACTGGAGATCCAAGAGAGTTTTATGAGCAGGGCTCTGTATTTTTAGTTTGTAAGCCCGAAGGCCTGGATTGTAAATATTATGTCATTGAAGATTCCTTTGAATTATTTTTTTATCGGACCGTCTTCTTAGTTTACATGCTGCTCTGTTTTTTCTTGTCTGGATGTAATATCTGTGATTCATGGATTTCTGAGGTAGTGGAGGATCTGCTGTCATCTTTCCCATGTTCATAATTTATCACTCGGACCCTTCATGTTTTCCTTCCTGTCTGAATGTAATCTCTCTGATTTATGGATTCCCGAGACGATGGAGGATATGTTGTCATCATGCCCATCTTTCATGGTTCATCAGATAGTTTATGTTTTCCTTCTTGTCTGGATGTAATCTCCCTGATTTATGGATTCCTAAGGCGATGGAGGATCTGTTGTCATCTTGCCCATCTTTCATGGTTCATCATACCTTTTCTGTTTTTCTTCTTGTCTGGATGTAGCATCTCTCTGATCTATGGATTCCTAAGGTGACAGAGGATCTGCTATCATCTTTCCCATCTTTCATGGTTCATCACTGAGACATTTTATGTCTTCTTTCTCCTCATCACCAGATAAAGCCTTTTGTCTGATATGCAGTTTAAATGCCTTTATTATTCAAGATACTTATGACTCCATAGCCCAATGGTCGATGAGTGATCTGCAATAACCTCTGTTATATTTCCCTTTCTTATAGTCTTGCTGATCCACCTCCTCAAACCACTTTAATACATTTACTTTTGATGGGTACTAGGTTTATCTTCTTGCAGTTAGAGGGTGACTCTCAGTGCTAACAAGACCCTAAAAAAGTGTTTGAACAATGACACTTAAAAACAAGTTTCTCGATTTTATGTAAGGAGTGGAGAACAGAGAAGGAAAGTGGTGATAAAATAATTTATTTCCCCAAAATTAAATTGAGAGGGACAATTAGGTCAATGTACATTTGTCCCATTTTTTTTTTTTTTGGGTAAGAAAGACATTCTATTCATATATTAACAATAGGCCCAAAAGATAACCAAGCTAGCAAATCAGGTCAAAAGAAACATAATAGAGGGTCTGCCCAAGAAGGAAAACCAGACCAAGTTTTAGAGATAGCCATAACATCTGAATAGTTTTGGAGTAGCAAAGATACTAACAGTTTGTATAACAACCTACCTAAATAAGAAAAACAAAGAAATATAAATGTCTGAGCTAGAGCATCCTCAAACAGGACTTGGCCATAAAATTCTGAATTCAAATTAACCATTAGAAGGGGGCACTTGAGGGGCCCACAACCCAGAGTTCTCTGTGGAGTCCATAGCTGGAGAAGAACGGGTGTGCATCCRACCTCCTGAAGGCAGCAAAAAGGATCCCCATGGCCATTCAGAAGCCATTGAACCATATTCATTAGCAAATTATCCTGCTCCTCAAAAGTCTCCTTCCGTTTCTTGGGTTGTCTTGCTCCTTAAAAGTCTCTTTCTGCTGCTTGGGTTGTCTTAAGTTTTGATAAGTCTCCTTTCGTTGCTTGGATTGTCTTAAGTTTTGATCTAGTAGAGTTTCACAGTTTTATAAAATTTAGAATATCTAGTTCTAATATAACCCAGGATAGGAATAATGCCTCCCACATGTTCTTCCACTTCCTCATCTTCCTTATAGACCCTAACCAACCAAACTTCTTCCTCCAGTGCAAGGTGTCATGGTCTTCCTGTGAGACAGATTGGTGCTTCAACAACCACGAGGAACCATGGGAACTCGGGGTAAGGAAAAAGAATCAAACCAAAGCCAAGCAGGGTTAGAGCAACTTTCTAAAAACAACATCAACTGAAATCAACATCAACCAGAAATCAAGAACGCAATAGAGACCACAAACATGGTAAGCAAACGACTGCTCCTGCTTCATCCTTATCCTACTAAATTTCATTGTACTCACGAGTGCCAAAGTACCAAGAAATCAATACCCGGTGCTGCCAGAGAATTAAAATCTGAGATCATACAACATCAATAACAGTGAGGCCACAAGGGCACATCACAAGTGAGACTACTGCGCTCACACACACTCTATCATAAATTTCATACAAATATATAGGCTAAGATAGCCCCTAACAACCTCCTAAATTGGTGGATCTGAAAACCACTCATTAGATAAAATAGATAAAATAGAAATCTGTTTTAACCATTTTCTAACTATGACATTTGGCCATTATTATCCAACACACAGAACCCTCATCACCCTGCCTTGTGGAGTCATCTCTCTCATACTTACCATTACCTTCTTTTCCTGTTGAGCGAGCTGCTACAATGGAGCTATTAATTCTCTTTTCCTGTTGAGCGAGCTGCTACAATGGAGCTATTAATTCAGGCGCGTGGGAGACGTCGAGGTGAAGAAACAGCACCCAATGCTACCACCGCCTATGCATGGTGGACAATTGAAGTACAATTGTTCCACATTGATTTTATTATTTCCAACTTTTTTTCCAAACTATGTAAGTTTTCTCTTGTACGAAGCTACGCGAGAGAAACATAAAACGAGAAACTAGATTTTATAAAATACCAAAACAAGGAAAGGCTCGAAGTCTCGACCTCAGGTTTCCTGAAAAGCTATGACACCTGCGCGCTAACGAATTGCCTGACCACCCTCATTGAAATACATTGGAATCTCTAGTTATAAAAATCAAGTGTTATTGATATAGTTTTTCCTCTAGTCTCGCCCTATATCTGCAAGTGAACCCGCGTGAACATATGCTTATATGTGTATAATTTCCTTGGTGGAAGATCATAGACAAGTAAAGAGCACAGGAAAGCTTCAAAATGCAGATGCTGCGACGCTAAATAAACGCTTGTACTCTGCAAGGTACTCTTAAGCTGGGAAAATAAATTTCAATGATGTATGGTTTTTTCTATTTGTATTTTCCCCTGAAACTGAAGATAAATTCCAGGAATAATCTCCTGAACAAGGATTAATCGTCTCGTGAAAAACACATAAATTTAGACGAGAGTCTAAAATTTATGGATAAAAAATAAAATTTTCGTAATGGAAAAATTAAAAGTTGGGGTGAGAGAGGCTCGAACTCTCGACCTCAGGATTCCTCAGTGCAAGCTATGAGACCTACGCGCTAACCAACTGCGCCACCACCCCACTGCAGAAGCGGATTTTCCAAGAAAGTAAACAAAGCATTCTAGAACCGATGCAAATATACGCTATTATGTGTCCTTTCTGGCCACAGGGAAGCTTGAAAATAGATATGCTTTAACTCTAATCGAACGTTTCTTCCCCATAAACTAAATTCAGCATAATTTCACATGGAAAAGTAAATTTCATTTTACCCAGTACCTGCATCGGAAGACAAGTAAAGAATAACAGAGAGCTTAGAAATGCATACGCTGTGACGCTAATTAGACACCAGCAGACGCTACGAGATGAGATAAACTTAACATGGGAAAATAAATTCCCGATCCATCATTCTTCTCCAAGTGTTTTGGCTACTTTAAAAATTCCCACCTTGTCATTTAACATTAGGTGTGATGCATCATCATGTCATCCATATAACCGATTTTTGCTTGTTGAGTGATGTGTTGTGGTAGTTAGAGTCTTCATTAGACATCTAAGAGGATGCCAAATATTATGACTTAAAATGCTCAGACGAGACACAAATCATTCCCCCACCACGTATTCCATGTGGGGATGAAAATGCTTGAATTTGAAGAGTATATCTCAAACTAATCCTGAATCTACACATACAATTTGGCCATCACAACAATCTTGTCCAAACTATAAGTAAATGAAATACCATGTTTTTCTTTCTTAAATTTCAATTTGTTCTTAATTTTTGACAGGTAGAAGAGATTTTTTACTATCAATACATGTCAAATAACAACAAAATCATTTGTTGTCCCACTCATTTATCCCTCAACAAAGCAATTTTTTAGGAGACCAAGCAAATTTCCATTCCTAGGAAACCTAAGATATTTGACATTACATTCAAATGTGTTTGAGAGTTTTAGAGCAATCATAGAATGCATAAATGAGTCAAGCCACTCCTACATGACTTAGGTGTTGACTAGTGACCAAAGAACACACATAAATGACATTTTTAGGCTCCACCAAAGACTTCAATATTTGTTGAAGCTAGAAAAACCATGTAGAGAGATTTGATTGTAGCCTACAAGTCTTATCAAGCTTTGACTTTTACTATACTAGTAGAGTTACGCTAAGCCATTTATCTAAAGGCCCATATTTGACATAGGATGAGAGGTGATGCATATCACACAAAAGGTGGGTGGGATAAGTGTTATTAAATACGAGCATGTTCTTATGAAATTCAAAATTTTTACATGTTCTAAGTTCCCACTAAGATTTTGAATTTCACATCATCAAAACACATGCACATTCTAACCATACATAATGCATGTTTGTTATTGTTTATATTAGAAATTTGCATTGAAGATAAACACATGCACGCTATTGTTTATATTAGAAATTTACATTGAAAACAAACACATGCACACTATTGTTTACATTAGAAATTTACATGGAAGATAAACACATGCAAGCTATTGTTTACATTAGAAATTTACATTGACGATAAACTCATGTGTTATTTTTTACATTAGAAATTATATTGAAGAGAAATGCATCGAATGCATAATCTACATCAAATGCACAATGAAAAGCATTAATCTTGGTCTTGCACCCAATGCACAATCTACACCCAATCCATAATCTACATACATTACRCACAAATAGTTGATTGATCTTGGTGCAATTAATAGACATAATTCACTATACAATTCAAATTCATTATGTGCAAGGATGGAGTTCAATAACTGAKTTCTGGATGGGTTGATTGATCTATGTACATAACACASTACCTAATCTAAAAATGAAATACGTACGTTCACAACTATACTGTTCTTCAATCTTGAGGTAAATGAGGCTTCTAAACACCTAGGGACAATAACAAATCCTCAAAAGACCACATA
Organism: Picea sitchensis; assembly: GCA_010110895.2. Classification (NCBI taxonomy): domain Eukaryota; kingdom Viridiplantae; phylum Streptophyta; class Pinopsida; order Pinales; family Pinaceae; genus Picea; species Picea sitchensis. The sequence goes on along the minus strand of SNQJ01S0012629.1, from coordinate 57,086 downwards.
AGGTATACTTAGTCAATCCTTGGCATCMAGGTGGGGATATGGATGTGATTTGATGGTCCGAGTAGTAGGTATGGTTTCAACAATAGGTAGGTACAATGAAATAATCAATGTAATAGAGCATAATACAAGGACAAAAAGTATTGTTGGATAGATAGGGTCTCAATAATTCATTTTATGAATGAATGAATTCAATTAACGAACTTCAGTTGAGGGATCATTTTCATTTAAAGAGAATACCTTGGGGGGACCTCTTTGTGTCTACACAATAATCGTAGGTCAAGTACTTCTTTCACACCCACTACAAATTTTGCTCTTGGTTGGAGTCTAAAGCCCCCTCTATGATCGAGTTATAAGAAGAAGTAGCAACAATGAACTTGTAGAAGGATGCCATAAAGGGGGATTTAGTCTAGTTGGTCTTTATGAGCACACCTTTGGTTTCCTAATCATCTACATTCCAAAAGCTCTTGGGATAATGATAATTTTTTATTTACTTTACCTAACTATTTATCCCTATTCATAAGCACTCAAATAAGAGTCCCATCTATCAAAAACATGAATACAAAATTGTATTTATGTTAATTTGAGAGATTGTATTGTATTATATTGAATGAATGAATGTAGAGAGCAATTATAATACATGTGCATAGTTTCGTGTAGTGTACAGATCATAGAATAAGTATGGAAATCCAAGGTTGGTTTGAACCATAAATAGAATTGTTGCTCATGATTGTAAAGGTATATAACAAAGACATTAATGTGCATAATATATGGATCACTAGAGAGGTTTCCCATAAATTCAAAATCTAAATTTTGTTGCATTTGGGGCATTTAAATGATAGCTACAAGGATGCCATAATAACAACAACATGTTAGCATACCAATACATAGATACCTTGAACTAACACATATCAACCCTTTGCGGATATCCTTGGCCTCCAAGTGGATATTTTGGCACCAATTGGATGTTCTAAGAATTGATATGGTTCTTGAGGGCTTCGACATGGTTGTAAGAGGAAACTTAGGCCCTAAACAAGGATCGTATGCATCCAAGTACACTAAGAACACCTTAAACCACCACCCATGACTTCTTAAGAGTCTTATAGTTACCTAAGAATAATAATGATGATATGAGGCCCCTTACATGGTCCATGATCCTTACTAGAAATCTCTAGGACTTATGTCCTTGGCTCTTATTCCTAAGTTAATTTTTGGATTGTTGATCAAATTCATGGGATGCGGAGATTCAAACTTGAAGGTTCTTTGTTAATTCGATAAAGAACAACCTATTTATTCCTTGGACTTGTTCCCTACACCGAGATTTGGATCTCCGACTGCACCTACCCTTGTCTCTCTTGCTTTTCATTAACCCAATGACTCACCCATGGTACACTAACTACCAAAGTGATTCCCATATATGGGTCATAAGTAAAGATTTCCCTATATAGGGCCTTTGGTGGTTTAGGACTTTGCGCATGCCCCATGAGATATAAAACAAACTATTGGGGCCTAATTCATTGGTTCTTGGCAATGAAAAATCCCATGAGTCCATGAAACCCATCTATTCTACACTAAATGGGAAAATTGTGCATATATACCTTTTATATGGCAATAATCGACCCACTTTTTTTCACAAGGAAAAAAAAGAAATTTAATTTATGGAGGAACACAATTACATTCCTATGTACCATTGGAATTCATGTTCTGTGTTCGATAGGCAGTAATATACTGCATAGAGAAAGTGCTTCCCCCCAAAAATAGAGCAATAGGTCAGATCCCCATAATCCATTTTTGGTCACGAATATATCATTTAAATAAAAATTTACATCAGAGTATAGCCAAACCATATATGCTAAGATCTTGTGACTAGTCACAAGTTTCCATCTTCTTTATATATGTTATGCTTTTAATCTTGAAGATCCATAAAAAATTGTGAATTGTTGTTCAATCAGAGAGTCGTCCAAGAGTTGTGAAAATGTTCTTGGGAGCCATACATGCCTTCTTCCTTGATCTTCCAGCTTCCTTTGTCCATATCCAGTCCAACTTTTCAGAGCTGATCCAATTTTTTATTGTGATTCCTGTATACATGTGTAAAATAAATATGAGTGAATTCTACAGGGCACCTTTTTATTTCCTCCAAGATTGGGACCAATGAGTAAGATCTTAAAATGTGCGTTCCTTTCATGACTTGAATGACAAACATGGAATACAAAAAAATGTTCAACTTTATGATGCTCTTTTCAAGAACCAAGAGGAGAAAAAGATATAGAGCCATGAGTTCGTTGAAATTGTTTGTGGCTTCACCTAGACCGTATGATAATGAAAGGATTTGATTTTATGATGTGTGTAGAACTCCACCTGCACCTCCTATATAGGAGGCACCTTGGGCAACCCCATCGAAAAAATCCCAAGGAGTGCCCATGTTTATTTTAGGAGGCTTTGGAACTTTGGGTGTTGTGGAGGATGTGCTTTTTTGGGGGAAAGAAGAGAATATTTTGAGGCATTGGATGGAACTGTGGGGGATGGATCCACTTTTTTCATAAAAAATGGAATGATTGCAAGCCAACCAAATTCCCCAAAAAACAAAGAGTGGTAGGGCCTTGAACCTATGATTTTCTTGTTCTGTCAACCAATTTTGTAGAGCCTCCGAGATATTTGATCCATTCCAATTGAATATAGGTCCAASRGAGCTACTGATTTCTCTCTAAACTAATTTTGTAAATGGGAAATATAGGAATAAATGGGAGATGGATTCTTCTTCTAATTTTCATAGAGCACATCTACTTGGACTTGTGAAGGATCACTTCTAAATATTTTCCCATGTTGGAGCCTTCTTTTGAAGAAGGATCCACATGAAGAGCTTTGATTTAGGAGGATTGTTTAATTTCTAGAGGGATTTCCCTCACCAGGGAGGAGGATCATGATAGACCGCTTGGAGTTGAGTCRGGTATCCAAGTTTGGGGGAGTATTTCCCGGCAAGGATGAATGACCAGATAAGTTGGTCTTCCTAGTCTTAGAGCTTGGCAAATGAACTATTCAGTGAGTGGATATAATTTTTCTATGCATAAATATGATGAGATTCTAAGTTTAGATATTCCCCAAAATTCCATTGATCCAGATGGATATCAGTGGCCACCCACCTTTTCCAACTGGCTCAAAACAATTTTCTAGCAATTTTGGTAATTTACTATTTTTAGCAGTTTTCACTTCCAGAGCCATTTTGAGGCCCTAAACGATGTTTTTTGGGAAAACAGGTTTGAAATATGGAAGTTACTTTGATATTGTGCCTAAAATGAATATCCTTGATGATACCTTTCCAACATGCTATCATACGCCTAAAACGGAGATCGTATGCAAAAGTTACGACCCTAGGAAGTTGATGTACTAACTTACCCAAACGGGGCCCACATGACTTTTGGCGCTTCATCTCCTAGGGTTAGGTTTTTGGATGTCTAGAGTTTTTGACATTCTTGCTTATTGTAAAAAGACCTTCAGAGCCTCATTGTAATGATCTTATTGCGAATGAGCACATCTGTCACATCTCTTCTCAGAGATAAGCCGCCACCATTCCAACAAGCTTGTTTCCGCTGCATTTTACAGTTTTTCAGCTTATTTCATTATTGAATAGAAAACCAGTTTTAATGTATCTCTGCTATTTTGTGTTAAGCACATGTTAATAATCTGTATTCATTTCATTCTGCTCATAAAATCTAGATCAATGGTATCAAAGTGGTCTGCTCCTTGTCGTCTTAATGCATGTCTCCAACGAGGTCGGAGTACAAAGAGTTGGGTCTCGAGCTTGTTTCTCTTGAGGACAAAAGATCTCGCACACCCAAGCAACCTCTCATGGCAGGAGAAAATAAAGATGATGGGACATGAGATCCTTTCAAACTGTTGATTGAGGAAGCCCTCACACAACAAAGGAATGAGATGATGGATAGTTTCGCGCAAATCCTTCGGTGGCTACCAACAGGAGACACATCTTCTTCGAACGGAGGCGTTGCCCCCCTTCAAGGTACAAATAAACTTCGATATTCCTATATTTGAAGGTCAGATAGACGTAGATGCCATATACAAGTGGTTGAATCTACTAGAAGGGTATTTTTCTGTCGATAACTTTTCGAATAGAGAAAATATTACTTTTGTGCTCCTCAAAGACGATCCCCATGTCAAAGATTGGTGGGAAAATTTCTGTGAGAAAAAGGAAATAGAGGAACCTTCATTATTTACATTCATGACCACCTGGGAATCCTTCAGGGATGTTAATAAGGACCAATACTACCCCGTCAGAAGTTATGACGACCTGTATACCAAATGGACCACACTGCGGCAAGAAAGAGACCAAGCAGTGCCAGATTTCATAAATATATTCCATACCTTGCGCACCAAGCTGGGTATCAAAGATTCAGAGTGACATTTGGTGCTCAAGTATCGCAGTGCTCTGCATAGATACATCAAGACCGAAATGGAATTTCTAGACATCTCATCCTTCAACATGACCTACCAATATGCCGTCAAAATCGAGCAGAAGCTCAAACAAAAGACACTGCAATTTGGGCCTGGGAACCCCACACAAAAAAATCCAGGAAAGGGTGGCCCCAACCCACAGAACAAAGGATAGAGAAAATATGGATAGTATCAGGAAAACCAGTCCAAGCCGCAAGCAAAGAAGGACACCAGAAAGACAAAGAAAGATAACGGGAAGTGGTGGGACTTCCATAAGATCCCTTGGCATAACATTGTTGACTACCACTCAATGCATTCCTTGGTGGCCGAAGTGAAAGCCTCTAAATCAGATGCAGATTCTAACTCTGAGCCAGAAACAGAAAGGGGAAGATGGATCATTAACGCGGAACCCAGTGCCACCATTGCTACCACCAAGGTCCAGCCTGGTGAACCAGACGAGCCAGAAGAAGGAGAGCGCCTCTTCCATTCACAGATGTGGGTAAAAGGCACCCCGTTGCACTTCATTGTTGATAGTGGTATCTAGAAGAACCTCATCTCAGCATAGTTCATCAAGCGGTTGGCACTGCCAACAACGCCACACCCACAACCCTACACCATTGGATGGCTCCGCCAAGGAAGCGATATCTGCGTCAACCAATAGTGTCGACTGTCGTACGACATCAAGCCCTTCAAAGACGAGGTATTGTGTGATGGTTCTCCTCTC
>SNQJ01S0012629.1:24902-36746 GCA_010110895.2 Picea sitchensis | reverse complement strand
GTGTGCATGTTTCTATATGCCAAGAACATGCACATGTTATGAAAGAAGCATTTTTCTTATGTAAGAAAAACATGTACATGTTTTGGTGAAGTAAAATAATCATAGTTAAGCAAAATGTGCACATGTTTTGGTGAAGTAAAAATAATTGTATTTAAGTAAAATGTGTACGTGTTTAAAAGTAAAAATAATTATATTTAAGAAAAACACCTACACATTTTGGTGAAGAAAAATTGACACATGTTGTTTTGAACTAGCCTTGTGTCAAGTGACTTGCCAGGTTTGGGCCTCCACGAACTTAGCTTCTACAAATGCATTTTCATTCTATAATTTCATAATGTAAGAAAGTTTTTTAGAAGTTTTATTGCATCTAAAAGTTCTACCAGCTTTGTGCACTCACCCAGTAGTTTCCAATCTTCATTTGCTTCTAGGGACCTAATGATTTATTTAACACACAGGGAAAGTCCTTATTTCTATTTTCTATCAATTCAATGACCTAGATATTTTGAGGGATCCAAAGGATTTTTATATTCCTCGAGAACCCCATATTAGAATTGACAATTGTGAGCTTGCAATTATTCCAAAGAGAATTTGAGATTTCCTTTGGTGCCTCCTCATTTTATATTGTCTCTTGTAAAACAACCATATCTAATTTTTCCATTTGGATATTATATTTAAGACACCTTTATTTTCCTTCCTCATTTAGACCCCTAATGTTCCACTATAGTAGCTTCATATTAAACATTCTTGGTGATAGAGAGAAAAAATTTAACACTTTTTTGGGTCGATAAGCTCAACCATGTATATTTTTTATTTCCTCTATGAATATGAAACATGAAGTTTTTTTCATGGAAAATAAAGGGAGAAAAGTCTCTAAGATGGGGTTCTGTTGGCTTGAGTTGTTAATAATATGCTCTGCTACCTCATGTAGTGTTTCAATATCTTTATTCTGTCTTTTTCTGGTTGAATTTGGATTTATTTCTCATCTTAGTTCCCAACGAATGTTGTGGTCTTGTTTGATTAGTGTGGATACCCTCTTTCTATTTGGTTTTTAATATATCTTTGTACATCATATAAATGATGTTGGTGGGTATATTTAACTAGGAAATCATGTTCATATCTTGTCACCAATAGGGCCATGCTGACCTATAACATGTGATTTTCTTCCTTTGGCTCCAAAATGGTGTTGTCTTTGTAAACTTCTTGGTAATTTATTGAAGGTCTCATTATGATGTCTCCCTTTTCCTATGTTCCCATTTTTATTTGTTGAGTTGCCCGATTTATTGATCTTCCTCTCCCCTTACTACCTTCTTATTCTTCCACTTTCCTTTCTTGTTTTTTTTGATACATCATCAACTGTTGTCTCCAAAGTGGAATCTGATTAATTTTACTTAGTGTTGATCCCTTACTAGATTTTGAGAGTTTTTTGTCTTTGGGGGAAGATTCTAATTTATCACCCTCCTTGGTTGTTTTCCTTTCTTTTGTAACTGAATTTGCATCATCCTTGCAAGTTTTAAACCTTTTACAGTAATTCAATGCACACATAGATTCTTAAAATAGAAAAGAAAAAAATTTCAATCACACATATACACGAAGATTTACCCTGGAAACCCAAACCAGGAAAACCAACAACTTGTTCAGAGACACACCTCTAATTCTTACTTGTCATCATCCAAATTCATTGTTTATATATATATATATATATATATAGGATCTTGCGGCATCCAAAACCCCTAATCCATTGACCTTTATTAGAATAAAACCCTAATTCCTTAACCAAAATTAGAAAACCATGGGATGAAATACCATGCACCACTAAAATTCCAAAGGTGAAAAACCACCCAAACAATTGGAGAATAAACCCCTCAAAAACTTTCCTCGGGGGCTTCTCCCCTGAGACCCCAATAAGGTAACCTAAATCATGCAAAGAATGTAACGCATACCCAACATTATCCACTTGTTGTTTTCTTTGCATACAGAGGGCATATGATTTCATGATCAACAATCCAGGGCATAAATTCCCATTGATTCTCTATACCAAGAGAACTTCTTATTGCTCATAGATTTTGTTAATGAATCTAAAACATTCTCCAAAGTGTCCACCTTCACCAACGTCACCTACTTCTCTTCAACCATGTCTTTGATAAAATGACATTGAACATCGATATGATTTTTCTTAGAATGATAAGTTGGGTTCCTCACCAAGAATATTGTACTCTGACTATCAAAATCGATTCTTACATATTGTTGTAACAACCCAATACCTAAACACAATCTTTGTAACCATACTAATTCCTTGCTTGCATGAGTGGATGCTAGGTATTTAGCTTCTGTAGTTGAGAGTGCTACTACAAACTCTCTTTTTCTCATCCAACTAATTACTCCTCCAAATAGGTTAAACACATACCCACTTGTAGATCTTTTGCGATCTAGATATCCAACCCGATCTGCATCAAAAAAGCCATGAATGTCCAACAATTTTCAATCATTGTCTTCCTTGGTATAAATCCATAATTAGTAGTGCCATACAAATACCTGAAAACCCTCTTTAGTGTTGTCTAATGCTCCTTTCCTGGTTTTGACATCTAACTGCTCAAAAATCTCATTGCATGTTCAATGTTTGGTCTAGTATATATCATTGCATACATAAAACTTCCAACCACACTAGCTTAAGGAAAACATGACATGTCCTCTTCCTCTTCCCATGTATTTGGACACTAATTTGTAGATAAATTTACACCTACAGGAGTAGGGGCCATGACCGGTATACATTTCTGCATATTAAACCTATGGAATATTGACTCAACATATTTTCTTTGATTCAACCATAGTTTCCTATTTTCATGATCTCTTTTAATTTCAATGCCCAAAATAAAGTTTTCAATGCCAATATATTTCATGTCGAATTTAGAGGACAACTGAGTTTTCACATCCTGGATAAGTTCCTTATTGTTTCCTATCAACAACATATCATCCAAAAACAAGACCAAACAAATAACACGATCACCTGCAAATTTGAAATACACACGGTGATTGGCTCTTCTCCCTATGAATCCAAGTCCCAATATATAAGTATCAAATTTTTTATACTACATCCTTGGTGATTGCTTTAACCCATACATGGAATTTTTCAGCATGCATACCATCTCTTATTTCCCTTCACTGCAAAGCCTTTTGGCTAATTCATGTAGATTTCTTCTTCTAGATCCGTGTGTAGGAATGTTGTCTCACATCCATATGTTCTACTTCAAAATAAAAACAACAGTAATAGATAAAATAAGTCTAACAGAGGTTAAATTGGAAACAAGAGAAAAAATTTCACCAAATTCAATTCCCTCTACTCATGAATAACCTTTTGCTACTAACTGAGCTTTGTATTTCTCCACTTTTTCTTATATATTCAACTTCTTCTTAAACACCCATTCGCTACCAATGGGATTTCTTCCAGTCAACAAATCCACTAGATCCCAAGCCTTATTCTTGGAAAAAAAATTCATTTCTTCAACCATGGCCTTTTTCCATAGTTCTCCATCCTATGAATCCACTGCCTCCCTAATAGTTGTAGGATCATCATCAATAATAAACAAAGCAAAATTTGAACGAAAATCAGGTGGAATATACCGTTCCAGTTTCCTTCTTTCCCGAACTGATCTCCTTAATACTGGAGTATGAGGCTCTTCTTCTTCTAATTCTTGTTCTTATGTAGACTATGATTCATTATACTTCAGTTCAAACTCCATTTTCTCTAGTTCTTACTCCCTTGGTAGGACTTCCTATTTGACAACATCTTTGATTTATCTAAATACCACATCTTGACTATACATTACCTTCTTATTTTTTGGGTTTCAAAGCTTATAATCTTTTAGACCGTCTTTATAGCCAATAAATATACACTTTTCAGCATTTTTATCCAACTTACTTATGTTTTCTTTTGGAATGTGTATATAATCATCACAACAAAATACCTTGAGATGTGTAAGACAAGGTCTCTTTCCAGTCCATATCTCATGTCAAGTATTGTCATCCAACACTGATGAAAGTGATCGATTTACCAAGTAACAAGCAATATCCACCGCCTTTACTCAGAATTATTTTCCTAACCTAGAACCACTGAGCACACTCCTTTCATTTTCAATCAGTGTCATGTTCATCCTTTTTTCCACTCCATTCAATTGAGGTGTGTATGGAGTAGTATTCTTCCTTTCTATATTGCATTTTTTACATAATTCCTTGAATTCATTCATGTATAATTCTCCACCACTGTTCATCCTCAACACCTTGATTTTCTTCTTTGTTTGATTTTCCAAAAGAGCCTTAAAATTTTTGAATTTGTCAAAGACTTTAGATTTCTTGCTAAGGAAATAAATCCATGTATTCCTTGAGAATTCGTATGTGAATGAGGCATAATACATAGATTTACCCAATGAAGGCACCAACATCACTATGTACCAACTGTAATACTCCACGTGACCTCATAGCACCAGAGGGGAATCTTAGTCGATTATGCTTCACATATAACCAATATTCATATAAATAAAAAAACTAGAGAGAAATTGGACATACCTTCACCCATACCCTTAATGGGTAGTACTTGAAGGCCCTTCTCTTTTATATGTTCCAATATTTGATGCCACAACATAGCCTTTTCTCCATATACTGTAGAACTTTTTCGTTCTTCAAATCCAATCTCAGGAAAAATGGAGTTGTTGCACTTGTCACTAATAGTGACTCCCAATAGCTTATACAAAGTTCCAATATGAACTCCCCTCAAAAACACCATTGCTCCTTAAACCATCTCGTGGGTTTCTTTTTCAAACATTGTTTTTACACCTGCATCGTCCATATTACTTACATAAATCAAATTTCTGTCCAATTCTAGGATGTGTAGAACACCAGGGAGTGTTCTAGTCCTACCATCCATGAGATTCAACTTGAATTTTCCTCGTCCTATCTTGGCTGTTGATTCATCTCCTAGAAAAAAATCACCCCCATCATACCTTTCATACTCGCAAAACCACTCCCTGTGAGGATTCATATGAAAGGATCCACTGAGCCGACCAACCATGCTTCACGATCTACATGTGTGCTTGAAGAAGCCAAATACACATCCCCTCCTTCATCTATTGCAGTTTTTTCTTCTGTAGAAGGAGCATCATCAAATCCCTTCCCTCTGTCAACAATTTTGGATATACAATGTTTCTTATAATTCCCTTCTTTTTCAGATCTCAAGCATACCTTTACAGATTTTCCAGGAGATTTAGATCTTCCTCTAGATTTATATCTCCCACTTGTGGACTTATTTTTATTTCTTTATTGGTAGCGTCTTCTGACAAATAAGGAATATGTTCTTTTTCCTTCCATGTTTTTCCACCCCATCTCCTCCGACAACAAGGATGATACCACATCATCCAAGATTTTAAAGTATTTTCATTACTAATAGACTATCCCATGATTTTGGTAAAGAGCACAATAAACCGATACACTTTTCTTCATTAGAAATATTGATATCAAAAAACAATAACCGACTTACCATAGTGTTGAAGGAATTTAGATTCTATGTCACCGTGTCCCCATCTTTCATCCTTTGGTTGTACAAATTCTTCCATAGGAACAATTTGTTTATTAGGGACTTAGAATGATACAAAACCTCTAACTCATCCCATAATTCCATGGTTGTATCTTCCCTTGACACATTCAATAATACTGAATCTGAGAGACACAACCAGATTGTGCTCTTTTCCTTCTAATACAACTTTTTCTAGTCTTTTGTTTACATTCCCGTAGGTGCAGTGCATGGATCCACAACGATCCATTGATCTTTGTCTACCAAAATATATTCCATATTGAGCTTCCACAACTCAAAACTTTACCCATTAATTTTTTTGATCTCTATTTTTGAACAATTTTCCATTTCTTTTCACCACAAGAATCGATACCACATAGCTCCCACTATAACAAGGTTTATCATAGACCTAAGCCAAACCCTTAGTCACAAAGGAATCCCCTTAAATCCAATAATTGCTCTGATACCAACTGTAAGTTTCAAACATGTTACAATAATGAAATACACACGCAGATTCTTAAAATAGAAAATAAAACAATTTGCAATCTCACATATACACAAAGATTCACCGTGGAAACCTAAATCGAGAAACCAACAACATGTTTAGGGCCACACCTATAATTAGTATTCATCNTATCATGTAGCACTAAACCACTAAAGGCGAAAAACCACCCCCGCAAAAGGTGAAAAAACGCCCAAACAATTGGCGAATAAATGCCCCAAATATTTTTCTTGGGGGATCCACCCCTAAGACCCCCAATAGGGGGACCTAGAGTCATGCAAAGAATATAACACATATCCAATTAACTCTTCTTGGTTTGGGGATTATTTTTCTCCATTAGTGGTTTTCTTAAGGGAATGATAGCTAGGATTCTTGTNATACAGGATCCCGCAACATAAAAAATCCCTAATCCATTGACCTAGATTAAACTACAACCCTAATTCCTTAACTAAAATTAGAAAATCATGGGTTGAAATATCATGTAGCACTAAACCACTAAAGGCGAAAAACCACCCCCGCAAAAGGTGAAAAAACGCCCAAACAATTGGCGAATAAATGCCCCAAATTTTTTTCTTAGGGGATCCACCCCTAAGACCCCCAATAGGGGGACCTAGAGTCATGCAAAGAATATAACACATATCCAATTAACTCTTCTTGGTTTGGGGATTATTTTTCTCCATTAGTGGTTTTCTTAAGGGAATGATAGCTAGGATTCTTGTTTAACCTTTTCTTTCCTTATCCTTGTGTAAATCCATCCTTGCTTGTTTGGTTTCCCTCATTATCCCTTGGTTTCAGTAGATTTAGAGGGCACTCTCGAAATAGATGGCCATGGGGATGGAATTTATGACATATGAAGGGCACATAGTTACAGTCTAGGGTTTGGACCCATTTAGACTCTTGGAAATTGATTGATATTGATTCATATAGGGCTTAAGAAACATTCATATAGAGACATATTTGTGCATACAAGGTGTACTTACCTACTAGAATGAATTCAAAGGCATTGGATATGTGCAAAGCGTATTCTCAGTGCCTTCTACGGTCTCATTATTCCAAGACTCATATATCAAGGAGTACATTTGAAGCCACACTATTTTTTGGGTGAAGTCCTCTCTCTCTAGTGTTAAATTCTTAGTCCAATATCATAGGTGAAGCCTTGAAGAGTTGAAGAAGATATGATTGTTCTCAAATATACATTCTATGTTATTCATCCCATTGAATATATTTTTGAAGAACCCTTTGGCTCCCGACATGAGTTCTATCGCTCCTTTGACCTCCCCCCTAAAGTTTACCTACCATGTGATTTTGCCTCAGAGAGGCATTGTCCCAAAAAATTGCATATAGGTGGATGATCTCTTATGCATTGTATGGAATTTATACCTTCCTTGAGACAACCACATAGAAAAGATTCTCCATATGTTTGGCTAGACATTTCTTGGGATTATTTAGCCCCAAGGATGAGTTGCTTTTCTCATTTGTCTTGATCATATTTTCCCATCTAGAATTTCCTATATTTATTAACGAAGGTCATGATAGTATTAAATCAACTATCCTCTTAAAGAAGGGATGAGACATCCTTGCATCCCTTTTTGGGAAAGCTAAGGTGATGGCACTACACACACTAACAAACCCTAGCAAACCAAAAAGCCTAAATGTAATTTCTTGTCTCTATATTTAATATTTAATTTATTGTCTCTATATTTAATATTTAAAATTCATTTATATCCACCAAATAAATATCTTAATATTAAAGTGTGTGTGTGTGTGTGTGTGTGTAGTTCATAATTTTCTTTAGCAAATTTTATTTATTTTCACCTAATTCCTCATGAATGGCATGCAAAATCACAAGCAACAAAACAAGCTCAAATGATAATGTAATCAAGTGGACTATGCAAAATGGACTAAAAAAAAAATGACAATGACCACTTCACATTTCCATCATTTTATGTGCTAGCGTTGAACATGTTGGGGAGCATAATGTAGAGGAGGAAGGTGTTGATCAAACCATTTCTTTGTGAAAATTCGAGAGCATATTAAAGTCATTGTACAATTGTCCCACATTGATCAATGCAATGAATCATAGACATAGGAACTATGAGTGGGAACCATGGGGTCTACTCTTTCACCTTTTACCAAAGAATATCGTCTCTTCGCCAATTTTTGGAGCCTCCCATTACTTTTATAGATATTTGGAGGTCAAAAATATAAACATTACGGCATAGAAATCATTGATACACATGCCACTAATTTCTCCTTTTGGAACTTGAATTATTTAATATAATTTAGCTTGCTCTATATTTTTTGCATCTTTTATTATTCCATATCAAGGTCGATACTATATGATGATAATTATGAACAATGCGAATATTGGTACAATTTTCAGAATCATTTGATTGTGTGTGTGTTTGGAGCTTTGTGTGAATATGATTGTAATATCCCCACTATAATCCCCAGTTTAATTAATGCTTAATGTAGATAAAATATGTGGCTACGACCAAGCAATGTAATATGTGAATTGTATTTCCATGTTTTAATAATAAAATGTGATACCAACTGCTATGGGGACATGGATAGAGATGGGAGATGAATTAATCCACAATAGAGAGGAGGGTCTAAGAGAATGCCTAAGAAGGGGTCCAAGGGGGAATTACCCATGTATATTAATTCAACCCATGTTCCCAAAGCCAATCATTGAATACATGTAAGAGGGTGGGTGTGAGCAGTCACATCCCATAGTTATTGGGAACATGGGGGTTGAGTACAATCAATTTGGAGAAGTGTGTGAGACAAGAAAGACAAGCCAAAGGTCTTATAACACAAAATGCCACACCTCTACTTTTGTGCCATGGCCTAACCCTTTCCTAATGCTTGCTATAATTTTCCATAAAAGTTACCTCCAAAATAAATTAAAAAACATGCTTTAAGAGCATATTCACAGGTTTCCCTAGTGTAACACACAGACATCCGCGCCTTTCCTCACTGCAACCCATGGATTCCCTCATTGATGGGGAAAAATAAAATAATTTCATATTGGGAGGGTTTTTCAGTTGGGCTAGTTTCCCAACAACCCTTTCCTGTACACAACAAAATCCAACTCCCCAAACCTCTTTTGGAATATATAAAACATCCATAGAGGTATAAATATGAACACAAGTCCCTTGGTGCAAATTTATGGTACCAACATCTAGCAATCCTCATTTCCCTGCATTCTCTGAGCAACATCCCCTTTAATCTGGAAACTCCTTTTCCAGAGCTTCTTTCTCCTTTTATATGACTACAGGGTGTCTCCTTAGTATTTATCAGTTGAGTTGATTCTTGAAGATTCCCAAAGGAACCCAGATAGTTGGTTTCAAGACGGTGCCTAAGGCCAGACAAGGTTGTAGCTTAACTTTTTCCACTTGCTGGTAATAAAAGAGCTTGTTTTCCCCCAATTTTTTTTTCATTATACATTCATTTGTATGCTTACTTTGAATCTGACATATTACATGCACATGTTTATGATCGTATAACTACTTTCTTCACAACCCTAGTTTTGTATTTGTCTTGTAGGTTAATTCCAATGGAAGATTAGGAGTTCTTTGGTGAATCGAAGAAGGGATCGACATCAAATGAGAGAACAAGGTGCACCTTCCTTTATCCTCTCTATCCCTACCTTCTCCTAAATAAAGTAGTTATTTTATTTTATTTGTGTGTGTTTGCCACTGTGGGGAGATGATTATCTCTTTCACTTGGTCATGCTCTACTATGATTACGACCCATGATCACATGGGAAAAATCCCTTAATCATAATTGGTGACAATGCAACACCTATGCTTTTGTTCCATGGACTAACCCTTTCCAAATGCTTTCTAGACGTTTCCCTAAAAGTCACCTCCAAAATCAACTAAAAAACATGCTTTAAGAGAATATCCACGGGTTTCCCTAGTGCAACACACGGACATCCACACCTTTCCTCACTACAACCCACATATACCCTCATTTTTGGTGAAAAATAAAATAATTATGTGTTTTCGGGCGGGTTTTCGGTTGGGATCGTTTCCCAACAAAACTTTCCCGTACACAATGGAATCCAACTCCCTAAACCTCTTTGGGAAGATGTAAACAACCATAGAGGGATAAAGATGAACACAAGTCCCTTGGTCCAAAGTTATGCTACCAGTATATAGCAATCCTCATTTCCCTATATTCTTTGAGCAACATCCCCTTTAATGTGGAAACTCCTTTTCCAGAGCTTCTTTCTCCCTTTATATGACTATAGGGTGTCTCCTTATCCCTATCTGAGTCATTGAGATAAGTCTTTATCAATTGAGTTGATTCTTGAAGATTCCTGGAGGAACCTAGACAGTTGGCTTCAAGACGGTGCCTAACGCTGAACAAGGTTGTAACTTACCTTTTTCCACTTGCTGGTAATAAAAGAGCTTGCTTTTCCCTAAATTTGTCTTCAATGTACATTCATATGAATGCTTACTTTGAATCTGACATATTAAATGCACATGCTTATGATCATATAACTACTTTCGTCGCAACCTTAGTTTTGTATCTATCTTGGAGGTTAATTCCATCAAAAGATCAAGAGTTCTTTAGCGAATCCGAGCAAGGATAGACATCAAATGGGAGAACAAGGTGCACATTCATTTCTCCTTTGTATCCCTACCTTCTCCTAAATAAAGTATTTATTTTATTTTATTTTTGTGTGTTTGTCACTATGGGGAGATGATTTTCTCTTTCACTAGTTTTTCTCTGTTGTGATTATGAACCACGATCACAAGGGAAAAATACTTTAATCAAAAGGGAGGAAATTCGTGTGGGTTTAGACAAAAATTTTACACAATCAGTTTTGTGCACGAGGAGTAGGTAGAGAATAAGAAAGAGATATTGGAGCTAGTGCAACCATGGAGGGAAAATTCTAGAGCATGTTGGAGCGTATTTGGAGTGAATTGGAGCTAAATACTGAAGAGCCACGTTGTTAGGCCTGAGGAGTGGACTCCTGAGTGAGTTTCACTAAAACAATAAGTTTTTTATAGTGTTTTTTGGTAATTTTCGTAGAAACGAGTTCCCCTGAGTTCCCGGCTGAGAGATTCCTAACTACTTGTTCTAGAGAGACCCTGATAAACGAATGGGACGCCCCAGGGACTAAGATCAGTGAAGGATTACATTCCTTTGGTTGGGAAGTTCAAGAGGAAAAAGATGGTGGAAAATCAGGATATTTGTAGGATAATACCAATGGGTTGTGAGTTTTCTAAGCTATGAGTGGATAGTGAGAGACCACCCTCTTTTATGGATTACTAGCCTTAGCTCGAGGGTGAATGGTTGTTGATATTTGGAACAATCAGTCTATGGTTGGGTGGAACGTTTATCCCAAGCAGCTAGTTGCACAAAATTTTTAAAAGATAAGTGTTTGATTTGTTTTGTCTTGTATTTATGATTTAAATTGTTGTGCATGAACTCTATATATTTGAGAATGATTTATATACTGTTGTGTTGAGTTTCTTAGCTACATTTCATGTCTAGTTTAGAGTGGTGTAGATGCATGTAATTAATTTTAATAAAGAACAGTTAAATCTGTATGCAAATTGTAGCTGGAAGCTACAAGAATTTATTTAGATAGCAGAAATTTCATTTTTGTAAGATTTTCACACTGTAATGTCCCTCGGTTGGGCTGGGGGGCGTTACAATGATGGTCGTATAGTATTATATACTTTAGTATTATGTTGCATATATCTATAATGATTTTAGCAGATCTTGTTAAATCTTATGGATATGGGAGCCCCCCCCCCCCCCC
>SNQJ01S0012628.1:63607-95535 GCA_010110895.2 Picea sitchensis | reverse complement strand
AGAGTTCAAAAACCATAAATGCTAAAATGTCTCCTAAATATCACAAGTAGATCCACAATATCCTAGGAGGGTCGAATGCCTCCTCTAGATCCTCAAAACATGGTCAAAATCCCACGAAATCAAAAACTGTCCAAGATTTAATGTTGAAACAGGGCAATTTCTGCTGAAGTGGCCCTGTTTGACCAGTGTTGACCGGGCATCTAGCAATCTCAGATTTCGAATCTGATAGCTTATTCACCATCCTTGTACATCTGGGAACACGACCCAAGTGTTGGATTTCGCCCAGGTGTCCTGCAAGTATACAAACGACGGAGCTTTTACGGGATTTGGTCAAATCCTGTAATTTCTGCTAAATTTCCAATTTTAATGCAAAAATTTAGAAAATTCAATTCTGAAGTTAAAGGATGACAAATATACCTTGGATAGGTTGTTTTATGGGAAATGTGAATAAAATGAAGGAAAAATGGGCAAATAAAGAGGCAAAAGTATGGTTTATGGAAGCACAAAAATGGACTCAACACTTATCTTGGTACTTGGACTTAGTGGTTGTTTGGTGGTGCCCTCCTTGTGACTTAGCTCTCGATGCATATGTTTTTTGAACTTCAATAAACCCAACATTTAGTAAAAATTTAAATTTTTTACCAAAACTTAATAATCTATGCTAAGTCAATTTTTTATAGAAGATCAGTGTTAAATAAATTATGTTACCAAAACTTAGACTTTCCCATAGTGAGTAAAAATTTTGACATTACGATATAGGTGCTAACACCTGGATCCAACTAGAGATGATGTCCTCTCTATGAGGCATCAAAGAAATTGTAGACCTTGTGCCTTTTTCCATTTCAATCCTGTAACATGCAACTTGTTCTGATCCAAAATCAATCCATACAATGAAAACCCAAATCGCCATGTATATTGAATCAAGTTGAAAACTAAATGATCAATCTGAAAAGAAATGACAAGCATCAGCACCAATGCTCCTCCATTGGGCTATGGAGTCTATTCACATATTTCTACTGCACACCAAATCAAGCCAAATGCTCAAAATGTGAGCTTATTTATATACACTTCCTATTAACTAAATCATTTGCTTTGCTTAAGTATAAACAAACTTCCAAAGTAACCATTCTAGTAACCGAATTATTAATTGAATTTTGCTTCCATCTTTGAGCACAAATAGGATTGAAGAAGATAAAACACACACATAATAATAATATAAAATCCCATACTTACAACTCTGGAATTTTGTCTTTATAAGTTGAAAGATACAAAATTCATGATTACATGTCAACTCCATGTAGATATCCGTAGAATCATAAAAAGGAGTAATATATTGACAATCAATAGATACCTCTTCTTCTTGTTCAAAATGAATGAGTTGCCTATGAGTATTCTCAGCTTTCACTACTCCATTGCTACTCTCCTCTACTTTCGGTTCAAGAATAGTAATCAAAGGCTCACAGATTTCTCGAAACTGTTTATCATCATTATCTCCCTCATGTATTCCAATAGTTTTTATTCATAGTTGTCATACATAAGGTTCACTGTTGAAGAATTCCATGTGTATTGATTCAGAAAACTACTCCTTATCATCAGGACATTCATCATACTTAGGTTGGTCTTCATTAGGAACAACAAATGCATCATAACAATAACTATTAGAAACATTTAATAAAATGGAAAATACATCTAAAGCCTTTTTATAACCAGCTTCATCATCAATACAATGTTCAATACAATGCTCAACTTCTTCCTCCTGGATAGAAGAATTGGAAAAAGATTCATGTGTGAATGAATCTTCCTCCACCTCTCCATTGGTAAATCATATTTCATTCACACTACAAGAAGAATCACCTATTGTATGTTGAATGTACAATTCATATTCTTCACAACAAAGCTCAAAAAGAAGTTCTTTAGGAAAATATATCTTACAACGATGATGAAATATTGTATGAAATTATTTTAAAGAGAAAATGTTAGAAGAAGGAAATGATATGTACCATTGTCATGCATCACCTTCTAACGAGTACATGAACATTTTCATCAATGCATCTTCATGAATAATTCCCAACTGATGCATAAGTTCATGGAAACCAAGAAAAAAAATTGTAGGATTATCATCCTCGTTTCCTCTAAATCTGGGAAGGCAAACTCCCCATTTATCTACAGTAGGAACAACATTAATAAAGCCAGGAATAGCTGAAAAGTTAAATGGAGAAAACCTCGCAGCTATAATAGCCTACATCCGAGAATCAAATAATTTTGACATTCTAAACCAGTGAAGCCATCAACAGATTCTTTAGTCATGGAGTCGTCGGGTGAATGATCTGGAGTCGATGTTTAGTGTCTCATTATTTTTCACCATCAAGAACTAGAGTTGATTATTGTCATTCTCCCAGGGAAAAAATGACTTTGTTTCTTCGTTCCCTAGCAATGGTGCCAAAAGATGTTAATGCTAAAGTTTTCTCTTGACTACAAAAAACAACGTCTAGCACATCTTAAATGATTAAAATGACTTTGTGTGTGGGTAGCTCACGAATACCAAACTCAATTGTTTAAGATTCGACATGGAGTCAAACCAATTACAACATTCCATGGACCAAAGGCAATCAAGCTAGTTACCAGATAGGATGAAATGTATTATGAAGGTGGAAGAAAAAGAGAAGACAAATATGAATAACAGAGATAAATTTTCCTAGCCCATCTCTTCATTTTCATAAATGAATACTCAATAATCAAAAATCCTTTCTAAAAATAAAAAATAAAATAATAATTGAATAAACACATAATTCATGGGAAATCACAATGAAACTTCACTGCTCAAGATTCCATAAGTCATGAACAATTATTGGTCCTCAATAACTGGTTTTTCATTCAAGTAAGAAGATAAAAGATGGAAAATAGAGAGGTTTACACTCTAGTAATAAAACCCTCAAGGTTACACCAGGTTTAAGCCCAGAAAGCCATACAAAATGAAAGAGATTTCAATATTCTCACGGCACTCTCCTCCAGAAAGGAAGATTCCCTTTATTACATTCGATTTTTCCAATATATAGAAATGATACTACTAATTCCAGATTCAAAACTAGTGACTCAAAAACTCCTCAGGGCCAAGCATAGAAAATTACTACAAAAGTATAGGATCTGGTAATATTAAAATAAATGTTAGATCCTATTTTATTGGTCTTGTTTTGACCAACGGGTGGGCTGGAAATGTGCCAATTGAATGCCAAAAATTTTCCAAAAGAAAAGCATCATCCTCCTTGTATGCGTTGGTCTCCATAGTCTGCAGAATTTCTGGAATTATATATTTCCTGCACATTGGGTAGCGTAAAGAAATTTTCTACACAAGAGGCGCTACCAAATCTCTTGTTTGATATATTTTGCAATTATTTTCACCAATTTTACTTGAATATCCTACCAAATTTGAACTTGCATTATATCTTGCAAGATACATGAACTTATCTAAGCAAATTGAGCCTACCTTCTTCAAATTTCGAGCTCAAGTTCAATGCTCTGTATGAAGACGACAAGGCCCATATACTCTGCAATTTGTGCCTGAATTTTCTAGAATCGTCAAACTCACATGGGTGGTTCTTTGTGAAATTTCAACCTTGAGCACTTGCAATGATTTTCATTTGGGTACTCTTTGAGTGCTCTCAACACACTCAATGCTCTTTAGTTTTTTTCTTTGACACCTATGCCCTTTGAACAATGATACAATCAAACCCTTATGACTGTGTTCATTTGGCAGTCGACAGTGTGAGCATTCTTTAATTTGGACACTGATATAGCATTTAAATTAACACTTGGGCGTTTAACCTTGGACACCTATATCGAGCACTTAACACTTATAGTCAGTTGACTTTCATTTAAATTTGATGGTGCATTTGATATCCTCAGTGGGCGCTGACCTGTACACTTGGAGGCACTCAAATTTTGGCATCTGGATGCCCTGTCAACACCTGTGAGTGCTCTCGATACTAGACCTCACTGCTTACATCTGGAACTTTGACCTGCATAAGGAACAAAATGATGATGAACCCAATATCCATTATTATTCAACAAAACATAAAGAAATATATATATATTGTGTTCCTTAAGCTAAAATGGTACAAATGAATTGGGAAAGACATAATAAAAGGGTCCTAAGAATATATACTCTTTGGGAAAGACATAATACAAGGGTCCTAAGAATATATACTCTATTTATCCTTTCGAATCATTAACTTAAATTATTAAAAAATAAAGGGAACCAAGTTCGTTATGACAACTTAGCTTGTACTTCTAAAGAGAACACAAAGAATATTCCTTCAATCAGTGTGTTCTACCCAATTTTCCATAAAGTATACAAGATACATAATAAAGTGTAAATAAAATACTTAAGTAGAAAATACAATATCACTGAGTCAATCTCAAGTTATAATTTGAACACATAACCCATGCACCTCTTGTGGATCAAGACGGTGTTACTTAGTACAACCATGAATGAAGAATTACATGTTGTTGAGTTAAACCACAAACTAGAGAATAATCTTGAAGAGCCACACATTTTATGCCAACCACCATATGTTGTGTCACACATGATCCATATGTGACCATCCAGTGTAGTAACATAGCACACAATGACCATGCCCTACACAAATCCAACCCCAATAAGGGAAAGAAAAAATATTTTATGGGAAATTTGAATGTTCTCTGTTTTTTTTATGAGATAGAGAAAGATGAGTTATAACTCTAAAAAATGAGTGATAAATGAATTCACTATTGATTATAATTTTAGTCTTGTACTTAACATAGTTACCAACTTAACATGAACTCAATATATTTTTCATTTTTTTAAAAGTTGCATTTAGTGGTTATTTTTAGCTTTTTTTCAAAAAGTGGTGTTACTAATATCACTCACTTTTTTAAGATAGTTTTTAAACATTTTAAATCTCCTTATCTATAAAGTATCAACTTTTTTTTCAAATGTTTTTTATTAAAAAAAGTTCACTTTTGATTTAAATGTTTTTTTTTTTTTTTTTTTTCAATGATGTTTTCAATTATTTTTCCAATGTTAAAAAATTAAAACACAAAAATTATCATTTTTAATAATATTAAAAATGTTATATATCATTTTTTTTAAGTTAAGATTTTTTTAGAATTAATTTAATGTGTCATACTTTATAAATATAGTGTAAAATGTTTTTTTTACCACTTTTTTACCTTTACTTCAACACATAGTGAATACTTGTATCTAAATAAGAGTATTTTTAAATATTTAACAAAAAAATATACATTTCAAAGATAAATATATTTAAAACATACACATTTTGGAAGCATTTGTTTAAAATGACATGTCAAATTAAGTATTTATATGGACACAATTGAAAAAATAAATAAATATTTTAATAGATTTTATGTAAAAAATGACAATATTTAATGTTATTTTCCCTAAAGTAATGATTCACATAAAAATAAAAGTACAAAAAAAACATCATAAAAATACTCATCATAAAACAAAAATATATGGATATTTATTCCTTTTTTTCTAATTGAAACTCAGAGATTTAATATTAAGTAAAAGTTGTGGCAAAGCGCACACCGAGAGTACATTTGTTGGACATTATTACATATGCAGGCTCTCACTAGCCACTAGTAGAGAATTGTTCTCAATTAACAACAACATTTTCAAATGTTCTAAAAGAGAAGAGGCTTCAAAAAAAATTACAGTGTAGACTTTCCAGGAAAAATCTTAAGCACGACATCCACTAATCAGTCTGGGGGGAGGTGGGACTTATCTCCATATTATTTCTTATTTGACACCTATGCTAGAGAATTAAAGTCTAAGAGATTCAAATTACCCGCGAGAGAGGAGTCTTCATCAAAGTGGGCAGAGGTTGACTAAGAGTTCCAAGTTTGGTAAGGATAAGCCAGGATTTCCACCAACTGATTGTGCAATGCTAAACATTCATCATGTAAGAATTCATGACACTGGATGAGGATCTCGAGCGTAGTAATAACCTGGGTGAACAAATTGCTCAAGCATACTTATAGTATCTACTTTAAGGTTCTCATTTCCTCAATGTCCTTCTGAAGATGAGAGACTTGTTCCTTAATGACTGCTCACTCCTTGTGTTCCATGAGATTGGAAGCCATGAAAATCCATCTAACAAACTAATAGTGGGCACCAGGCCAGACTAGGAGATCACTTGAGGCTGCTACAATTTGACAGTGGTTACAATGTTGTGACTCTACCAGAGATGAAGGGAGAAAAATCTATTTCCACACGCGAAAGAAGACAACCATAACTAACCATCTTGCATGAGCCCAAACCCAATTCCCTATATAATTTCTTATGTGGTTGATCTTGCTTCAAGCTAGAGGATAAAATCTGAAACCATATACAAGGGATTCAGAGAGACTAAATACCATACAAGGGGAATTTATGATGAAATATGCAGGATCATATGAATGTGTAAGTTAGAGGTGCCACCTAATGGCTATGATGTAACTCCACTTGGACGCAAGAAGGATGAGGTGTACAAAATCACACAAGCTCCTAAGGCCAAGCAGGTGGGAGGGTGATGACAACATTATTTCCATATGGGACAGGCGAGAGATACCCAAGAGTCAGCAGATGGTTGTTGGAGGAGATGGAAGCCACATGGAGATATAACACAATAAATAAACCAAAATGGTGGCTCAACATCATGGGATTGGATAGAAACATTGGCATTCATTGATGGATAGGACCTGATGTTCCTATCTCAAAGGCTCATGATAGGCACAATTTTCCACCATAATATGAATTAATACTTGTTTTTTACCATATTTAATAGTAAGTCATGAATATTTTTAAATATTGCTTAGTAAATGTATTTTGAGGTGGAATTTTTTGTATATCATACCTTTTTTCTCTAATATCTATGCCAAAGGATGTGTGTAGCATCAACCAGGTCAAACTCTATGTTCCAAGGGATTCAAATGAGCGTTGATTCCTAGAACCAAGGGATTTTGTCTCCCTAAGAGTATTTCCAACCAAGAATCAAGCAACCTTGTCTCGCCTACCTCTAGAGCACTCTCTATTCTTTAATATCCACTCCTAACCAACAAGAGTTCGAGATCCAGATGGAATTGATTGAGATCCCCTATTTCCCCATTTCTCTCCTCATTCTAAGAAAAGAGGTAGAGATCTCAAGACTACATATATACCTCTAGCCTAGGGGACAGAGAACGGATTTTTGATGATACTGTATTAAGATTTTTCTCTGAAGACTTTTTTTGGAGATTTAAAGCCTTGTTTATCTTGATGTACTTTTGATGTTGATGGAATAAAAATGGTCATGTTTTCAACCTATTAGAGTTTTCTCAAGGTTCCTTGTGCTTCTTGGGTAGGGCCCATTCAAGAGGGATCAAGGATCCTATTGCAATTTATTTAGTTTTTTTGCATGTTAATTAGTGGTTAGTTAGCATTTCATTCTCTTTTGAATATTAATATAGTTTTGCATGATTAATTATGGTTTCTGTCAATTTGTCATTAATTGGTTAGTTTCAATAGGTATATTCTAGAAGGGTTCAACAGCCTATTGAAACACTCTTGGATGTGTTTTCAAGGTTGATAACCTCAGTTCTGTTCCATTTTATTATAGTTTATCTGTGTTTATGCTTTAGAAGACTCATATTAACATTTTAGGCTTCTTTTTAGCTTCATGTAAGAGTTTCATGTACGACTGTTACAGTACCTGTAAAAATTGTACAATTGTTGTACAAACTTCATGTAGGGATATTTTAGCTCCATATTTCAATTTAGCTTAATCTTCTTTTCATGAAAATAGAAACAAACAATAAAGAGACACATGGATTTTTTTTTATCCAAGGGTTAGACATAAAGTAGCTCATTTAGTCCATGTATTAAGTTATCTTCTTTAATTAAATTTTTTTGTCATACACTAGAAAGAATTCATATTTTTCATTTAGTTTCCTTTCCCTAGTTTATTATGGTTTATTTTGTGCCATTAGAATAAATTCCTTTTACTGCAATCTAGATTACTTTCTCTTCCAATTTGGTTTGTTTTTCATTCAAACAAAAGTTTAAAGCTTCTTTCTGTCACTTCAATTTCCTGCATCTTTTCCTGCATTTCAACCCTTGATCAATCCCAGACCTATACTATTGTCAATGCATATTGCATATACGTTGCATAGCACCTCTGAAGTTTGTATGAACCCCTGGTTGACAAAGTAATGTAATAAGCCAAGGATGTAATAGCACTATTGTTTTTATTCTAAGGCCTACCACTTTTTGTCGCCATTGTCAGGGAGATGCTAAAGTCTGCATATCATTTCCCTTTTTGTTTTATTTTGTGTGACTTGGATAAGTAGAAAAGACACCTCAGTTATAAGGTCAACCTCACTATAAAATTTATGTAGTGTAAAATACCAAGTGCTTTTAGTTCAAGTGAGTATTGTTAGCTCCTTGTCACACTCTTTGCATTTTAGGATTATATATATATAAAGAAAAAAATAGTTTTATGTTCTTTAATTTCATGAATGATTAGACCTAGAGATAGGAAAGGAATTTTTTTATCAAAAACACCCACCCCAAAAATAGGTCCAAGCAATCCATAGATTGGTCCTGAAACACTTGAGAGTTTCTTGGAAATGGAAGCTATAGAATTTGAAAATATTTCAAAAGAAGGACAATCTCTCTCACCTCGTGTCATGGCTGGTGAAGAAGATATGGTAGAAATATTTGAGTTTCCCATTCGGGAATCCAATGGAGAGACAAAGATGAAAAATATCAATCCTTTTTCCTAATCTCATTTTCTTGGACTTATTTCTGAATATCCTGACACTTTCTTGTTTGAGTTTGCAGTTATATGCAGGACATATGATTATAATAATGATGAACAGAAGCTCAAATTTTTTCCTTCCACCTTGGAGGACTCAACTCTAATATGGTTCATGAGCATGGAGAAAAATAGTATCACAACTTGGGATCAAATGAAAAGCACATTCAGTGAAAGATGCAGAGACTATTGTAGAGCAAGTGACACAAGGGATGAGATTTTCAAAATCACTTAAGAACCTAATGAATCTCTAGAAGACTTTGAAGAGATATTTCACCAAATCTACAAAAAAGCTCAAAATTGTACTCTGGATGAAGACTCACTCAAGCTTGTATTACTCAAAGGAGAAAGAGAGGATCTCATGGAAGCATTGAATCTCCTATCCAATGGATATATCTATCAATTAAACTATGATGATATCAAAATAATATTAAAAAACCATTCAAGATCCTCAAGAAAGAAAGGTACAAGCAACAGAGGTTTGGTACCTCAATCTTCTAACCCTACAACTCTTATAAAAAATAAATTAGGAGGGTTAATAGAAGATATTAAAATTGATATCTTGCATTCTTTAGCCATGCAAATGGATACTTTGAAAATCCAAAAGAAACAAGAGGTAACGAAGGAATTCGTTATCTATTGTCCTAAATGCGCTAAAATCATCCTAGAAATGAGTTCCCTCTAGACCTTATAGATGTTTGTGGTATTTTTGAAGAAAATCATCCAACTAACAAATGTACTTCTTTGCTAGGATTGAAATATACATTTCAAGGAGCATAGGAGAATGTGGAATCACTATACTTCATCAATCAAAGGAGGCATGTAGCACCAAGACCCTTCCAAATAGGTTTGAAATTCAATCCTGCTCAAAATTTTGGTTCATATAATACACAAATGTCTTCTCAACCATGGTATACTCCTAATCCATCTCCTTGTACAAATACAAATCATTGGAAATATCAAGGACCACCAATTCCTCATCCATACCAATCCTTTCCTAGCATTCCACAAAATCAAAACCCCAAGTGGAGTCAACCTCTACAAGGATGGAGGCCACAAAATTTTCAGCAACCTTCAATAATGCCTTCTCTTCCTCAACCCAATAACGCTACTCAAAATAGTGTTCCTCCTAAAAAACCTCGACTACCTTCTCAACGTGCTACAAATCTAAATAACAAGCATGTTCAACCTGTGTACAACAATGAAACGACTTATCATACTTATTCCTTGGAAGTACAATAAATTAATCTTAGATCCGAAAAAGTATTGCAACAACAACCAAAGCTAATAGAAGATGTAGAATCTGAGAAAGAAGATACTACCTCACCTCAACCACAAACTCCTCCTTATCCCAAAATATTAAATGAAAAGAAAACGTATACATCCGAAGAGAGAACTTTTAGGAGAACTCAAGAGTTTGTGCATAAATATACCTATCGTACAATCCATCAAGGATGTTTTCATTTTAAATATATTTATCAAAGAAGAGTGCATCAAAAGGCCAGGGAGAAAAAGAAAAGATTTTCCCACCATAAATTTTATAGGACAACTAGTTGACCTTGTGCTTGGAAAGTTATTTGTACTTAAGTACTTGGATCCAGGAAGCCCTTTAGTGAATGTTCACATCAACAAAAATTTGATCTAGAATATTCTTATAGATTTAGTGGTTTCCATCAATGTTATGACCAAAGATACTATGTTGAAACTCAACCTTTAGGTATTCTTGAGGGATACCCATATTGTCCTTCATCTTGTAGATAGATCCACAATCAAACTTGAAGGGATGTTGGAAGATATGATATTCTCTATTGATTATTTACCCTACTAACTTCTTAGTCCTTCAAACCAAGTCTCAATTCAATGGATACCCTCTTATTCTGGGAAGGCCTTGGCTGGCCACATCATATGCATACATTGGTTGTAGGGCAGGAAACATGACTATAACTGATGGCATATGCCAAAAACATATTTCTCTTTATCATCCTTCCCAACCTTTGATAATAGAAAACCTTCCTATGTGGGTAGAAGAAGAAGAAGAATATCTAACCCAAACAACTACCTATCCCATATATACTATCAACACATCCTTGGCTAGTAGCAAAATTGATGAGGACGCCTTCCTTGAAAATTTTCTGCAAAACCAATATCCAACTGATGTGAAAATAGAGGGAACAAATGATGAAACTAGATCTGTTTTTTTTGTTGGAAATAAAACATACTTATGGATAGACTTATTAATTTTTGATATTGAAGACCCATATGTTAAAACCATAGAGATCAGCGATTAAAAAAAAATCAAAATTAGTACTAGACTTGCCAACCATCAGGAACAAAAATTATTAGATTTGCCGAAAAGAAACATTGAAGCTTTTACATTGGATTATAAGGATATGAAAGGCATACAACCTTCCATTTGTACTCAACATATTTACATCAAAGAGGATTGCAAACATGTTAGGTAGCCCCAAAGAAGGATGAACCCTGTGATGAAAGATATAGTTAAACCAGGGTGGCAAGCTAATGCCACAGAAGAAGAAAACAACATGGGGGATCAGGATGATCTACCCATTGATAAGGAATAAGTGCAACAAAGAAGAATGCATAAGGAGAACCAGCCATTTGAGCAACTGGACAGGGTGATAGAGGAGATAAGAGAGTTGATGGTGAGATCAGTGGCAGAAGCTGTCAGCAGGGACAAGATGGACAGAGGAGAGCATGCCATAGTAGCAGGGAAGGAGAAGCAGTAGCAAAGTAGAGGAGAAGATGGACATCTCCAAGGAGAATTTTGGGATCCATGAGGATTTCAACGGAGCTGGAGAGATCATGAGTAGGAGCTCATGAATTTTTTATAGCAATGGAGTATGATGCAGGAGCATCCTTCCACATCAGCAGATGCACCATCAAGCCAACACATAAGCACGCATTGGAGAAAGGGATAGGAATCGACCCTCCCATTTTTAAATTTGAAATATGATCCTATACGGATTTGTGTTGTAAGGTTGAGTAAATCCAATCCATGCCTTTGTACAGGTAGTGGATAGGGTCACCTTAATGGTTGACTGTAAGAAGGTCTAGATCTTATTCAAGTCTAGATCTTCATTGATTATAATAATTCGTAGGGATAAGGTGTCTTAACTGAGACAGTGATGGCACTAAGGCGGTAGAGAGGATAAGATCGAGGAGCCCTCTTGGAAGAATGGGATTCTGAGAGACGAGAGTTGGGAGGGGGATTCAGAGAGGATATTCTGAGAGGATTCGGAGAGAAGAGCCTGAGAAGCTCGGAAGCTCAAAAATAAGAAGTAGAATAGTTCTTGAGAGAGATAGAGAGAGATGATACTCTACTGGAGTCCAGCCTACACATATTGTAATCAAATTTTCATATTAATGAAAAAGACAGCAGTTTTCCCTGCATATGGTTATTTATGTGTTTATATGTTTATGTGTTTCATGAATGTATGTTGTAGATGTATGATAGGATTCATCTACAGTAGGAAGATATACTTCTCTATCTTTGTTTCAGTTTGAAGTATTGTTCTAGGTTCTTTAGGATGTGCAGTGTGCAAGGAGTGCACAACAGAACATTGGAGGTTTTGTAGCCAACGCAAGGAGTGCACATTTGAACTCTGAGGAGTCAGAAAAGAACATGCCAGGAGGGTGCACCAGAGTGATAACAACTCAAGGGAATCTTCAAGGTTGTTGAATACCTTGGAGGGAAAACTGTGTAGAGGAAGCATAAAGACACAAAGTCACTGAGAACTCTGTAGATCTCTGCCAGGTAGACATCGAGCAGGTGCAAGTGTGCACAAAGAGAACTCTTAGTCGATTTCAAGGAGAAGAATATCATAGAAATATACTCACAGAGTTACTGAACAATCTGTAGAAAACGCTCAGCAAAGTGTGATTTGAACGAGGGGTTTCCAGGAGGGCACCAGGAAAGTCCTTTGAAGGAAGCAGAAGGGTCGAGACCCTTTGGAGTTCTGAGTCGGTTTGAAGCTTAGAAGAGATAGCGCAAGGAGTGCACAGGAGATGGACTTATTCCAAGTCCTAAAGCTTAGAAGAGATAACACTCCAAGAAGTGCAGACGAGACCCAGGAAATTAGGCTCACAAAAGGAGCAAAGGTCGAAGCCTTCGAATACTTACAAACACTTCCAAGTCTGAAGAAATCCAAAGATCAGGAGGAGGAGCGACATCAGTCGTTAAATCAGTTGTGGGAAGGAATCTGGACCGTTGAATCCATGTCCATACACCCAAGGGAGCGCGTTGAGGAATAAATAGATCCCAGCCGTAGGATATGAGCACAGAGGATCAACAGTCATTGGATCTAGKTAAAGTGCATGGGCCTTAACCCTTTGTGTGYACAGGAGAGCGGACTTGCTAAATTCTTGAAGTCCCAAAGTGTTTAGGGACTATCCATCATCCAGAGGGATAGGTGGTGCAAGATATACAACTTCAGAATTTTGTAGACAGGGAGAGAGTGAGGTCGCCGAATAGTCGAAATAGATCCAAGTCGTTGGTAGCCATGAGACACGCGTCGACAAATCTGAGACTTCGGGGAAATTCACTTCAGAGGATTTCAAGTGTGGAGTGCGACAAAATCCTGAAGTCCCAAAGGCCGAAGTAGATCACAACCATCTGTTGCGAAGGATACATGGCAGAGATTTATGAACTTCGAATGAAAGAAAACTGAAGAGTCGAATTAAATCTAGACCATTAGATCTAGAGGGACGCATGGCGAAAATCCATCAACTTTGGGTGAAAGCACTCCGGGAGGAAAGAGTGCGCAGGAATTGAAACTCTCGAAGCCCGAAGAGATGAAGAAGATAGATTTCATCATATCAAGGGGGAGACACACGTCAAGGGATCGTGTACTTCGGGTGGAAGAGCTCCAGGAGGAAGCGAAAGTGGAGTGTTGAAACTCTCGAAGTTCGAATAGTCGAAGTAGTTGGGAGCCGTCAATCTGCGAGAGTACATGCGTCGTTAGATCCTGGACTCCGGGTAAAATGCTCCGGGAAAAAGAGAGCATGGAGAAGTTGAGAGTTGAGATCTCTGAAACCCAAAGATCCAAAGCGAATCATAGCCATCTAATTCAGAAGGACACGTGGCAGGAATCTATGGACTCCGGCTAAAGACCAAAATTGAATCGTAGTCGTCGATATATGGGAGACATGTGTCAATAGATCATGACCTTCGGATAAAATCATTGCGGAGAAAGTAAGTTTTGAGAGTTGAAAACTCTAAAACCCGAATTGTGAAGCAAATCAAAATCGTTTATTTGAAAGGGACACATGTCGATAGGTCGAAAGGATATGAGAACGTGTGATCCAGAGAGAAGGAAGGAAATAAGAGACAGATTGTATATGTTGATCAAGAGGCATCACCCGATATTGAAGATCAACGATCACGCTTGATTGTGGGGCCAAAAAGTGCTCGGAGGTTAAAAATCTAAGAGTGGACCGCAATTGAAACCATAGTATTGGCAAAGGGATGCATGGCAGTTGGAGGTGAATTGCGGCGTGGTCTCAAACCACTCTAGGCTGCTCCTTAAATCATGTGGTTACGTGAGGTCATAGCCCTAGGTCACATACGGGAAATGGGCCTAACATAAAGAGATAGCACCCGCGAATTGAAGAGTTCCAAGAGCGCTAGAGAAAGGGCCTGCGGGTTCCATAGGACTTGCGCCTTGGGAGAAAAGGGGGTATGTACAAGTTGATTTGGGTTCAAGAAGGAGCCTAAAGAGTCGATCTGACTCAGCAGATTAAAATATCCTAGACTGGGAGGTCACAGAACCCCCAGGAGGGGAGGGTGGCTGCATCACAACGAGCTCAAAATAGTTTTCTAGAAATTTACTTGTTTTAGCAATTTTTTCGGTTCTTAAACTTTAGAGGCCATTTTGAGGTCCTAAATGAATTTGTTTCAGGATATATCACCTCAACTATAGCCAAAGTCTTTGATTGAGCCCCCAAAATGAATCTCCTCGACAATACCTTTCCAACGTGCTATTGTGCGTCCCAAATGGAGATCGTATTCCAAAGTTACACCCTCGGGAAGTTGATACACCAAACTACCCAAAACGGGGTCCACAAAATTGTTGGCTTTTCATCTTCCGGGGCTAGGGTTTTCGATTTTCTTTATGTTAAAAAGGCCTTTAGAGCCTTATTATAATCATCTTCTTGTGAATTCGAGTAGTCATTGCATCTCTTCTCATAGATAAGCTGCCACCATTCTAGCGAGTCTTGCACTCTGTATTTCTACAGTTTCGTACATTTCGCTCATTAATAGAAATTGTGTATTACTGTATATTTGTGCCTCTTGTTATATATCTGATATATCCTTGTTATATTATTGGATCTTTTTTAATATCTCTTTATATTTTTGTGCCATATCTCTGCTCTCATTTCATGCCAAAAATAATCTGAATTAGTGGTATCAGAGCAGGTTGTTCTTGATCGTTTTTCAGTGCATGTCCCCGACAAGGTCCGAGTATAGCAAGATGGGTCTCGAGCTAGTCTCTCTTGAGGACAATCACTCTTTCACGCCCAAGAAACGCTCCAGGGTGGAAGAAAAGAAGAACGATGGAGCAGAAGATTTTATTAACCTATTACTTGAGCAAGCTCTCACGCGACAAAGGGATGAAATGATGGAGAATTTTTCCCACATCCTTCAACGCCTGTCGATAACAACATACACATCTCCATCAAGCGGCCAATTTGGAGGCACCTCGCCTTTCAAGGTACAAGTTAATTTGTATATTCTCATATTTGAAGGACATATAGATGTGGATGCCCTAGAAAAATAGTTAAATCTGCTAGAAGGTTATTTCTATGTTCATAATTTCTCCAACAGTGAAAGTATCACCTTTGCACTCCTTAAGGATCTCCCCCATGTCAAACATTGATGGGAAACTTACTAGGAGAAAATTTCCACAGAGGATTCTGGAATATATGGGGTCGAGCCCACTTGGGATTTTTTTGTGGATGCAGTCAAGAAACAATATTACCCTATTGGAAACTATGACGACCAGTACATGAGATGGACCACGCTGTGGAAAGAGAGGGTCCAAGTAGTGCCAAAGTTCACCAATACCTTCCATACCTTGTGCACCAAGCTGGGTATCAAAGAATCTGAGCGACATTTGGTTCTGAAATATCGTGGGGCTCTACACAGATACATCCAAACTGAAATGAATTTTTTAGACATATCATCATTGGGTGTTGCTTATCGATATGTTGTTAAAATCAAGCTGAAATTTAAGTACCAGAACAAGCGGGAGTTCGGGTCTGATAATATGCAACAACCAAAGTATGGTAAAGATGACCCTAACAACCAACCTTCTTCCAAACCAGTCCAATCCATAGTAAAAGAAGGGTAATGGAAATACGAAGAAGGACACTAGAAAATGGTGTGATTTCCAAAAAATCTCCTGGCACAAGACCGATGAATGTCACTTAAAACAGTCATTGGTGGTCGAGATCAAAGACAAGGATTCGAACCCTGATTCAGAATCTGATTCAGAAAATACTGTTAGAAGACAGATCATCAACGTAGACCCCACTGCTACTGTCTTGACCGCAACAATTCAAACAAAAGAACTAGTAGATCCTGAAGAGGGGTAGTTCATTTTTTATTCATAGATGTGGGTGAAGGGGACCCTGATGCATTTTGTTGTTGATAGAGGAAGCTAGGAAAACATCGTCTCAGCAGAGGTCATCAAACAGTTGGGATTTTCGAAAACACCACACCCGCATCCATACAACATCAGGTGGCTTCGCCAGGGATGCGATCTTCATTTTAGCCAGCAGTGTCGATTGTCATATGACATCCATCCCTTCAAAGATGAGGTATTATGTGGTGTTTACCTACTGGATGTCTGTGATGTTCTATTGGGCCAGTGATATATGTGGAAGTGTCATGTTATCTATGAGTCTCAACCATGTAATGTGATTATTACTATGGGGGGTCATCTCTACAGGATACGAGAGGTAGTTTCGACTACTGTCCAACCTAAATAGTGCCACAAGGTAGTATATCATACTACAAAATTCAGCTTCTTCACAATCTATTCAAAAGGTGAATAGAAAGACTCTGCAACCATTGCAGCCTTGGCCCAAGACCTTTCTATCCAGCAGAAGCAGATTGCAGAAGAGAAAGAAGATATTGTTTCTTCACCTACGAGTGTGCCTATGGACTTCCCAGTCAAGATAAGATACAACAGGTTGGTTAAAAATTTCCAACCCTTCTAACCACAGGTTCGTGACAGCCTTCAACAAGCTAAGAAGCGCAACTTCTCCAGCAAGGAAAGCAACTCATTAAGATGCATATTCAGCAAACACCTTTCCCTCTCCCTCGAGAACTCAACACAATGGAGACCATTTCTTCCTAAGGAGGGAGGATTGATCCAGGTGGATATCGGTGGCCACCCACCTATTCCAACTGGCTCAAAATAGTCTTCTGGCAATTTACTATTTTTAACAGTTTTTCGGTTCCTAAACCTCCAGGGCCATTTTGAGGTCCTAAATGATTTTTTTTTTTGGATCGAGCACCTCAATTATTATCCAAGGCTTTGATTGAGCCCCCAAAATGAATCTCCTCGGCGATACCTTTCCAACGAGCTATCGTGCGCCCCAAATGGAGATTGTATGCCAAAGTTACGCCCCGGGAAGTTGATACACCAAACTACCAAAAATGAGGTCCACAAAATTGTTGGTTTTTCATCTTCCAGGGTTAGGATTTTGGATTTTATGTATGTTAAAAAGGAATTTAGAGCCTCATTGTAATCATTTTCTTGTGAATGCGAGTAGCCATCGCATCTCTTCTCAGAGATAAGTTGCCACCATTCTAATGAGTCTCTCACTCGTATTTCTACAATTTTGTACATTTCGTTCATTAATAGAAATTATGTATTACTGTATATTTGTGCCTCTTGTTATATATCTGATATATCTCTATTATATTATTGGCTCTTTTGCAATATCTCTGTATATTTTTGTGTTATATATCCGCTCTCATTTTGTGCCAAAAATAATTCGGATCAGTGGTATCAGAGTAGGCTGCTCTTAATTGTTTTTCAGTGCATGTTGCTGACAAGGTCCGAGTATAGCAAGATGGGTCTCGATCTTGTCTCTCTTGAGGAAAATCGCTCTCGTACACCCAAGAAACCCTCCATGGTGGAAGAAAATAAAAATGGCGGAGCAAAAGATTCTATTAATCTTTTTCTTGAGCAAGCTCTCACGCGATAGAGGGATGAAATGATGGAGAATTTTTCCTACATCCTTCAATGTCTACCGATAACAACAGGCGTGTATTCATCAAGCGGCCACTTTGTAGGCACCTCGCCTTTCAAGGTACAAGTTAATTTTGATATTCACGTATTTGAAGGACATATAGATGCAGATGCCCTAGAAAAATTCTTAAATCTGCTAGAAGGTTATTTCTTTGTTCATAATTTCTCCGACAGGGAAACAATCACCTTCACACTCCTTAAGGATCTCCCCCATGTCAAACATTGGTGGGAAACTTACTGGGAGAAAATTTCCATATAGGAGTCTGGAATATATGGGGTTGATCCCACTTGGTATTTTTTTATGGATGCAGTCAAGGAGGAATATTACCCTACTGGAAAATATAACGACCCGTACATGAGATGGACCACACTACAACAAGATAGGGGCCAAGCATTGTCGGATTTCACCAATACCTTCCATACCATGTGCACCAAGATGGGTATCAAAGACTTTGAGCAAAATTTGGTTCTGAAATACCGTGGGGCTCTACACAGATACATCCAAATTGAAATGGATTTTATGTACATCTCATCACTGGGTGTTGCTTATCGATATGCTATTAAAATTGAGCATAAATTTAAGCACCAGAACAAGAGAGAGTTCGGGTCTTCAAATCCGAAACAACCAAAGTATGGTAAAGATGGCCTTAACAACCAGCCTTCAAAAAACCATTCCAAGCCACAAGAAAAGAAGTGTAATGGAAAGACGAAGAACGACACTAGAAAATGGTGTGATTTCCACAAAATCCTCTAGAAAAACATCGATGCATGTCGCTCAAAAAATTCATTGGTGTTTGAGATCAAAGACAAGGAGACAAACCCTTATTCAGACTCTGATTCAGAAAATACTGGTAGAAGACAAATGATCGACGCAGACCCCATTGTTATTGTTGTGACCGCAACAATTCAACCAGAAGAGCCAACAGATCCTAAAGAGGGGGAGTTTCTTTTTCATTCACATATGTGGGTGGATGGGACCCCACTACATTTTATTATTGATAGTGTAAGCCATAAAAACCTCATCTCAGCAGAGGTTGTCAAATAGTTGGGATTGTCGATAACACCACACCCACAGCCATACAACATCAGGTGGCTTCTCCAGGGACACAATCTTCGTGTCAGCCATTAGTGTCAATTATCATACTGAATACATCCCTTCAAGGATGAGGTACTATGTGATGTTTCCCCACTGGATGTCTATGATGTTCCCTTGGGCCAGCCATATATGTGGAAGCACCATGCTATCTATGAGTCTCGGCCTCGTAGTGTCATTATTACTCTGGGGGGTCATCTCTATAGGATACCAGAGGTAGTTCTGACTATTGTCCCACCTAAACAGTGTCACAAGGTAGTATCTCATACCACAAAATTCATCTTCACAATATGTTCAAAAGGTGAACAAAAGGACACTACAACCACTGCATCCTTGGCCCAAGACCTTTCTATCTAGCAGAAGCAGATTGTAGAAGAGAAAGAAGATATTATTTATTCACCTATGAGGGTGCCTCCACACTTCTTATTCAAGATGAGATACAACTGGTTGGTTAAAAAGGTCCAACCCTTCAAACCATAGGTTTATGGCATCCTTCAACAAGCTAAGCAGTGCAACTTCTCCAGCAAGGAAAGCAGCTCATTAAGAGGCATATTCAGCAAACGTTTTTCCCTCTCCCCCGGGAACTCAATGCAATGGATACCATTTCTTCCTAAAGAAGGAGGATTGATCCAGGTGGATATCAGTGGCCACCCACCTATTCCAACTGGCTCAAAACATTCTTCTGGCAATTTACTATTTTTAGCAGTTTTTCGGTTCCTAAACTTCCAGGGCCATTTTGAGGTCCTAAATGATTTTTTTTCGGGATTGAGCACCTTAATGATATTTGAAGGCTCTTATTGATCCCCCAAAATGAATCTCCTTCATGATACCTTTCCAACAAGTTATCATGCACCCCAAACGGAGATCCTATGCCAAAGTTACGCCCCCGGGAAGTTGATACACCAAACTACCCAAAATGGGGTCCACAAAACTGTTGGATTTTCATCTTCCAGGTTTAGGGTTTTGGATTTTCTTTATGTTAAAAAGTCCTTTAGAGCCTCATTGTAATCATCTTCTTGTGAATGTGAGTATCTGTCGCATCTCTTCTCATATATAAGCTACCACCATTCTAGCGATTCTTTCACTCTGTATTTCTACAGTTTTGTACATTTCTCTCATTAATAGAAATTATGTATTATTGTATATTTCTGCCTCTTGTTATATATCTGATATATCTTTGTTATAATGTTGGATCTTTTTCAATATATCTGTATACTTATGTGTTATATATCCTCTCTCATTTCATGTCGAAAATAATCTCGATCAATATAGGCCCATATCTCTCTATAATTGTGTGTACAAGATAGTATCGAAGGTCATTGCTTCGAGACTAAAGCCATTTCTCTGCATATTTATTTCACCAAAACAATTCATCTTCTTGGAGGGAAGACTGATACAGGAGRCTATTGAATTGGCTTAGGAGGGACTCCATACCATTAAAAACTCTCCTCCTTTGGCAACGGCCATTAAATTGGACTTATTGAAGGCTTTTGAATGGGTCTCTTGGCTATAACTAAGACTCCTTCTATTTCATTTATGATTCTCTCTTTCTTTGGTGAAATGGATATTGGGTTGTGTAACCTCGGCTTATTTATCTATATTGATAAAAAGGTTATCCTCCCCCCTTTTCAAGTCCTCTTGAGGACTTGGACATGGCTTCCTATTGTCCCAACACCTCTTCTTGTTGGTGGAAAAATACTCGATAAGATAAATCCATGAGGAGAGGAGACTTTGATGTATACAAGGAATTCAAGGTCTCTCTCACCCATCTATTGTTTGTTGATGGTGTTCTGTTTTTTTTTGAACTATTTTGGAAGGTCAATATCTCAAGGATATCCTAGATATTTTTTGTGTGGCTTTTGGAATAGAGATAAATTTGAATAAGTCGGACTTGTATTCCCATTGGCTAGAAGACTCTATGTCTACAAGGATGGACCGGATTTGTCAATTCAATCACTTAGGTTTTGATGAAGGGTTAAAAGATCTTGGATTTAATTTAAAGCCAAATAACTACGACAAGAAAGATTGGAGGTGGGTATTTTCAAGGGTCAAGAAACAAATAACATTTTGGTGCAACAGATGGTTATCCAAAGGTGGAATGCTTGTTCTGATCAAGTATGGCCTTGAAGCAATACCATTGTTCTAGCGCACCCTAGCCCAGATTCCAAAGGTGATATTGGAAAGGATTAGGAAATGTTGTTTCAACTACCTGTGGAAGGGAAACAATGAATACAAGGGATCACACTTAGTTGGTTGGAAGTTGATAGCGACTCCTAAAGACCAAAGGGGCTGGGGTCTCAAAGATATTCACTTATTTCGTCAGTCCTTAGTAGGGAAATCTCAGTAGAAGCTCTTAACCAAGGATAATATGTGGAGTAGAATTGTTGTCCAGAAGCACGTATCTCAAAATTCCCTTATAGATTGGTTAAGGATGAAGGGAAAAATCATACATAATGTATCAAACCACTGGAAAGTGCTAACCTTAGCATTTTCAACGATCGAAAAATTATTATAATGGAAGGTAGGTAAGGCGTCCCAAGTCAATATCGATTTGGATTCCATCATTGGTTGTGGGAATCACATTTTCCTTCTATAATATCTTTTAACCCACCTTCAGAAGTTGGGGAGATGTATCCTCAACAAGTTAATAAAGTCATATGCTACTACCCTCTAAGCTCATGGTTGGTACACAACTTTATATTTAGAGTTGGAAAATGATATGGATCATTTATAGGAGGGATATATAGTGGAACTTTGGCATGCTCATATACATTTAAAGGATGAACCAGATGAATTAATATGGGCTCTAAATAAGGTGGGGAAAGAATACACAGTAAAACTTGGGTACCAGTCTCTTGTATCTCCTAGTGGGAATGGGCGATATTAGTGGTGGTGAAAATTGTGGAAGGTGAGAGTCCCTACCAAGTGCACCCTCTTTATAAGGTTGGTCCTGAAAAATAGGGTCTTGACATGGGAAATACTTCAAAGGAGGAATTTCTAAGGGCCCAACCATTGTTCTCTTTTCAAATCCAATGGGGAGTCTACCTCTCATATTTTTCAGAAATACCTCTTTTGTGTGCAAGTGTGGGAAGATATGGAAGGATAGTTAAGGTTCTCAGATCGATGGAAGAAAGGATCAGTGGATGAAAAATTTAGGGAATCGTTCACGCGCGGGGATATAAAAGGATTCATAGCACTTCCTTACTTAGTCTCTTGGGTTATCTGGCTAGCAAGGAATGCGATCATTTTTTAGAATCACCATCCTTCACCTTTCACGGTCACAGCTCAAGTGTTAGCCTTACTTTCCTTTTTCCATTTCTTTGTTGTTTCCAAAGGTCCAAGAATGGTGGGAGAGCTTAGAATTAACAAAAAATCCCCTTGGGGATTTTTTGATGGAGCTTGTCAAGGCCCGTGATAGTTTTGTGTTCTAGGATACGTCATCTTCCTCATGGATTCCCATTATTTTACAACTAAATAAAACATAAGTGCAAGGACCATAAACTTAAGTGAACTCAAGGTGCTTCACTTTCTTATGAAATCATCTTTGGATAAGGGTATAAGTACCTTCCAGGTGTATGGGGACTTGTTTGTGGTCATCAACTGAATGAAGGATCATCTTCATATTCACAACACAATTCTAAATTATTTGGCTCAGAATTTGAAAGTCACTTCTAATCTCTTTAACAATATCAATTTCTCACATATATTTCTAGAGCACAACACTCATGCAAATTCCCTCTCTAGGGAGGGTCTTCCCATGCTTACAAACCATATTACTGAAGAAGAATACTTAGGAAGGTTAGTCTCTTCTAAGACCTCAAACATTGATGTATTTTAAGCTTTTGTGGGTGGACTTTATGTATTTATGTCAATCTGGATTGTTTCTTTTTTACATCTTTCTTTACTAGTGGTGTTTGTTGTTGGAGCTTTTCTAGTTTGATATCTATAAAGGAATACTCTGTGTTTGAATCTGGTGGAGTGTGTCACCATTTTTTTGTTGTGAACAAGTTGTAAAGAAGCATAAGGATTGTATTGCAAATTCTTTCTAGAATAAGAAATGCATTTTTTTATGAGAAAAACAAATCATATGAGAATGCTACTTAAAGGGTAAGCAATTTCTATTCTATTCAATTTCATCATCCAAATATTACTTTTTTTAAGAAGGTATTTGTCCAAGTTCCACTTGATTTGTAACACTAAGTCATAGACTACAAACTAAATTACGATGCATCCCTAGCAACTGCATAATACTACCACTGTAGCTTGATCCACAAGAATGAAACTCTATAGATGGTGAGCCTTCCATGGAAATTGGATGGGGAATACCTTTCATTCTCCTCACATTAGATAGAATCGTCAACCCAATATCAAATATCATCCATGATTACGATGATTTTTGTTTAACTACTAGGAACCCTTTCATTGTCTCATTTACAAGTCAGGGTTCTAGACGTGGGAATACAATGCAAAATTCGTTATTAGTTCATATTATACATGCTTTTGCATGTGTTGGAAACTATGTTAGCTTCTTAGTATTTTTATGCAGGACAAAATATTTAGGTATTCTATGTTGTAAGGTTGACCCTTGGTCTTGAATCAACAATTTTAGAGACAATATGAAAGGGACCATAACGTTGATATAGTGTATATCTATCACCCTCCTTGGGAAATGACTAGAGTTACATCATAGTAATGACATTCAATCCTTGTATCTCTTGCTTGTTGTTCAAGGACCTTTGGAAATCC
The DNA here is from genome assembly GCA_010110895.2 of Picea sitchensis. Lineage (NCBI taxonomy): Eukaryota > Viridiplantae > Streptophyta > Pinopsida > Pinales > Pinaceae > Picea > Picea sitchensis. The sequence goes on along the minus strand of SNQJ01S0012628.1, from coordinate 71,584 downwards.
TTCCTTTATGTAACTCGCGTAGGTAGGTGTTTCTAACGACTTCAATAATCAAGCATGATCCTCACTTTCTTGAACATAAAATATATATCATTGAAAAAACATAAGTTCATACATGTTTATCGATCTATTTCCTTCCAAATCATATATCGTTGGTTATGTTGTTTATATACTTTTTATTATTATAAAGAGAAGGAATTGTCATTTATTTATTGCTAGTACAAGCTTCTTACTGAACACATTTTCAATATATGCAATTACCCTTACATCCACTACAATACTTCTTAAAATTGACATATCAATTTCAATGTATGTAATTACCCTTACATCCACTATGATACTTCTTAAAAGGGTTGACATATCAATTTCAATGGTTGTTGTTGATGTTCTTTTTGTTTGGCATGACATGACACTGGCTATTCTTTGTTTTCATGACATGACACTAGCTATTTATGTTTTAACCATTACACATTTTAAAAGAGCTATTTTGTATTAAGTAGCAACTTCAATATGCAATGACGCTATCTATAATGACTAATTATTACCATTGGGAAAGTGGACATCATGAATAATTGATTTGCTAGTATTAAGGTGAGGTGGAAGCCATTTTCACGGGTAAGAGGACGATTGTTCTATTTGAGAAATAGATTCAAACATTATTATCCAAGGCTTTGATTGAGCCCCCAAAATGAATCTCCTCAACGATACCTTTCCAACGAGTTATCGTGCACCCCAAATGGAGATCGTATGCCAAAGTTACGCCCCGGGAAGTTGATACACCAAACTACCAAAAATGAGGTCCACAAAATTGTTGGTTTTTCATCTTCCAAGGTTAGGGTTTTGGATTTTATGTATGTTAAAAAGGAATTTAGAGCCTCATTGTAATCATGTTCTTCCGAATGCGAGTAGCCATCGCATCTCTTCTCAAAGATAAGCTACCACCATTCTAGTGAGTCTCTCACTCGTATTTCTACAATTTTGTACATTTCGTTGATTAATAGAAATTGGGTATTACTGTATATTTGTGCCTCTTGTTATATATCTGATATATCTCTATTATATTATTGGATCTTTTGGAATATCTCTATATATTTTTGTGTTATATCTCCGCTCTCATTTTGTGCCAAAAATAATTCGAATCAGTGGTATCAAAGCAGGCTGCTCTTAATCGTTTTTCAGTGCATGTCGCTGACAAGGTCCGAGTATAGCAAGTTGGGTCTCGAGCTTGTCTCTCTTGAGGAAAATCGCTCTCGCACGCCCAAGAAACCCTCCATGGTGTAAGAAAATAAAAATGGCGGAGCAAAAGATTCTATTAATCTTTTTTCTTGAGCAAGCTCTCATGCGATAGAGGGATGAAATGATGGAGAATTTTTCCTACATCCTTCAATGTCTACCAATAACAACAGGCGTGTATTCATCAAGCGGCCACTTTGTAGGCACCTTACCTTTCAAGGTACAAGTTAATTTTGATATTCACGTATTTGAAGGACATATAGATGCAGATGCCCTAGAAAAATTCTTAAATATGCTAGAAGGTTATTTCTTTGTTCATAATTTCTCTGACAGGAAAACAATCACCTTCACACTCCTTAAGGATCTCCCCCATGTCAAACATTGGTGGGAAACTTACTGGGAGAAAATTTCCATAGAGGAGTCTGGAATATATGGGGTTGATCCCACTTGGGATTTTTTTATGGATGCGGTCAAGGAGGAATAGTACCCTATTGGAAACTATAACGACCCGTACATGAGATGGACCACACTACAACAAGATAGGGGCCAAGCATTGTTGGATTTCACCAATACCTTCCATACCTTGCACACCAAGATGGGTATCAAAGACTTTGAGCAAAATTTGGTTCTGAAATACGGTGGGGCTCTACACAGATACATCCAAACTGAAATGGATTTTCTTTACATCTCATCACTGGGTGTTGCTTATCGATATGCTATTAAAATCGAGCATAAATTTAAGCACCAGAACAAGCGAGAGATTGGGTCTTCAAATCTGAAACAACCAAAGTATGGTAAAGATGGCCTTAACAACCAACCTTCAAAAAACCATTCCAAGCCACAAGAAAAGAAGTGTAACAGAAAGACGAAGAACGACACTAGAAAATGGTGCGATTTACACAAAAGCCCCTAGCACAACATCGATGAATGTCGCTCAAAAAATTCATTGGTGTTTGAGATCAAAGACAAGGAGACAAACCCTTATTCGGATTCTGATTCAGAAAATACTGGTAGAAGACAAATGATCGACGCATACCCCATTGTTATTGTTGTGACCGCAACAATTCAACCAAAAGAGCCAACATATCCTGAAGAGGGGGAGTTTCTTTTTCATTCACATATGTGGTTGAATGGGACCCCACTACATTTTATTATTGATAGTGGAATCCATAAAAACCTCATCTCAGCAGAGGTCATCAAATAATTGGGATTGTCGATAACACCACACCCGCAACCATACAACATCGGGTGGCTTCTCCAGGGACGCGATCTTCATGTCATCCATCAGTGTCAATTGTCATACTGAATACATCCCTTCAAGGATGAGGTATTATGTGATGTTTCCCCACTGTATGTCTATGCTGTTCCCTTGGGCCAGCCATATATGTGGAAGCACCATGCTATCTATGAGTCTCGACCTCGTAGTGTCATTATTACTCTGGGGGGTCATCTCTATAGGATACCAGAGGTAGTTCTGACTATTGTCCCACCTAAACGGTGTCACAAGGTAGTATCTCATACTACAAAATTCAACTTCTTCACAATCTGTTCAAAAGGTGAACATAAGGACACTACAACCACTGCATCCTTGGCCCAAGACCTTTCTATCCAGCAGAAGCAGATTCTAGAAGAGAAAGAAGATATTATTTATTCACCTATGAGGGTGCCTCCACACTTCCTATTCAAGACGAGATACAACTGGTTGGTTAAAAAGGTCCAACCCTTCCAACCACAGGTTTATGGCATCCTTAAACAAGCTAAGCAGTGCAACTTGTCCAACAAGGAAAGCGGCTCATTAAGATGCATATTCAGCAAACAGTTTTTCCTCTCCCCCGGGAACTCAACGCAATGGATACCATTGCTTCCTAAAGAAGGAGGATTGATCCAGGTGGATATCAATGGCCACCCACCTATTCCAACTGGCTCAAAACATTCTTCTAGCAATTTACTATTTTTAGCAGTTTTTTGGTTCCTAAACTTCCAGGGCCATTTTGAGGTCCTAAATGATTTTTTTTCGAGATTGAGCACCTTAATGATATTTGAAGGCTCTTATTGATCCCCCAAAATGAATCTCCTTCATGATACCTTTCCAACGAGTTATCATGCACCCCAAACGGAGATTGTATGCCAAAGTTACGCCCCCGGGAAGTTGATACACCAAACTACCCAAAATGGGGTCCACAAAACTGTTGGATTTTCATCTTCCAGGTTTAGGGTTTTGGATTTTCTTTATGTTAAAAAGTCCTTTAGAGCCTCATTGTAATCATCTTCTTGAGAATGTGAGTATCTGTCGCATCTCTTCTCATATATAAGTTACCACCATTCTAGCGAGTCTTTCACTCTGTATTTCTATAGTTTTGTACATTTCTCTCTTTAATAGAAATTATGTATTATTGTATATTTCTGCCTCTTGTTATATATATGATATATCTTTGTTATATTGTTGGATATTTTTCAATATATCTGTATACTTATGTGTTATATATCCGCTCTCATTTCATGTCGAAAATAATATGGATCAATATAGGCCCATATCTCTCTATAATTGTGTGTACAAGATAGTATCGAAGGTCATTGCTTTGAGACTAAAGCCATTTCTCTCCATATGTATTTCACCAAAACAATTCATCTTCTTGGAGGGAAGACTGATAGAGGAGGCTATTGGATTGGCTTAGGAGGGACTCCATACCATTAAAAACTCTCCTCCTCTGGCAACAGCCATTAAATTGGACTTATTGAAGGCTTTTGAATGGGTCTCTTGGCTATAACTAAGACTCCTTCTATTTCATTTATGAGTCTCTCTTTCTTTGGTGAAATGGATCTTGGGTTGTGTAACCTCAGCTTATTTATCTATATTGATAAAAAGGTTATCCTCCCCCCTTTTCAAGTCCTCTTGAGGACTTGGACATGGCTTCCTATTGTCCCAACACCTCTTCTTGTTGGTGGAAAAATACTCAAGAAGATAAATCCATGAGGAGAGGAGACTTTGATGTATACAAGGAATTCAAGGTCTCTCTCACCCATCTATTGTTTGTTGATGGTGTTCTCTTTTTTTTTGAACTATTTTGGAAGGTCAATATCTCACGGATATCCTAGATATTTTTTGTGTGGCTTTTGGAATAGAGATAAATTTGAATAAGTCGGACTTGTATTCCCATTGGCTAGAAGACTCTATGTCTACAAGGATGGACCATATTTTTCAATTCCATCACTTAGGTTTTGATGAAGGGTTAAAATATCTTGGATTTAATTTAAATCCAAATAACTACGACAAGAAAGATTGGAGGTGGGTATTTTCAAGGATCAAGAAACAAATAACATTTTTGTGCAACAGATGGTTATCCAAAGGTGGAAGGCTTGTTCTGATCAAGTATGGCCTTGAAGCAATACCATTGTTCTAGCGCACCCTAGGCCAAATTCCAAAGGTGATATTGGAAAGGATTAGGAAATGTTGTTTCAACTACCTATGGAAGGGAAACAATGAATACAAGGGATCACACTTAGCTGGTTGGAAGTTGATAGCAACTCCTAAAGACCAAAGGGGCTGGGGTCTCAAAGATATTCACTTATTTTTCCAGTCCTTAGTAGGGAAATCTCAGTAGAAGCTCTTAACCAAGGATAATATGTGGAGGAGAATTGTTGTCCAAAATCACGTATCTCGAAATTCCCTTATAGATTGGTTAAGGATGGAGGGAAAAAGCATACATAATGTATCAAACCACTGGAAAGTGCTAACCTTAGCATTTTCAATGATCGAAAAAATATTATAATGGAAGGTAGGTAAGGCGTCCCAAGTCACTATCGATTTGGATTCCATCATTGGTTGTGGGAATCACATTTTCCTTCTAGAATATCTTTTAACCTACCTTCAGGAGTTGGGGAATGTATCCTCAACAAGTTAATAAATTCATATGCTACTACCCTCTAAGCTCATGGTTGGTACACAACTTTATATTTAGAGTTGGAAAATTATATGGATCATTTATAGGAGGGATATATAGTGGAACTTTGGCATGCTCATATACATTTAAAGGATGAACCAGATGAATTAATATGGGCTCTAAATAAGGTGGGGAAAGAATACATAGTAAAAATTGGGTACCAGTCTCTTGTATCTCCTAGTGGGAATGGGCGATATTAGTGGTGGTGAAAATTGTGGAAGGTGAGAGTCCCTACCAAGTGCACCCTCTTTATAAGGTTGGTCCTGAAAAATAGGGTCTTGACATGGGAAATACTTCAAAGGAGGAATTTCTAAGGGCCCAACCATTGTTCTCTTTTCAAATCCAATGGGGAGTCTACCTCTCATATTTTTCAGGAATACCTCTTCTATGTGCAAGTGTGGGAAGATATGGAAGGATAGTTAAGGTTCTCAGATCGATGGAAGAAAGGGTCAGTGGATGAAAAAATTAGGGAATCATTCATGCGTGGGGATATAAAAGGATTCATAGCACTTCCTTACTTAGTCGCTTGGGTTATCTGGCTCGCAAGGAATGCGATCATTTTTTAGGATCACCATCCTTCACCTTTCACGGTCACAGCTCGAGTGTTAGCCTTACTTTCGTTTTTCCATTTCTTTGTTGTTTCCAAAGGTCCAAGAATGGTGGGAGAGCTCCGAATTAACAAAAAATCCCCTTGGGGATTTTTTGATGGAGCTTGTCAAGGCCCGTGATAGTTTTGTGTTCTAGGATACATCATCTTCCTCATGGATTCCCATTATTTTACAACTAAATAAAACCTAAGTGCAAGGACCATAAACTTAAGTGAACTCAAGGTGCTTCACTTTCTTATGAAATCATCTTTGGATAAAGGTATAAGTACCTTCCAGGTGTATGGGGAATTGTTTGTGGTCATCAACTGAATGAAGGATCATCTTCATATTCACAACACAATTCTAAATTATTTGGCTCAGAATTTGAAAGTCACTTCTAATCTATTTAACAATATCAATTTCTCACATATATTTCTAGAGCACAACACTCATGCAAATTCCCTCTCTAGGGAGGGTCTTCCCATGCTTACAAACCATATTATTGAAGAAGAATACTTAGGGGGGTTAGTCTCTTCTAAGACCTCAAACATTGATGCATTTTAAGCTTTTGTGGGTGGACTTTATGTATTTATGTCAGTCTGTATTGTTTCTTTTTTACATCTTTCTTTACTAGTGGTGTTTGTTGTTGGAGATTTTCTAGTTTGATCTCTATAAAGGAATAATATTTGCTTGAATCTGGTGGAGTGTGTCACGGTTTTTTTGTTGTGAACAGGTTGTAAAGAAGCATAAGGATTGTATTTCAAATTCTTTCTAGAATAAGAAATTCATTTTTTTATGAGAAAAAAAAATCATATGAGAATGCTACTTAAAGGGTAAGCAATCTCTATTCTATTCGATTGCATCATCCAAATATTACTTTATTTAAGAAGGTATTTGTCCAAGTTCCACTTGATTTGTAACACTAAGTCATAGACTACAAACTAAATTACGATGCATCCCTAGCAACTTCATAATACTACCACTGTAGCTTGATCCACAAGAATGAAACTCTATAGATGGTGAGCCTTCCATGGAAATTGGATGGGGAATACCTTTCATTCTCTTCACATTAGATAGAATCGTCAACCCAATATCAAATATCATCCATGATTACGATGATTTTTTTTTAACTACTAGGAACCCCTTCACTGTCTCATTTACAAGTCAGGGTTCTAGACGTGGGAATACAATGCAAAATTCGCTATTAGTTCATATTGTACATGCTTTTGCATGCGTTGGAAACTATGTTAGCTTCTTAGTATTTTTATGCAAGACAAAATATTTAGGTATTCTATGTTGTAATGTTGACCCTTGGTCTTGAATCAACAATTTTAGAGACAATATGAAAGGGACCATAACGTTGATATAGTGTATATCTATCACCCTCCTTGGGAAATGACTAGAGTTACATCATAGTAATGACATTCCATCCTTGTATCTCTTGCTTGTTGTTCAAAGACCTTTGGAAATCCTTCCTTTATGTAACTCGTATAGGTAGGTGTTTCTAACGACTTCAACAATCAAGCGTGATCTTCACCTTCTTAGACATAAAATACATATCACTGAAAGAAAAAAATAAAAATAAAAAAAAAATTCATACATGTTTATCGATCTATTTCCTTCCAAATCATGTATCGTTGGTTATGTTGTTTATATACTTTTTATTTTTTTATTATTATAAAAAAAGAAATTGTCATTTCTTTATTGCTAATACAAGCTTCTTACTCAACACATAACACATTTTCAATGCATGCAATTACCCTTACATCCACTAGGATACTTCTTAAAAGGGTCGACGTAACAATTTCAATGGTTGTTGTTGATGTTCATTTTGTTTGGCATGACATGACACTGGTTGTTCTTTGTTTTCATGACATGACACTGGCTATTTATGTTTTAACCATTACACATTTTAAAAGAGTTATTGTGTCTTAAGTAGCAACTTCAATATGCAATGACGCTATCTATAATGACTAATTATTACTATTGGGAAAGTGGACATCATGAATAATTTATCTACTAGTATTCAGATGAGGTGGAAGCCATTTTCAGGGGTAAGACGACGATTGTTCTATTTGAGAAATAGATTCAACAATTTTAACATTGTATTTGTTTTTGAAATGGTGTTTTTGCCAAATTATATTAATTAAAAAATAATTTATATTTTTAATAATTATGTTCTCCTAAATCTAATTATGATTAACGTTCAAATTTTTAAT
>SNQJ01S0012628.1:50262-61471 GCA_010110895.2 Picea sitchensis | reverse complement strand
AAAAAAAAAAAAAAAGGTACACATTATTATTAAGTGCAATATTCTTGTACGATGTTCAATGCCTAAACATCAAAAAAAATAAATGCATATAAACATAAAAAATAAAAATAAATATTATATTAAAATTTAATATAAATTTAGAATAAATGGATATAAACATTTAAAAAATATTTTTATACTAAATACATATACCTAAACATTGGGATTTTATATAGATTTAATATGAATACACAAAACATCTCAAATGGTAGGGTCTTGGATAGGGTGACACCTCAAGTTAAGGTTATCCTCAATAATAGCATGTGTGGCTTTTTTAAGTTTCCATTTGGCATATAGTGTATAGGCATTAAAATCCACTATAGGTTAATTGACCATGGAAATGATGGTCTTATGCATCCCTGTATTTATGATGGTTTATGAATCACCATATTGCAACTAGCCTAACTCTATGTTAATCCCTAGAAAAAGCCCCATGTTAAGTATAAAACCCCTTATTATGTCTTAGACATTGAATTATTACATTTTTAGGGTTATATTTGTATGTATGCTAGAACATGTTACCCCCCATACCTAGAGGTAACTAGAGGAGATCATGTCTAAAGGCCCACAACAAAGATCATGGTCCCGATCATGATGATGATTAGCATATTCATGGATGGAAGCCTAGTAGATCCCTTCATTCACATTTACAGATACATTTCAACCAAGGCTCATCACATTCAAGCAACCCAGAGTATGGGGGGTGGTAAGCCATCGTCACTGTGAGGTATGTTAGTCTGTCTCTTATGCAAAGTGTTGTGCTTAATTTGTTAGGCATGTGGATGAAGATCTTTGGTTGAAGTTGGATAATAGATCATTGGTTTGGGAAATTGTGCCAGTTGTCTTGTTTCACCTTGGTGGTCAACTTATGTGCCCTAGTCTCGTGGTGCCACCACCCAAGGAAAATGGGTACTACTAGGGGGGCCTCTCAAGGGTAATGTTCTATTCCCCTCCATACTTAACACTTTCCATCTTGGAGCCTTTCATAGTGTACCAAACTTCAGCAATGGGTCATGGTCCATTCTCTCATGAGAAGAGGGGTTGAAGGCCCATAGTTTGTTTTCTAGTTGTTAATAAAATATTAAGAAACTTATGCTAAATAAAGAAAGGAATGATATCAAAAAGGACTAACAAAATCCAGTCCAAACTTGAACTTTACTCTTTCAGTGCTCACCCCGATCCAAAAAAATGCAATGGTAATGACTTGAAACCTTACAAAGGGGAATTGCAAATATAATAAAGCAAGACTTAGAAAAAGGCAAATAAGGGGGATTGGAAAAAATATCACGTAAATATAGGGTAACTTGAGAGAAAGCGCACCCTCAAAAAATGCGCTCATAGATATGGATTCAGTGACATCATTAGTCATGAAGTAAGCCCTAAAACCATATCACTTTCACACTTACTCTTGAAGGGTTTTTACTTTCCCTTGTTACTCTCGATACCTATCCCTCTACCTGGTTTATTTTATTTCATGTCTAGGTGGCACACCTAATAGGGTTGGATGAAGGCCCTCCCATACTTAAACTTGGTAACTCACATGGGGTCCTGGGCTGGTGTGATGCTTGAAGGGGATACCGAGGTAAATTATATTACATGGCTTGTATCTTAAGTTGCAACTTACTTTGCATGTTTTAAGGACTAATGTTTCTTATGAACTTTGGTTAACCATGTTTTATACTTTGATTTGTTTTGATTGGCCCTGACATGGTTCTTTGAGAGATGCCATGGGCTTGTACCCAGAACGTTGTACCTTTATTCTGGGACTTGAGCATGTGTGATGGAGAGAAATGAGTCGTCCAATGACTCGCCACCCTCAAATATTGGCTCTCACATACTCATAACCATGGATGATGGACATATGGGCCTTGGTTTAAGCAGATTCGGTCATTATAGCACATTGATGGGTTGGAAGACCTATAGGATGGACAGATTACCCCAAGGCCTTTTTACCCACAGGATGGAGGACGTTGCAGCAATAGTGACTCAGACATTAATCATATATGAGATGTATCCCTCCTCTCCTTGGATGCAACACATTGAGGCCCTTGATGTCACCCTCTTAACCTTGACATTACCTTTTAGGGTTTAACGTTTTTAGGGTTTGATGTATGGATGGGTACCAGAGATGATTTGGCATGATCTTTAGTGAGGAGATGGATGCTATGTGTCCTTGGAGGCCCTACCTTAGCATTTGGAGGCTTGACGTCACCCTACCTAGCCTTGATGTCTCACAAGTGTGGGATATTTTGATTTATTTTTTCTCTTTAGCATTTTGTAAAGGGTTAAATGAAGGGTCGACCATACTTCTAATTTGTTGTTGAAATTTTATGTGGACAAATGTGTTAGGGTATCATCATATAAGAAGGCTACCCTCACTTTCATTTTTATCATCATCTTTCACTCGCCTTTATGGGTAACATATCTGAAATTGTTTTCCCTCTAAGGGTTATTAGCTCTCTCTCTCTCTCATGTGATATGCTTGGAAAGGTCTCTTATGGATGGATTTGTTGATTTTGGATGGATATTTCTGCAATTAGGGTTACATTATCTTGGTTTCTTGGATGAAGTAAGTGTATTTCTGTAATTTATTTTCATGCTATTAATGTTTATGGTGAAATTGTTATTTGTTACAAGGAATCTTGTTTGGTGAAACCCTAAGAGAGGAACATAAATATTTCTTCCTCTCAAAAAGTTGTATTTGTCCTAAAATTGGTTAATTGTCCTTGCTAGGGTTAGAACCCTAAATCCCTAAAATGTTATCACTTTAGGATTTTAGCCCTAGAATTTTTATCTTTGACCTAGTTGAAGCTACAAGAAAGGAGGAACAATTTCTAAGGCCCAAATGTGCTTTCACCCTAGAAGTTCTTCTCCTCAAGATATAAGACCTAAGGCCCAAATGTGCTTGCACCTTGGGGTTTATATCCTACCTCTTGGTTTCAAGTAGGCCAACCTTCAAGCTTAGTTGCATTCTAAAGACTCCATAACCATTAAAGGCAGTAGTCTTAAAAACTATAATGGTGAATTGATTGATGAACTCACTCTCTCAAAACTCTCAAGCTTTCTACTAACTACACTAACACTAACTTTAGCAAACTCACTAAATAATTTGTTTTTGTTAATAAATGTTTGCTACAACCATATGGAATCACTTTGATTAGTTGCATACACTCATATAAAGGTGGCCTAACTCATTCAGAAATTGTCTAAAACAATTGGATAGTATTCTATTAGTTGCATGCTTAATTTTCATGGTCAATTGTGGCATTTATGAGCACTTGTTATTGCTACTATTACAAATCATCTCTTGTTGTTATAAGATTGTTTCACTACTGCAATTTGCAACAGCCATATCAATCTAATTGATATAGTGTCTAAACGAGGTGTTTATTGCATATTTGAGTTTGAAATTTGTTATACATCTGTTGTAAAGTGTTCTTGTTTTGGGCAGGTATCAAATCATCTTAAAACCTCATCTTTTCTTTGACCTAGATAATCCATTCAATGATCAAGGTAGGGGGCAGTAGGCTTGGCTACTATACTTGTTGTTTAATCCCTTGAGGTCACCAGGGAAGCCTCCCTTGTGGTGGACCTCTTCCATCACTAAAATGAGGGAAGTACTTAATAAGGTGAAAATGGTAGGTTCTTCCATAGTTACTCAAGATTTGGGAGTCTTGTGTTGGGATTTTCATAAGTACAAATCTTGCGATAACATTTTGGCACCATTGTCAAGGAGGATTGATTCATTCTCCTCAATGGCATATCTTTGGTAAACTTCTCATGAAGCCCTTGTCTTACAAGTTTACCTTGTGACTCCATTGAGGGTAGTTCCCTCACCTTCCCTTTTATGATCCTAGAGAGATCATTTGGAAACTCTACTAATACATTTTAAGTTGTTAGTTTTCCAAGTAATTGAGTTATGGATTTTCAGGAATGGTTTCCTTGTATTGATTTTAAAAGCATCCTCGGATACCCAAACAAATTTAAGGATGGATGGTCAAAGAACTTTCCAAAATTCGAAGGATTGGTTGTTACTCATGTTGTAAGGTTCTTCAAATACATACAGGGTATAGGGGAACATGAATAAGTACAGATACAATAGTTTGTAGTCTCCCTATAATTTGATGTACAAGATTGGATTAAAGAAAGTTGCAAGCTGAAAATCATATATTCTCTAGATTTCATTAGAAAATTTCTTGAGTATGGGAACCCACAATATCAAACATATGAGGACACACTTTGAGAACTCACAGCATCCCTCAAAGGGGAGGGTTTCTTCCCGAATCTTATTATAAGAGACTTGAGGGAAGCACACCATGCCTGAGAAGAATATTCTACTGGGAATGTTCATCCTCTTGATGAAGACAATAAATTGATAGTTGCTTTGTTTGTTGAGGATGAAGAACCCGAATAATGTGAAGACTTCTCCCAACCATTGAAGGAAAGTTTTAAATAAGATCAAAAATTTTGCAGGAAATTAGTTTATCATTGTGAAGATGTACATCTATTGATTGACCTTTGTTCTCAAATAAGAGAAGAGAACCACCTCATAGTTGAGCGGTATGTGCAATGTTTCTAAGTCTCATTAGAGGAAGAGCTTGCTAAGGCATACTTCTGAGTAAAAACATTATGTGCCAGCATACAAGAGAAGTATGAACAACCTTGGGTTTTATCCAAGATATTGGAATTGAATGTGGATGGAGAAGAATGGGATGATTCAGAAGATGTAAACATTGATAAAGTCCCCCCTACAAACAAACGCGAGCGATGAAGAATTTATTAGAAAATAACCTACATATCTTGTGCATGCCTTGGATGAATATTGTACATCTCCAAGGAAAGAACCCAAGGAAGAATATTATGAAGAGGGTTACTAACCCCTAGGAGAGGAGAAATAATTACCTCATTATTCTATTGAAGACAACGAATAATTGATTGAAGAACAAGAGCTTGAATATGTGAATCTTGAAGAAGATTACCAAGAAGAACATGAGTTGCCTTGTGAATATGTCGAAGAAGAACACTTTGAGGAAACACACCTTGTTGAAGACCTAATCCACAAAGAGGATCCTCGTGAAGACAAAGTGTCGGTATTTTATCCTCCACTTGATGAAGTCATCCAAGATCCCATTCCTCCTGCATATAAAGAAAAGAACGTTGTAAGTTACACTCATTTCCAAGATTTTAATGTTGCTTTACTTTATGATTCAGAAAGTGAAGAGGTGCTAGAGGAAACCTTGGATGCATTGAACCTTTCATGTTATAATAAAGACAATGATGAGATTGAGAATATTGATGAGTTTATACATGTTGGGAGACGTAAATGGGATGTCATTCATTTTGGTCTTAACGAAGATCCCATTTACGACATTGAAAATCATTTTCAATTGTTTATCTCATAACAACCATATGTGATTTCAAATAATCCAAATGTTTGGCAACATGAAGATGACATGATTACAGATTTGTTCCAATCACCCAGGGATGACTTAGTGCAGCAAACTTATGATGACTTATGGTTATATTCTGGAGGGTTTGAGACATATCCTTTTGAGCACTTGGATTTATTCTACGAAGAATATTTTCAACCATCGTTGTGATATAACTTTGATGGGGCTAAGGACATGATTGGAATAGAGGAGGATTTTTTTGAAGACAGTTTCCAACCTTTTATTATTTCACCTTGTTGTTTTGTTATAGATATAGTTGGGAATTTTTCTTATGATGGTCAGTTTCTTGTTAGACAGAGTTGTTTTCAACCTTTGGTTTGTTGTAGGCCTTTTTAGTTTCACACACAAAACCAACAAGCCTTGGGTTAGGAGCAAATTGTTTCTCTAAGCCTAGTTTCATACCTTACCTTGCGCTCTCCTTTCCCAAGGCCAACTTTAGATTTTTCCTTAAGTCCCTTCTCATCCCTTCTTCTTGATATTTGGGTGATAGCTTTGTAGGTGAGTATGAAGATTTTCCTTCATCTAATTCTTTCAGCCTTGTCCTAGGATGGATAGGGTATGGTTGTGGTGATGCTTCCTTGCATGACTTTGTCCCTCCCTCCCACCTCCATGAGTTGGATTTTACAACTAGTTATGGTATGATGTATATCTCGACTCGTGACTTCTTTTTGCTTCACTTATCCTTGTTTTGGTTTATCAGGAAGCATAGGGGTAGATATTTTGATACAATGTTGGGATGGTTTCATTGGTCATATGATTATACCTAGCATTGAAACTAACATAGATTAGTGTAGGTAGGGAATTTGCATTATGCATTTCATTTGTATATATGTTGCATCATGCATTCATATTAGAATAGTTTTCACTTTCCTGTATGTATTGTATTCTCATTTGTGCATAATGAATACATGTTAGGAAATTGCATTTAATCATTCAATATTATTACTTTGTAGCAAAGGAAAAAATTATTTTCTGCATGGTTTCAGATTTATCACTAACAGTCGGTGGATCACATCCACCAATAGATGATTATGAAGGGTTTTCTTGGTCGAATTGGGTGAAGGATTGTAGGTCTTGAACAACCAAAAATGTTGAGTTTCTCATCCTCTCTATGGTGAGCACATGTCCCCATGTTGGAGCTAGATGTTTCCCCCCATGCCTATGGGTAACTAGAGGAGATCATGTCTCGTGGCCCGCAATGGAGAGCATGATCCTGACCATGATAATGATTGTCTTGTCCACATATGGGAGTCCAGAAGCCCCCTCCATTCACCTTTATAGCTATAGGTCAACCAAGGCTCATCACATTCAAGTAACCCAAAGTATGGAGGATGGTAAGCCATCGTCACCATGAGGTATGTTATTCATTTTATGCAAAGTGTTGTGCTTAATTTTCTGGGTGTGTGGATGAAGATATATGGTTGAAGGTGGATAATGGATCAATGGTTTGGGAAATTGTGTCAGTTTCCTTGTTTCACCCTTGGTGGTTAGCTTCTCGACCCTAATCTCATGTTTCCACCACCCAGGGAAAAGGGGTATTACTGGGGGAACCTCTCAAGGGTAACGTTTCATTCCTATCCATACTTAACACTTTCCATTCTGGAGCCTCTCATAGTGTACCAAACTTCAGCAATGGGTCATGGTCCATTATGTTGGGCCCTTTGTTTTTTTTTTAGAAGTTGCGCAAGGGATGATGCAGTTCCAATTTTGGTCAAACAGAAGTTGTGCAAGTCACAGAGGAGTGGGACAGCAGAACAAGGAAAGAAACTGAAAATGGTTGGAAGGAAGGACAGTGCAACACCAACATGGAGAAAGAAGTTACAACATAACAAGAAAAAGAAAGCATGCAAAGTCTCAAACCCGGAAATCCCAGTTAGCTTATATATGTGGGATGAATACGATTGTAAAGGGTTGGATTTTAGGTTCATTATTGTTTGTTGATTTTGGGATGTTGTCGATTATGATTATGAATTATAGGTTGTTGAGTGTTCGAGTTCTGTATTATTGTCCATTTTTGGGTATATGTTAGCTATGATTCTAGAGTCTGGGTTTCAGAAACCAGACCAAGTATGTAAAGAGTCATGTCCAGTTGTAATGATAAAAGAGAAAAGGTTTTGGGTTAACCATGTCTCGCAGTAATAGAGATTGATGTTAATCTTTGGCATGGACGAGTTGCGTTTGTATCTAAGAAAGCATTATGTAATTGAGAAGAACCTTATGAAGTTAATATAAGGAGAGATTCAAATTTTTTTAATTCTTGTGTCTGTTTAGCTTCAGATTATCTTGAGTGTTGTTTCATATTATCTTTATGCCAAATCTGATCAATGGGATATGCTTTATTTATAGCTGCAACGTAACTATGTTTCCTTTAATCTGAGTTAGGAATTTTTACACAATTATGAGTTTAATCTATCTTTCACAAGACTACAAAGAGAATAATACTATATGGATTTGTCTAGGCATTCTTCTTACCCTTCCTTATCTTCTTTGCCTTGGTTGCACTTCGGGTGATACGTCTTCCCTTAAAGGAAGATGAACATGCCAGTGCTCTAGACTACCTCGGTACCTTATGTTGGTAACCTGAGAAGGACCTTGGTCTGATCAATTCTACGCCAACAAAATGGTTCCATTGGTGGGACCTGTTTCAAGAGGGAACCTATAGGGAGAATGCTTCCACGGATCCATCGGTCTGATATTCACCAGTGGTGGGAGAAAATTTGTGACGCCTTCACATGGAAATAAGTGGAGTTGTGAGGTAAATCTGTGAAGGATACAAGAGAGATTATCCTTTACTCAGAAAGATCAATCGATCGGTACGAGATATTCCAGGTTAAATTCTGGAAGAACTATTTCATTGGACAGAGAGGCTCCAAGAATATCTAGAATTCCAAGAATGAGTCAAGGAGACATGTACTTGGGATACATAAAAGATTGCAACACTTCATCGGCTAGATCATCCGATAACGCGAGCGGTTGATTTCTGGGTCAATACAACTTTGGAATGATACATTATCGAGTTCACAACTGAGAAACAACAGTCTTTTTCAAGGGTAGAAGTGGATTTTAGGAAATATGCACAGGGAAGGCTACTGAGAGAAATTCCCATGTGGATTAAGGTATTCTTGATGGAGGAGGGGATGTTGACCATTTCCTCAACTGAGATGATAGCCTAAACACCCATGCTTGGGGTGGGGTGACTTTAGGGTGGGATCATGGCCTAAGAAAGGGGAGAGGGTTTTTTGATAAATGGGGGAGTAGCAAGAAATGGATGCAAGGAATGAGTGAGCCTTGAAGAGAGCTGCCATAGTTGAGAAGTGGTGGCATGGTAAGATAAAGAGAGAATTGAAGCAGTCCAAGGTGTTGAGGAAAGAACTATTGAAATATTGTAACTGCAAAGAGTATTCTTATTATTATTGATATATTATTCATAGGATCAATCCCCATTGTGGATTGATCATGTCGTTTATTGTAATAGGACCAAATCCCCTTTTGCGGATTGGTCAAAAGACAATTATAATAGGCAGAATAAGAAGTCGGCCCCAACAGTTAATAAAGAGACCCAGAATTATAATAAAGGTGGGTTTACCCACCCAATTTGAGAAGTCGGCCCTGCCAGTGAAGAGACACTTCACATGTTCCAGACTTGTATAAATAAAGGAGGCTGGCGCCTCACTTAGACACAACTCACTTGCTCATTTTGAGAGACAAGTTTTGATCTATTGCTGGCAAAGGAGAGAGAGAGTGGCACATATATAGGAGAGGACTTTCTGTATTAGCATAAGAGATCTTTTGGCATTGTATTGGCTATCTATATTAAGGAAGTTTTGTTGGGTTTTCTTCCCCTAGAGAGTTTCCCAGGATAAATGTTGTGTCTCTTGTGATTATGTATTTCTCAGTGATCTTGGATTATGCTATTGTTATCTAATGAAATGCAAACATCTATAATAATGACTTAAACATTAACATGGTTTCAGAGCCAAGCTGAAGGAAGCATCTTTCGCAAGAGAAAAACGTCACTGTTGCAGTACCTGCAAATTAGGTTTTTTCAAAAGTGAAGCTTTTCAACCCTAAAACTATCTAGAAAGTTGCGCCCTCCCCTAAGGATCAATTTGGCACCATCAGCGCACCTTTTCAGTGGTTGGATCTCCCAGAAAGTGAAACCCTAGTTTCACAAAGTACTAGAAGTACCAGAAAACCAGTTCCAGAAGTATCAGAGTACCAGAGGTACCAGAAGCACCAGTCCAGAAATCTTCAGATCAGATTTGAAGGAGAAAAAGTTGGATTTTCTCAGATCCAAACACACCAGGCAGCTCGCCTCAGCCAAGCGCATCTCCTGGTAAGTTCAGTTTTTTATTTTGAGAACTTTCATTTTTCGGTCATTTTCTTAGCTCCAGGTAAAGATGTCTACGAGAATTAATCTTGTTGACATGTTAGAAGGAGTGGAAAACTTCCATGCCTGGAAGTATAGGATTGGCCTCATTCTTGAAGAGAATGACCTAGCAAAATTCATCAAAAACGAAATACCGAAACCCGACGATGCTGCAGAAAAGGCAAAGCATCAAAAGGACATAATAAGGGCCAAAAGAATCGTTGCAGATTCAATCAAAGACCATCTGATCCCTTATGTGTCATCTAAGAAGACCCCTAAAGAAATGTTTGATGCCTTGACTAGACTATATGAAGGAAAGAACATAAACTGGAAGATGAACCTTAGAACTCAACTAAAGAATACAAGGATGCAGAAAGGAGAAATGATTCAAGAATACTTCTCCAGAATCTCAGAATTCAAAGAACAACTAGAATCTATTCGAGATAAAATAGATGAAGAAGAACTCATAATCATGGCCCTAAATGGTCTCACAAGACCTTGGGATTCTTTCATCCAAACGATATGTGCCGAAAGGAGAAACTGAAGTTTGACAGCCGATGGGAAGAATGCATCCAAGAAGAAACAAGAGTAGCGAATCGGGAAGCGTTACTAGCTAAGGATGATGATCAATCCCTAGCTACTCACACCAAAGGAGGAAGGAAGAAACCCTACTTCCAAAAGGAGACTCATAAAGAGCCTCAAAAATCCAATAAATTCAATCATAAAGAATCTCATCCAAGGAGATTTCAGAAGAAAGGACAGCGAAAGGAAAGAGCCTACTCATCTGTACAATGATATCATTGTGACAAGATGGGACACATTGCGAAGTTTTGTCCAGCCAGATGAGAAGAATACAAAAGAAAACAAAAGAGGCTCCATGCCCATGTAGTCGAAGATGAAGAGCCACCCGCAAAGATGATAAGAGAGGAGATCAAAGACCATGT
Source organism: Picea sitchensis (assembly GCA_010110895.2). Classification (NCBI taxonomy): domain Eukaryota; kingdom Viridiplantae; phylum Streptophyta; class Pinopsida; order Pinales; family Pinaceae; genus Picea; species Picea sitchensis. The sequence goes on along the minus strand of SNQJ01S0012628.1, from coordinate 50,669 downwards.
GTTGATCTCAGCCCTCTCAGGATCTGTAACACCTAGAGAGGACACTTGGCTCATTGATAGTGGTGCATCCAAGCACATGATAGGACAAAGAAATATTCTCTCTTGTATCTCAGAGAATAAGTTTTCTCAGAAAGTGACACTTGGAGATGATTACCAATATCCCATTAAGGGAGTGGGAGAATCAAACCATAAACTGAATTCATGGAATTCACTAAAAATGAAGGACGTACTATATGTACCAGGGTTGAAGAAGAACCTACTCTCCATTTCATCTTTAGAGAAGAAAGGCTTCAGAGTTGCCTTTATAGATGGAGAAGTTCTTATGTGGGCTAAGGGAGAAACCTTAAATGAAGCAATCATCATTGGTAATGAATAAAATGGCTTGTATAAATTAAAGGGTCACTCAG
>SNQJ01S0012628.1:0-40246 GCA_010110895.2 Picea sitchensis | reverse complement strand
TTATTGTAATAGGACCAAATCCCCTTTTGTGGATTGGTCAAAAGACAATTATAATAGGCAGAATAAGAAGTCGGCCCCAGAAATATAATAAAGGTGGGTTTACCCGGAGTCGGCCCTGCCAGTGAAGAGACACTTCACAGATGCTAGACTTGTATAAATAAAGGAGGCTAGCGCCTCACTTAGACACAACTCACTTGCTCAATTTGAGAGACAAGTTCTGATCTGTTACCGACAAAGGAGAGAGAGTGTGGCGCATATCTTGGAGAGGACTTTCTGTTTTAGCATATAGATCTCTTGACATTGTATTGGCTATCTATATTAAGGAAGTTTTGCTGGGTTTTCTTCCCCTAGAGGGTTTCCCAGGATAAATGTTGTGTCTCTTGTGATTGTGTACTTCTCAGTGATCTTGGATTATGCTATTTTTATCTAATGAAATGCAAACATCTATAATAATGGCTTAAACATTAACAGGTGTACCATAATTGCTTCGGTGGATGATGATTTCTTCCTTTGGTTGTGCTCTTGATATCCAACTTTCTATTTAGAGAAATTATGTGACCTAGAGACTTTCCAACCAATCATTGTGCCCTTGAGTTTTAAGGTGCCTCCCATACTTCTAAGTGTTGATCAAAACACTCGCATAAACCCAAGATGAAGGGAACAATCAAGCAAACGAACATCAATAAACATGATAGACAGTGAAAGATTTAGGCTCAATGCCCCCCACCAGAGCAAGCACCCTCTCCTTTTGCATCCCTTTTGTTTTCACAAATGCATAGATTTGGTACCCTTAGCACAACTAACAACAAATGGCTATTCCCTTGCCTCTCTCTTGGTAGGGAATGCAACAATATAACAATAGAATAAAAAAAATACCTCAGCATCTCTCTATTTATCATATCCATACATGTTCATTTGTCACAAAACAATCCCCTATTTAGGAGAAAGGAGAAGAAGAGTAACAAGTGTCATTGTGTCTTTATCATTTGTGCTTGAATAACGAGTGTCATTTTCTCTTTATCATTTACCTCACATTTATGCATGAATAGCAAATGCCCTCCTCACTCACTTTATCAAGTATTATGTGCATTGATTGTTTCCTCACATAATTATCTATTTATTTGCATGTGTATTAATTCAAACCTCACATTTGGCCCAAAGAGATTTGATTTAATGGTGAGGAATGATGACTTTCTCACCATCAACCAAAGTTTTGATTTCTATAAGGGATTTATTCGACAACTTAAGGTAGCAATGGAGCCCCCATAGGTAATGGTCGAAGAATGTGTGAGGCACGCATAGCATTATTTGCAAACAACATAAGTGGAACAAAGTCAACCCCCAAGTTCCCTTAAGGTCTTCCAAATGATATATTTACCAAGTACTTTAAAGAAGTCATGGGGGCATTCAAAGGTAGTGGTCAAATGTGTGATGCATACTCAATAGCACTACCTACACACTGTTGATTTTTCAATAAGCTAGGCTTAAGCATGAAATTCTTTCCATTTTAGCTTTTTACTTAAACCATAGACCATTTGTTGTAGTAACCAAGATCACAAGAAGAAACACCATGCACAAGTACACAAGAAGTATCCTGGGAAACCCTTCTCAACAAGGGAAGAAAACCCAACCAATCCTTTGTTATATTCTTCAAGAGAAATACCTTCACCGCCAAGAAAACCTAGCACACAAAAGGGTGCTCACAAACCCTAGAAGATTAGCGCCCAAGAGAGGTGCACACTTTTCCCAAGTAGATGTACTTGCTGAAATTTCCAAACTCACACACAAGATATGATTCCTCAATGGGGAATTTACCTTTACTTATACTAGACTGAACCTGTCAACAGAAGTGTCTATTGGCACAACAGGGTCAACCTCACTAGCTCAAAAAATAATTAATATTAACCAGATTAATTATCTTTTACATTAATTACCAGTCACATTAAGGTGGGGCCAACCTATACCCTTTACATTACAATTAGGGTTACATGCAAGTCTGACTCTTGAACAATATAGCAAGGGATCTTATACACCCACTAGTGCTCATCCACTAGGGTCACATCCATAAGGATGTTCATATCACTAGCTCACTGCATTACACAAAAGAACCACTTCTTCACTAGTGCTCAGCCACTAGGATCATGTTCACCTGTGCTCGTCCACAGGCACATCCACTCAACAGATCTTCTTTCCCACTGCATTACACATGAGAGTCATCTGGAGTTTCTCGTCAACTCTTCTACTCGGAGGAGGCTAATACATCATCTTCATTTATGTTCTCATGACGATGCACCCAACACTTTGGGATTTCACACATTCACCTTGTGCTCGGCCACGGGCACGTCCAACTTAGCAGATCTCCTTTCTCACTGCGTTACATAGGAGAATCATCTGGAGTTCTTCTCAACTCTCTATAAGGAGGAGGCCATCTCTACATTCCATCTCTGTCTCAGATAGGAACCACACACCCCTCTCAAGGGCTTTCTCTCAGGTTTTTAAGCTGGAGAATATCTCACATAGCTGCAATCATCAACATCTCTCAGGTTTGTAAGTTGGAGAATGTCTCACATAGATGCAATCATCAACACTCCCTCTCAGCTAGGGATGCATTCTTCATCATGCCAAGTCTCACAGGGATGTACTTTGAGCTTTGTTTTGGCTGGATTCATCGACACTCCCTCTCAACTAGGGAAGCATTCTTCACCAAGTTAATTTGGTGAAGATGTCTACAATCTGCTCATGTGTAGGAAGGCACTGCATGTGTACTATTTTCCTCTACATCATATCTCTTATATAAGGATATTTCATCTCATCGTGTTTTGATCCATCAGGAAACACTGGGTTCTCAAAGAGCTTCACACACGACTCTTGGTTATCATCATAGGATCCATCTCATGGTCAAATAAATATTTCAAAAGCTTGTGAAGCCATATGGCTTCTCACATTCGATGTTATATACTCTGCTTCTATGGTACTCAAGGCCACAAAGTTTTGTTTCCTGTTGCATCAGGAAATCATGGCAAACTTCATGGTAAGACAACAACCGGATGTGCTCTTCTGGTCCACTGTACTCTCTGCTCAATCTGTATCGACATATCTTGCATCCTGCAAACTCAAGTTCACACTAAAGGCATATCTCAATCCATATCCAACTGTGCCTCGTATATATATCTTAATACATTCTTTAATGCTATCCAATGAGTTAGTCTCAACTGACTCATGGATTGACTAAGCACATTCACTACATAGCATGAATTAGGTCTGGTGTTAACCAGATACATCAATGATCCAATCAATTGTGGATCAATCTTGTCTTGAATCATCATCATTTTCTTCAAATCCATCACAGTGGTTTTGCATTCTGTCATACTGAAGTTCTTTTAATATTTATGTTGTATGTTTTCCTTGACTTAGGAAAAATCTCATCGATCCTCTGTCATACTTCTTGTCCCAAGAAGTGGTGCATCATACTCATATCCTTCATCTCGAAATCAAAAGTCAAGGCTTGCTTGTATCTAACAACAAGGCTTTCTGAATAATTCATCAAAATTAGGCTCTCATCACTAACACTGTTATAATATAGGTTTGGATCAACAACACTCTTGTTGAAACCCAAACTCATCAAGAATCCATCCATCTGATATAGTTTCCAACTCATGGATGGTAATACGGATGGAAGTGTATCAGGTTTACTGGATCAAGTGTCTCATCATAGACAACTCCCTATGTTTGTGAGAAACCTCTGGCTGTAGATATCGCTTTATATTTCTCGACACTTTTATCAGTTGCATGCTTGATCTTATAGATCCACTTGGAAGTCATCACAGACTTCCCTTCTGGTTTTTGAATAATATCTTATACATCATTCTTTAAGATATATTGGTATTCTTCTATTATGGCATCTTGCCATACTTATTTCTCTCTTTGTTTCTTCAATGAAGTGGCTCATGATTGAAGGATAGTTTTGAAAACTCTTTTGTTTTCTCAAGGTGTCCCTTGAGGGACTTGTATGTCTCTCTGTCTTCTAGCAGAGTTTTTTAGATCCCGGGCATGCCTTTTATGCCCCATTGTAATATCTCTGGTTATATCAACTGGAGCAACTTGATTAGTTGGAATAATGTTTGTCTCCCTCTAAACTGTTGAAGTGGGAGAAGATATTGTCTCACTGTCAATCTCCATCTAAGATTCTCTGGGTTTGTTGAATGGGTATCTCTTCTTTAAGGACAACATCTCTTATTGTCTCGCATAATAATCAATCAAATATGGTTTGGACTCCCGTACCAGGGATAATGGTCCAAGTCTTTGAGGGCTCCCATACTAGGGACAATATCCTTCATTTATTAAAAATGCAGTCAACTATAAAATTAGAGATCAATTGATTTACCTGGTTTGTAGTCATGCTTTAGCTTTTAGAGGAAGTACTTCTCCTCTTTCATATCTTCATTCTTTAGAGGTGGATTTGGATCAATGTCAGTGGTAGAAGCATATTGTCTTCCCTTCTTCTTGGTTGGACAGTTTCTTGCATAGTGTCCATATTTGTCACATCTGAAGCACTGAATTTATAAAACATCTCTTCTTTGATAACCTGGATTTGATGAAGAGTTTTCATCTTTGAATGTTTGTCTGAAATTTCTTTTGAATTTTCCTCCTTTCTTTGTATGAAGTGCAAGAGCATGATTTTCTTCTGAGGAATCTTCCACTCCTCTATTTCTAAGTCTAAGTTTTTCTTGAGTACAATCTGTCCATAGACGATCAAAAGTTGGCAGAGCTTCTCTTCCACTGATACTGTGAAGAAAAGGGTCCCACTGTTTTGGAAGGTTGTTGAGAGTGGTTAAGACAAGTTCTCTATCAGATATGATTTCTCCAATAGTTTCTAGTTGTTCTTTAATCTCTGATATCTTCATAAAGAAGAGGGAAACTGTGTCACCTTTTGTCATCTTGGTACTTTGAAGTTGGCTCTTCAAGGTAAGAGCATTAAGGGTGTTGTCACTTTCAAACATTTCTTTTAATGCTTCATACATATCATAAGTTGTCTTCAGGTTGGCAATACGAGGTAAGAGATGATCTCTTACTGAGTAGATGATTAATTTTCTTCCTTTGACATCTTATTCCTTTCTTATCTTCTTCTCTACATCTGTAGTTGTGTCTAGTAAGGTTTTAGTTACCACATCCAAAAGGTCATATTCTTCAAGGGTGACCTGAAGCCTTGATTTCCAAGAACTGAATTTGCTTGCTCCATCCAACCTATATTCTACTAAGGCTATGTTCTTCATTTGTTTGGTTTCTTCAAACTCTCACTAACTGGATTTTGAAAACCTGATGATTAGGTTGAATTAGTAACCTTGGATTTTGTTGGACTTATGACTGCCAATAATCAACTTGATAGTGTCACATAAATGCTTGCTAAATTTAAGGAAAAACGTTTCTTCAAGAAGTTCCAAAAATCTAAGATCCAGATTCTGCAGGAAATTTCGGCACCCTAGAAACCCTAGGGCCAAAAACTCAAAATCCTCGGAATTTGATTTTGAAGGTCTCTGGAGATGCGTTGAGGAGGGTCGTACAACTTGGTCCAAGTTTTAGCTCCAACGTCCACTTATAAAGAGTGAAAGGGCTGATTAAGTAAGGGTCGTACGGATTTCTACAGAAACCCTAGAGGTTGTACGAAACTACAAAAGGAAGGCGGTTTATCCTTTTGAAGGCTTGTGCAGGGGTTCTTCAAGACCTATGCTCTGATACCATGTTGATTTTTCAATAAGCTAGGCTTAAGGATGAAGTTAATTCCATTTTAGCTTTTTACTTAAACCATAGACAATTTGTTGCAACAACCAAGATCACAAGAAGAAACACCATGCACAAGTACACAAGAAGTATCCTGTGAAACCCTTCTCAACAAGGGAAGAAAAACCAGTCGATCCTTTGCTATATTCTTCAAGAGAAAGACCTTCACCACCAAGAAAACCTAGCACACAAAAGGGTGCTCACAAACCCTAGAAGACTAGCGCCCAAGAGAGGTGTGCACTTTTCCCAAGTAGATGTACTTGCTGAAATTTCCAAACTCACACAGAAGATATGATTCCTCAATGGGAAATTTACCTTTACTTATATTAGAATGAACATGTCAACATAAGTGTCTATTGGCACAACAGGGCCGACCTCACTAGCTCATAAAATAATTAATATTAACCAGATTAATTATCTTTTATATTAATTACCAATCACATTAAGGTGGGGCCAACCTGTACCCTTTACATTACAATTAGGGTTACAGGAAGGTCTGACTCTTGAAAAATATAGCAAGGGATCTGATACACCCACTAGTGCTCATCCACTGGGGGCACATCCATAGGGATGTACATATCATTGGCTCACTTCAATACACAGAAGAACCACTTCTTCACTAGTGCTCAGCCACCAGGATCACGTTCACATGTGCTCGTCCACAGGCATGTCCACTCAACAGATCTTCTTTCCCACTACATTACACAGGAGAGTCATCTGGAGTTTCTCGTCAACTCTTCTACTCAGAGGAGGCTATTACATCATCTTCATTTATGTTCTCATGATGATGCACCCAACACTTTAGGATTTCACACGTTCACCTTGTGCTCAGCCACATGCATGTCCAACTCATCAGATCTCCTTTCTCACTGTGTTCCACAAGAGAATCATCTGGATTTCTTCTCAACTCTCTGTAAGGAGGAGGCCATCTCTACGTTCCAACTCTGTCTCAAATAGGAACCACACCCCTCTCAGGGGTTTTCTCTTAGGTTTGTAAGTTGGAGAATATCTCACATAGTTGCAATCATCAACATCTCTTAGGTTTGTAAGCTGGAGAATGTCTCACATAGCTGCAATCATCAACACACACACATATGTGGACCAAACGACTCCATGTTCTTCGTAAGGCCTACCCATTGTTTTTTTCAAAGGGCTTTGGGCTAATGGTGAGGAATGATGACTTGATTTCCATTAACCAAGACTCCATTCACAGAAGGGATTTATTTGGCACCTTATATAACCATGGGGACACTCAGATGTAGTGGTTGAATGTGCGAGGCAAGCATATCACTATTGGTGTGCACACATAAGTGGGTCAAAGCCTACCCTCTTTAAGGTCTATGAAATGATATGTTTACTCATTACCTTAAGGTAGCCATGGCATGGGACGTCGAGGCAATGGTAGAATATGTGAGGCATGCATAGCACTCCACATGCACACTCATATATGGATCAAATCTCACTTCCATATTCTCCTTGAAGCTTGCCAAATAATATGTTTACATGTCACCTTAAGGTAGACATGGGGACAATTGGAGGTAGTTGTCGAATGTGTGAGTCACATATAACACTACATATGTGCACACATAAGTGGATCAAAATCCACCACACATTCTCCTTAAGTCCTATTGAAAATTTAGAATCAATTGGTTAAAAGTAAATATTTGTATCTCACTATAGTGTTTTTATGAATGGTGGCTAGCTAAGAAATTTCATCAATGGAAACTACATCTCATGTTCATTTGTTCATAGTTGTTATACCTCATACTCATGTCATTTCTTTAAAATATTCTAGTTGTGGGAATCGAAAAATTGTTTCCTTCAACCTCAACCTTGGCAAAAAAACCTATCTTCGATGGCAATGTTAGTAATTTATAGAGCAAGTAGCAACACCACTTCAAAAGGTGGGTGCATGTAGGAGCTCTAGGAGTAGTCTACAAAAAAGTGGTGGGAATCATCATGAGGACCACCAATTTGGACATGGTGGCCATGGAAGGAGGGAAGTCCACCATCATCACTAATTAAGTGGGCCAACTAATGACTCCCTTTGTGGTTGCTTTCTCCAAGAACAATGACCATCTCATGGGGTAGATTTCAAAGTGACAAGTGTCATAAACCCTAATAACACATTTTCTCCTTGAAGAGGTTCATCAGGAAAAAGATGTTTGAAGTTGTGGACATAGAGTCCAAGCAAGTATTCTATCATGTTAATTGTGACGAGAATGGTAATGTTGAGCTCCACTATGATATGGCCAGCGTGTGACTTAAGGCTCCCTTGTAAATACATTTTATTATTTGTTTTAGACCTTTGTGATTATTTTGAGACTTAGTGTAGTTGAGTTAGCCTCATCCTTTTTATTATTTCTTGGAATATTTGGTCAATACAACTGTTACTCTCCATTCTTCTAAAAACTTGTTTATACCTTCTTCTTCTTTTTTTGAGTGTACAGTAAGGCCCAACTCATCTCTCTTGCATGGTGAATGTTGTTTTAACTTATCTATTCAATTTGTTGTGGAATAATCTCATGTTTTTGGTTAGCATAGTCATATCAAATGGTATAAGAGCTGTAATTTCAACCTACTTTGTTTTTCAAAAAATCAGACTCGGGAATTGAATCTCTGTTGTCCCTTCTAGATCTCAAAATCTTTTTAGAAAATCAAACCAAGGACTTGGACCTTCGATGTCCCCTCCATCTCTCAATTTTTTTTGGGTGAGTGTGTTGGACCTTGATTGTCAATGCTCCACCTCAACCTAATGCGTTGGACCTCTGTTGTCCTCACTAGAGCTTAACATTTGTTTTAGGTAAGTGGATTGGACCTCCATTGTCCCCACTCCACCTCACCGTGGTGTGCTCAAGATTCATTACGTTCACTAGCTCATACATACATACATACATATATACATATATACATACATACATATATAGATATATATATACATATATATATATATATATATATATATATATAATATTTTTTGATTGAAGTTTATCTCTTAATAGATATTCTATGGTTCCAGATATTTTTTCGGTGAAGTTTATCTCTTAATAGATATTCTATGGTTCCAGATACTTTGCACATCAATATATAATTTATTTACAAATTTTATCTTGGCACAATATTTTTCTAGTTGCACAAAAGAAAGAACAAAGAAAAAAATAAAACCCATATGGAGAAGGAGTGCACTAAAACCTCCTCATCACTCTCTTTTTTCATATTTGTTTGCAATATAGGCTCACTTGCCAACCAACACTCAATTGGATCTCTTTATTATAGATTTTCATGACATTAACCATCTCTCCTACTAATATACTTATCCTATGTATGACACGATGTATGACACCATCTTGTTCTCTACTCTTTTTGTGTGCTCTTTAATCAAAACCCTAGTTTTAGTTGCCCCTCATGCTTTATCTCCCTCACACATTTTTTTTCTGCATCCATCACAAAATGACCCTAATTTTGTTTTTTTTTCACCTTATTTACCTCTTATTGTCCCACACTTCAATCGAACACCCTCAAATCTTTTGTTGTTTCTCGGATACACTCACACCACTCACACATAGCCTCATTGCTTAGTGTCGATATTTGATCTTTGCATAGCTTGAAGCGTTGTCATTGAATTTCCTACCTTTACCTCAACTTTGACCTCCATTGTTTTTCATTTCTTCATTTCTAAACCTTTGCATCTTTTTTCTCCATTGGATTACACCTAGCCCTTGTTGTAGTGTGGTCTCCATGGAAACTCCTTTTGAGCCCCTCCTTTACCATTTCAAGCTCTTGATTTACCATTTTGAAGTGAGAAAACATAATTTACACCAAGTTCTCTCAAAGACCCTTACCCTCCACCATGAACAGATTCATGTTTCCACACAAGTTGTCAACTATAGGACACTGTCAACCATACTAGCTAACAATTGTGGGGCACCATTGGACAAGTCAACTCCCTTAAATTGGCCACCACTTTTGTCAAGTAGCACTTAGCCCATATTGACAGAGAAGAAATACTCATTCATCACTACTTATAGCCAACACCTCGTGTTAATGTTGATAGTGCATTAATTACATAATTAAATCTCTACCTTAGCATAATCTAGTATAGGCACATTGTCTCATTCTCACAACATTTCTTATTCTTGTTCTTGCTCTTCCTACCACAACAAAACATATCCAAGGTTTGGATAACATTGATGCAACCAATGACGTTTTGATCAAGGAGATTGTGGTTTATGAGTCATCCATGGTATCTACAATGTCACCCAACACTACCTCATCAATTTTTCACAATTCCCCTACCATTAATGCCAATACAAATGTTGAGTTTTCCCTAAGGTCGATTACATTCAATATAGGAGACTAAACTAGCTACAATGTTGTTAGCAATAGGAAACTACCAATGCAACAACTAGAAATACATCTCTTCCACTAACAAAAGCTCTCGTGTTGAATGAAAAGTTAATTAATGACACAAGTGAAGTTCCATTGAATCCTACACTCAATCTTGAAAACATAACTCCTTACATGGATTCTCTAGTCTCATTTATTGTACAAGCACCGACCAAGAATATCTCCAATGGTCTCAATATATCCCTCAATGGGTATCACTCTCTTAGTCATGCTTCAATATTTTACTGATAGCTATATATTATCATGCATATTTTAGATTAGTTTACCCCATCTTATTATACATGCACAACTTTATTCTCCTTCTATATGCAATGGGTAATTTCCTCAAGAAAACATTTTATTCTTATTGGTACTATTGAGCATCATCTATAGACTTCCAAACAGTGGGAATTTTCATGCAATGCTCACAAATTTGTGGTAAGACAATGTCTGCATGGATGGAAAGTTTAGTGCTCAAGCACTTTGCGACATAGAGTAGACAATGCAACCTCCTAGAACTGAAATCTACAACTTCTGCTCCATTTCAAACATGGTCAATGTCCTATGTTTCCATTCTACCACCAAGTATCCTTCATCTTCTTGCACTAGTTTCATTTGATTTTTCTTCACAACTTCATTATGAATCACCAAGGCATAGCCCTTTCTATCATTGATGTGATCATGTAGACATCACGTAGTCACCAACATTTGCAACCATTTATTTGTTGTTCCAAATATTTCCACAAACTCGTTGTTACACATAAACGCAGTGGTGCATTAGTGTTATTCTACAACACAAATAATTATCCTCCTCCTATTTTGTAGACTCACAAGGTTGGAAACGTCATTCCCATCGATCCAATCAACTTTACATCTACACACTAATCCCCATCTACCATGATATTATTTCTAAGAGATTCAAAGGGACCACTAGTGTGGCTTACTTCTTCAGTGATAGCAACTAAGGAACTTGATGAACTCTTTGCACCATTCGTAGATGTCATTTCTAGCTACAATCAAGATGATGCAGTAGTTTTCAAGCTCCACATAGATTTCAATTTCTATTCTAATACCAATGAGTATGTTTTCTAGTGAATGGTTGCTTTTACATTGTGGCATTTTGTTGAGCCACCCATACGGTCTATTCTCATAACTATTACCCAAGGATACAAAACACTTTATTCTTTAGGTCATAGATGCACGACGATGACAACAACTCTACTCAATTCCTTTATGTTGCATGGGAAACACACAACACCTATATGTTGTGCATTCTTGGTGAAACCACAATGTATGATTATGTACACCTAAGAAAATATATAGTTATGTGTGTTGTTTCGATTTCATCCACATCCTATTGCATCAACGTAGTTCACTTCTATGTTATATTTCCACCCAAGTTCTGGATTGATTCACATCATTCTTTTAACAAATTGTTTGCAATGACTATTATAAGCTTCTTGACACATGGAAATTTTCACTATGACACGAGGCCATGTTGTTCATATATCCTACATGGACAACAATATATTCATAGGGAGTCTAGGTTCCTTCTCATGAGAGACAATCACAATTTCCTACACAAGCATCCATAGGGGGTTTCACACCCTTACATTAATTTATATAGTAGAGATATCAATTTCCAGTGACATATAGTTGTTTTGAGTTCTTACCATCTCATATTCCAACAATCAAGTTGTGTAGCATTCTATAATGTACTTAACCAAAAAAACAATGATTATGAGCAATATTCAAGAAATATGTAACTGTAGAAAAGTAAATAAAAGAGACAATGATTTTGAACTTTCAAAATATAATAGTTTTATTGATTATCCAAAAAAGAGAGAGCAATACTTGTGAGCTTCTTCAAGCGGGCAACCTCCTATTGAGCAGAGCTCCAATACAATAACAACACTTTACAAAACCTTACATATCCTTATCTCTATAAACAATTTCTCTATATTAAAACCTTGACTACTCGTGGTCCCATCAATAATGAGTACCGACCACTTAGTGGGCCTTTTTTTGATAAACATGGCCATTTTGTGTTGAGTAACTACCTAGTAAATACCTAACGGGCCTTATTCAAAGAATATGGCTTCATACATTAATTAACTAACTTCTAAGTACCCCAAAGGAGGGAGGTTAGGGTAGGACCCTAAAATTCCCCCCGCCCCTTCAAGAGCAACATTATCTTCAAGGCCAAAGGTGTGGAAACTGCTATAAAAACATTGTTGGCTTCCAGGTGGAATCATCTGGCTATGTATCATTCCACTATATTAGGACTTCTCAAATTGTGTGTTGGCACAATCGACATTCTCTCGTGGGCGACATTGTGTTTGACTATAACCAAATGGAACCCTCTTCATCAAGTTCTACAAGGTTGGTTTGAACTTAACAATTTGGCCCCACAACCTTCCTCACACAAGACACATGAAAAACTAGGTGAATCTTGGAGTGGGCCAAAAGAGCCAATATGTAGACATTGTCCAATGCATTTATTTGATAGGATCCATAGAACCTTAGCACTAGATTTTGGGAGCCCTTGTCTTGAGAGAGGTTTGCTTATAGGGCTAGAGAGGAAGGAACACTCGATCCCTTTCTTCGGAAGAATGATTAGAGTGATGTTGATCGACCTATTACTTCATTTAATTTTGAGCCAAAACTAGATGGTCCTTAAGTGTGTGGAGAATGGTAGCTAAGGTGTTAAGTGTTTGATCCACTTCCTAAAACTTGGACATGCTTGGTAAATATGAAGTGACCAAAAGAAGGTTTTCGACCATAGATAACTTCATATAGGGACATTTTAGTAGCTTTATGATAAGTAGTATTGTACTACTATTGGCCAAGGGGTAGGCACTAAACCCATTGTTGTTGTATGTCTGCTGCAAAACACCATAAGTAAGTTTCCAAGCATTTATTGACTACCTTGGTTTGACCATATATTTGGGGATGATAAGTTGTGCTCATGTTTAATTGTGTGCCTAGTAGTATAAACAACTTTTCCCAAAATTTTCTAGTGAAGGTGGGATGAAATCCGTTACAATGGAAGTGGGCATGCCATGTAACTTAAAAATTCAATCCATGAAGATTTGGGCAACTATGGATGGTGTAAATGGGCACGGTTGATCCAAATTGGATCCACATGAAAACACAATTGGCTATCGGTTGATGTTCTTCAAGGACCAACACATGAAAGGTTCAAGGCTATGGACAAGGTAGGATATAGGGTTGATGGCATGAAGGGCCCCATGCCATCTCAATCAGTGTCCACACATGAATTAATATAGTACTCTCATTGCAAGCATGTGAAATGTAAATAGTTAAAAAGAAAATGTATTGGAAAAAATGATAAGAAAAAAATTGTGTATTTAAAAAAATAAAACATGAGAAACTATTCCTCTAGTGCTTAGTGAGAAAAGACAAAACATGAGAAGCCAATGTTGGGCTTGGGGAATGATCAAGGAGGATCTACATATTGAACTATTACTTTGCATACCATGAAGAAGATCGTTAAAATGCTAATTAATGATAGGCCGCAAAGAATAATTAATGCTCATGAATGATTTATTTAAATTGTAAAAATGATTAATACTTAAAATGAGTATGAGAAACTCATGTATTAGTCATGCACACTGGAAAAATGATTAATGCTTGAAGTGAGTTTGAGAATCTCATGTATTATTCATTTAATTGTAAAAAGGGAAGTTAGTTTTGAGAATCCAACTCACAATTTAGTTTCCTAATTTTAAGGGGAAATTAGTTTCCTAGTCTCAAGGAGGAAGTTAAGGGTCTCATGAGTTGGTTTGGACTCTTCCTCACTTTATTACAAGTGGTTTCCTAGTCTCAAAGAGGAATTTAAGGGTCTCATGAATTGGTTGAGATGATTTCTCATTTTTTTCCTTGAGTGGTTATTATATCCTAAATTTTTAGATCTTGTCTCCTTGAATTATGGAGTTAAGGAAATTGTATAAACTCCTCATGTAATCTTTGGAAACAAAAAAACCATTTGGGGAAATCATCCTTTATGGATCCCTTTTGGGATCATCCTTTATAGATCCCATTATGGAACTGATGAGAGGGTCCATTTTTATGACACATGCGCGTGAGAGATCAACCTTTGTCAGAGGAGATAATCTCTTTGTCAGAGGAGATCAAACGTAGCCAAAAGGTTCTAGTGAACTCCGTTAACAACTCAATGATCTCTTGCCTCATGTGTGAATTAGACATCTCATGTTTTCTTATGCATGTTATTTTTATTATTATGTTCATTAAATACATTAAGTGATGATATATGAGATTAACAACACATTCACAAAGTTAATATTCAAGTTGGATTCAAGCCTTCATAAGCACATCTTTACACCTTTGGTGCAATCAAATTCAATAGATCTGTAATTATAAATCTGACCTTCATTAAGTGGTCTAGAACCAAGTCAAGTTTGGTATCAGTGTCACCCCAGTTTCAAATCAAGTGGTATCATAGCAGGATTGATAGGGATTGTAGTCGTTGAAGACAAGATGGGAAAAACATGAAAAAAAAATATTGAATAAATCAACCAATGCATCCAAGTAGTGAATGCAGAGCTAAAATGACCTATTGAACATGAAATGGGTCGCCTATTTGAGTAACCGAGCCATGGGGCTCCAAAACAACTAAAAAATAAAAGTGCCAAAAATTCAACGAAACCAACAACAAGTCGAAGATCTTGCTGCAAGCTTTCCAACAGTGCAAACGACTCGTCAAATTGAATCTGGATGACAAAGTTATGGTCATATGAAAATTTTAGCAAATAGGCGAAATTGGTGAAGTCCGTACAATGTTGATGTGACAACACCATAGGTTGCCACGTGTCATCTATATGGATGACATGGAATGCCATAAGAACATTCAACAAACCGTACAATGACGCAGCAACCATATGCATAGTCAGCAGACTGTATAGTGATGTGGCAACCATACGCACAATCAACAGACCATACAGTTATGTGGCAGTCGTACGTACAGTCAGCAGACCGTACAATGATGTGGCAGTTGTACGCACTGTCAACAGACCGTACGATGACATGGTGGTCCAATGGCAGTTGTGACAATGGATGACTAGGTGTTGACATAAGAAGATAGGAGGTGTTGACCATACAATGACTGGGAACCACGTGGGCCAATCACAGGCTACCACGTGGCAGCCCAAAATTGCCCAATGAGGGCTAGGTGCCAAAATTCAAAATTTAAAAAGGGGTCGGCCACCGGACTGGTCGGCGACCAACCATTCAACGGGTCAGAGATTTTAATTTTGACAGTAGTTTACAATAACCAAAACACCGAATTTTTGGCAGGAGGTTTCAAACGGACCCAAATATCGGCGGTCAACAACACGACCAATAGAAAACAACAACCAACCATTCAACAACAACCGAATTTTAAGTTTGGTGGGACCCCAAATTTCACAGACATATTAAATGGTGGCTTTATAAAATGGTTTTAAAACTATTTTGGTGGGTTTCAATTTTTATATAACCATTGCAACCAACAATGTGTGTGAGGGTTTGAATCTGGACGTCGGGTGGGAAAACCGGAAGACTTCACTAGTCGGGCTACCGCTCCATGTTGTAATGTCCCCTGCCCAGAATTATTAAACCAGAAACTTTCCACCCGTCGGGAAAGGTACACGCGGAACCATGATCTGCAGGGTTCCCTTGGCATGCGAACCAAGGGCACACGTAGATCAAGGCCTAATACAAACACAGAAACCGAGACAAAGACCTATAAGGGTACCATCCGTGGCACACACATTTCAATGTCCGTATAAGAATGAATTTTGAGGTCTATACATGGCATGAATTTCAATGCAACATGTGCATTTATTGCAGGAAATACGACTATGTGGCACATAAATCGAGGCAGAGAGCCTAGGAGGGGCCTGGAAGTGAGAGTGACGAAATTCGATGAATTCATAGTCATTTTTGCACAAATTTTCACCACAAATCCAATGGTACAATCCATTTTGTGATCCGAGTAGCGGAATTTGAGGGCTATGGAAGAAGTCCACGCTTGCCATTAATGCTTTGGCACACATTTTGAGCCTAGGAGTCCAGAAGTCACAGTGACGGAATTTGACAAAAGTACAGTCATTTTTGCACGATTTATCGCCACAAATCCAATGGTGCAATCTGTTTTGTGATATAAGCAATGTATTTTCAAGGCTCATGTCAGAAGCCCACATTTTCCATTAATTCTTGGCATGCTTTTTGAGGTAGAGTTGCACCTTTCAGAACATGTCGAGTTTACAGTCAAAAGTTGCAGAATGATGAGACAGACCTATTGGTGTTGTGTATGTTGATATTTGAGCAATGCTTTGAGAGCCTTGGCACGAAAACCAATGTAAGTTTTATGCATTTATGGTTTTTGCCTCTTTTTGAAAATTGCAAGAGGATGGATGTATGTTGCAGATTTTGGTGATTTTTGAGTGCTGCAGCAGGGCAACAAGATCTGAATTATTGCAGGAAATTCGTTGTTTGAGCCTTACACGCAAATCGATACAATGCGATAAGAGGCCATTTTGACACTTTGACAGAAAGTAGTCATGCTTACAGCCAAAAGTCTCAAAATTGCGAGACGAGTATGATGACAATGGCATTTGCCTAATTTATTATGTTGCACATGTTTGTAATGGGTTTTTTTTAAAAACGATAGATTTTCCCATTAGTGCACATTTGAGGGTATTTGCCTTAATGAAATTGATGTAAAAGGTTGTAATTAGCTACTCTTGAAAGTAAGGATGAGAGTGAGAGGCATTTTGTTCTATGCCTAAAACCTTGTAAGCCTTGTTGGCAACATTGTAATGGGTCTTGTAGCCACTGTTGAGTGAGAGGCATTATTTTGCCTAGGATTGTTTTGACAACATTGTAATGGGTCTTGCAGCCATTGTTGAGCGAGAGGCATTATTTTGCCTAAGGCCTATTTGGCAATCATTGTAAACATGTCCATGAGTGTTTTATCAACTCTTGGAAAGTATGGTATTGCTTTGAAACTATGATCATGTATGGTTAGCTACAAATTTGCATTGATGCAAATGTTGACATCAACATCCTCATTCCGAAGTACAAAGGTGAAGGAGAAGAAGGGTGCGGCCTTTCAGAGACATTTGTTATGCAGATCAAGGAATCAACTACATATTTTCATTGGTGCAAGTGTTGGCATCGAAATCCTCATTTCGAAGTACAAAGGTGAAGGAGAAGCAGGGTGTGGCCTTTTCAGAAACATTTTTTATGCAAATCAAGAAGCAGGGAAGTGCATCATGGAGTGTAAGATAGTTCCTAGAAGCTGGTTGCGGATATTCAAGTTACAGTTCCTCTCTATACTTTTGGAGGACCAAAAGTGTTTTTTGTGGGGAGATTTGATCCAGGGGGATCTCCAAATGGAACTATTACTTTGCATACCATGAAGAAGATCATTAAAATGCTAATTAATGATATGTGGCAAAGAATAATTAATGTTCATGAATGATTTATTTAAATTGTAAAAATGATTAATACTTAAAATGAGTATGAGAAACTCATGTATTAGTCATGCACATAGGGAAAATGATTAATGCTTGAAGTGAGTTTGAGAATCTCAAGTATTATTCATTTAATTGGAAAAAGGGAAATTAGTTTTGAAAATCCAACTCACAAATTAGTTTCCTAATTTTAATGGGAAATTAGTTTCCTAGTCTCAAGGAGGAAGTTAAGGGTCTCATGACTTGGTTGAGATGATTTCTCATTTTTGTCCTTGAGTGGTTATTAGATCTTTAATTTTTGGATCTTGTCTCCTTGAATTATGGAGTTAAGGAAACTATATAAACTCCTCATGTAATCTTTGGAAAATAAAACCCTTTGGGGGAATCATCCTTTATGGATCCCTTTTGGGATCATCCTTTATGGATCCCATTATGGAGCTGATGAGAGAGTTCATTTTTAGCCACATGCTTGTGAGAGATCAACATTTGTCAGAGGAGATCATCTCTTTGTAGGAGAGACATTGCCACATGCTTGTGAGAATCTAGCTCTTTGAATTGTGCATGAGAGCATCTCTTCGATACTACCACCTGTTGTGGGAATTCTATTGCCACTTGTTGATGTGGGAATTCAACCTTTTTCATTGTAAAGGAGAGTATCTTTGAAGAAGAGAATGAAGCGGTTCATGGATTTTATGAGCCCAGACATAGCCAGAAGGTTTTGGTGAACTCCTTTAACAAATCGACGATCTCTTGCCTCATGTGTGAATTTAGTGTCTCATGTTTTCTTATGCATGTTATTTATGCTATCATGTTCATTAAATGCATTAAGTGATGATATATGAGATTAACAACACATTCACAAAGTTAATATTCAAGTTGGATTCAAGCCTTCATAAGCACATATTTACACCTTTGATGCAATTAAGTTCAATAGATCCGTAATTATAAATTTGACCTTCATTAAGTGGCCTAGAACCAAGTCAAGTTTGGTATTAGTGTTACCTAGGTTTCAGATAAGGGAATCTAAAGAGTTGGAGATGCTTGGCCTTCTGGATAACCCCCCTAGTTGAGATGTTTTCCTATTTACTCTTGCACTACAAACTAAGAGGGGTTCTTTGACTGAGAGTGAGAGAAATTATTTCCAGATTCCCATGATAACACTAAGAATGGACCAAAGATCCTAGGGATACTATAGCCTACACATTGCAAAGAAATAAAGAGCATAGTCAAAGCCAATAGAATGTTGGTTTTCTAGGGTAAACATTATGTTAATGGTGTGATGAATTGCTTGATGAATTGCTTGTTGGTTGTTCTCTTGTATTTAAGTTGTTGCCCAAGTTATTTTAATGGTGTTATTCCTTCTATGCTATAACACTATGTTTTACTTCATTTTTCATTCTCCCTTAGCCATTAAATAATCCCAACAACTCCTTTTCTCCTTCTTTCGTTCATTTCTCAGATTATAAATCCATTGTTGGCATAATATAGCTATTACACTATTATAATGGGTTTCTAATTCTGGTTTTTTCAAGCTTGTTGACTATTGGAGAAAACACAACATTTTCCTTACTTGCTCATGGCTTCCAAGCTACTTTCTTGTTTCCTTGATGACGATATGTTTCTTGTATCCACCTTGGAAGCCATATGCAACCCCTGAATCTTCCCACAGTTGTTCACAACTATTGTAGGTGAGTTGAAGGTTGTACATGGGCCATACAAGCCATATGCCACCTAATGGTTGGTGTACATATTCAAGAGGGCCACCTAAAATATCCTTGAAGTCATAACATTGGTGGATGAGTCATTGTCTGCTAAGAGTGGTGGACCTGTTGAGTAAGGAATTGTCAAGTAAAAAAAAAAAACAATTTAATTAATTTTAGTGTTTCTCTTCCCATTGTGTTGGAGTTTGTGTGGTTCAAATATTTTGGCATTTGTGGGTGGATCATATTATTCACATATTCCATGTAGCCATCTCATATATATGTTAATTAGTGGCCATACCATATGTTTGAAGTAATGGCCATTCCTATTATGTTTTACATAATTTCCATCTTATATAGGTTTCCATGAATGTTATTTGAGTGGAATGGGAGTTGAATATAAACATATAGGGGCATTTCCTTATATTGAAAGCTTTAGCTAAAACTTGACTTCATATAATTGATAAGAGTAGGGGAAAGGTTCATTGAGTTTTGGTTGTTGTTTCCAAGAATTGCATAACAAGAAAATCTAAGCACGAGTTTACAGAGAATTTAATATTACCTTTTGTCTCACAATCTTAACAACACTTATAGGAATTAAAGGAGATTGGAATTTATTTGGGATCTATGCTAGTGAAGCAAATAGGCTATGAGCATACTATTTACAGATCAGTGGTAAAGCACAAAAGTGAGCATATTTGGAAAGATAGTCAACTACCACCATAATGACTAATTTGTAGCTAGATTTCAAGAGGCTCACTACAAAATCAATAGAAATTTTAGTTCAGATAGTGGTTGGGATCAGTAGTGGTTGCAATGCCTTGAGAGGCTTCACTGTTTCACACAAATTTCTTTGGAAGGCTCCGCATTTAGCTACAAAAGTATGTGTGTCCATTTTCATTTCTTCCCAGAAGAAGGAGATCTTAGCTCTTTCATAAGTTTTATGAAAGTCGGAGTGACCCATTGTAGGGGATAAATATAACTCCTCTAACATCCTTTGTCTTATAGAAGAATTTTGTACCAAAAAAATATTCCCTTTATATTGCAAGATATCCCACTACTAAGTATATCCCGTAGAGGGGTGGGGGTCATTTGAAGTCACTAAATGAGTTGAACCATTGTGTCATTAGCCAACCATTCTTATGAGACCTCTTCAAGCCAATTTAGTAATGGCAAGGATAAAAAAAAGATAGATCTTTCCTCTTCATAATTATGAGACAAAGCATCATCCACCACATTCTCCATGCTTCTTGTATATGATCTCATAATCATAACCTAACATCTTAGTGACCCACTTATGCTACTCCAGGGATAACAACCTATGTTCCAAAAAAATACTTCAAACTATGATGGTTCCTCTTGATCTAGAAGATCCTTCCAATGAGATACACACACCAAGTATCGACTGCATGAAGGATGGACATCATTTCTTTCGCATAAGTGGGATTTCCCAAATTTTAGTCACATAATTGGTTATTGGTGAATGTTAATGGGTTCCCTTCTTACATCAACACTTATATATAAACCATTGTGGATATACCACTGGAATAATTTGTCAAAATGGATCTTACAATATCTACAATATCTTATTATATAATGTTTTACTTTAGATTTCATATTTAATTTTACTAGCTTAGTGCACAAAATACTAAAATGAAATAAAATTGAAATGAAATAAGCTAAGCAAATAACACGCCCTCCATACAATGAACAAAATTTGTACCCTAGGAAAACCCAATATAGGAAAAACCCAGCTAGAAGGTGAGGCATATACCTTACTCTTTTCTTCTCAGTTATGAAATGTAAATACAAAGAAAGTGCACTCACTCTGGAGTTACCATGTACACTATAATATGGATGGCCGATACAAAATCTTCTACTTCCTTTGTTTTGCTTCAATATCCTACTTCCAGATGCTCTACTCAACTATGGAATAATAAAAAATGCAATAAGAATGGAACCCCTTATTTTCTTAGCGACATAATATTTAACATGGCTTGATAGTTGTCTAGTAGGGTTTTTGACCCTCTAAAATCTACTTAAAAGTCCAGATGTGATTAGCTCCACATGTGTGAGTAATGTGAGCTAACATGGCATCCACTTGGTATCATGGTGATCCAGGTTGACATCCGTGGCCACCCACCTATTCCACTAGCTCAAAATCTCCATCTTGGCAGTTTTTCTATGGTTTTTTCAAGTCTTGAACTTTCAGGGCCTTTTTGAGGCCCTAAACGATGTTTTTTTGGCCTAGAAGCACCCAATAGATAGAGAAAAGCATGTACTGTGCAATTCGAAATGTGTACTCCTCTAATAGACCTTTCTGATGGGATATCGAGTGCCCCAAATGAAGATCGTATGTAAAATTAACACCCCTGAGAAGTTGACATATCAACTAACCATAATCAGTGCCCACAAACTTTTTGGTGTTTCATATTTTGGGGTTAGGGTTTTGAATGTCTAGGGTTTTCTCATTGATGATTTATGTTAAAAGGTATTTTCTACCTCATTGTAATCATCTTCTTGTGAATGTGCATAGTCGTCACATCTCTTCTTGTTGGAACATCAAGTTTTGATGGTTCATCACACTTCTCCTAGAATTAGTCAGTGGAGCGATCGACCTACATATGGAAACAATTGGCCGGGTGATCATCTAGATCTCTACATTAGTATTTCGAGTAGTTGACAAGTCTGTCGATCAAAAAATCGACCAACAGTCAAAGATATTTGGTCGGTGGATCGACCAACCAAGAAATCAACTACGAGTTGGACACATGGATGGTCGAGTTGAGCATCCTTGTCGAGCCGACTAGACAACACGAATTTGACAGAGTCAACTCTAACAACCGACGGTTATATGTGGACAATATTCTCTCGATTTCAAGGAAGTTGGTTAGATCTTGAAGCTATAAATAGAAGACCCATTGGGTCATTATCAATCAAGCGAATGATGATATTGTTGTCATGTACAAGATGTCCAATATACATTGTGATGTTCTGATCAGAGTGTGTTGTGAATAAGTGTTGTAACAATGTCTTTAGAAACCACCTTTTCTTCCTTCGAAATATTATTTCCTCTTTGATTATTTGCAATATTGTTTGTCTGTTTCGTATGAGGTTACATCCAATCCCCAACATGGTATCAAAGCTGATGGTTTGTAACCTCGCCTTTTATCCACAAACCTTGTTGAGTTTGATTTGTTGTGTGATTGACTCTGGGCCAGTGGTTTACAGTTTGTAACTTGTTGAAATAGATATGTTCTATCTAGATATCGAAGATGGCTTTGAATATTGATCCTATAGTTTTGAACAAATCAAGTTATGTAGGATGGGCACTAGACATGGAAACTTTATTGAAGTGTAAAGGACTGTGCGAGTATACAAATACTGTGATTTCAGATCCAACAAATGATCAAGAAAAGTTTGTTTTTGATGGCAAGAAGGATGAGGTTGTGGGAGTCATCACAACCTATATCTTGCGGCAGATTCGTTTTCACATTGGTGGAATCGACTACCCTCATCAAGTCTAGAAGAAGTTGAAGTCATTGTTCGACATAATCGATGAAAGCCATGTCATGCAGTTGGAGAAAGAGTCGATCTCTCTTGATCCTCATTCTTTTGACAAAATAGAGGACTATCTAGTATGTGTAAAGGAACTCCTGTTGAAATTGGGAGAATGTGGAAAGAATTTTAAGAAGAAAGATGGACAACTCATCAAGCTGGTCCTAATGAATTTGAGAACACCGTTCGACATGTTCATCTCAATGTTTTGCACCAACTAGCAGACACACAAGGAATATGGTAAGGATTACACCTTTGAAGCTTTTTGTGGTCTTTTGATCACTGATCAACACAGATTGCTTAAGGTAATCTTGGTGGTAAACATTAAGCCCACTTGCTCAAGGGAAAGGAAAAGTGAAATCACAGGGAAAGAGGATGGTTTGATACCCCTACACATAGACCTAGATGCCTCGACCAGAAACCTAAAGGGAAAACATATGCACCCCGTCAAAGTCGAAAGAAGAAGACATGTCAGTGCTATGGAAATTCTGGACATGTGGAGAAGGTTTGCTACAAGAATAGAGTGGATTTAGAGGAGAAGGTTAAACTCCTTGAAGGAGAAATGCCCATTGTTCATCTAACCACTAATAATTTCACCTTCCGAGTTGGAACTTTTCAAGCCTTGTTGTCTCATTCTACACATAATGAATGGGTAGTCGACTTTGGGTGCACTCATTAGAAGGATAAAGATGCTTCCTTGTTCACATCCTTGAAAGACATCAAGGAGAAGAAGATTTATGTTTCCGACGGTTTTTCTCTCGATATTGTTGGTTAGGGTGATGTTTCCTATTGACATGGGATAATTGTCGACGTCTATCATGTGCCAAACCTCAATGCAAATTTTTTGTTTTTTGCTCAATTAACACAAACAAGTAAGATTGTGGAGTTTTGGCCAGATCGGTTCTTTGTTCGAGATTTGAAGAAAGGTCATTAGATTGTCACTGGAGGGTTTCTCAATGCAAAAGATAGTATGTATAAATTATGTGACACGACTTGACCCAACACCGAATTGACTACTTTTGTTTCTCACATTGATGAGCAAAGTTGAACTTGGAATGAATGACTCGGACACCTGAATTTTCAAAGTCTGCAGTCGATGAAAACTTAGAAAATGGTTGTTGGTATACCTAAAGTGTTTCCCCTTGAAGGAGTTTGTAAAGGCTATGTGCTTGGAAAGAATCATTAGGCACCCTTTGACTCTAGCAAAGAGTGGCTAGCACAAAACCTCCTAGAGTTGGTTCACAGTGATGTTTGTTGCATCAATTTACCTTCCCTGATAGATGCAAGGTAGATCTTGAATTTCATGGATGATTTCTCTCGTTTCACTTGGGTTTACTTTCTAAAGAATAAGAATCTTGTCTTTGAAAAGTTCAAAGAATTTAGATCCTTTGTTGAAAAAAAATGTGGCCGACCCATAAAGCGGTTGAGATTAGACAATGGTGGTGAGCATGTAAATTGACCTTTTGAAGAATACCTGGTTCAATTTGGTATTGAATGGCAGTGGTACGTTCAGCACACACCTCAGAAAAATGGCATTGCAGAACACAAAAATCAGACTTTATTCAAAATGGATAGATGTCTTTTGCAAGCTAGAGATATGCCTCCTAGATTTTGGGTCGAGGCATTATATTGTGGCAACTATTTTCTCAATCGCATCTCGACTTGAGCTATTCCTTCGATGACTCCAGTTGAACGATGGTGTAGAAAGAATCCTTCATTTAGCCACCTCCATGTGTTTGGATTTGTTTCCTGGGCTCATATTTTCGATGATTGCAGAAAAACAATGGATGCAAAGAGTCATGCTTGCATCATGATGGGATACTATGAAGATTCTAAAGCCTATCAATTGTTTGATCCTACCAAACGACAAATCATTATCATATTAAATGTATGGTTTGATGACAAGTCTTATGGCGTCAAGTTTTTGCATGCCTCCTCTAGATCGCTATAGGATGATCACTTTGATGTCTTTGACTCTGGTTCTCCTATTCCATTTTTTAGTCCTTTGATTGGACAGTCAAATTATGTTTTTTGTTTCGACTAGACCATCGACATATGAGTTGATTAGTTTGTCGATATTTGTTTCGAATAGTCCACCATATTTGTTGACTGAAATTGTTCTGACTTCTGATCAACCTTTTGCAATGAAAAACAATTCACCCCTTTCTTGTCTACCCAAATGGGCTGCCAAGACAATTGAATCTGTTGGAACTGATGTCGGTGATATTTCCTTCAGATGACAAACTTGAAGTCAAAAGCAACATGACAGTGTTGCATTGATGACTTGTGTACTTGAAACTTTTGATCCAGTTGTGTAATCAGATGCTCAAGGATGACCTGAATGGGAATAGAATATGAAGACATAAATTGATTCTTTGCCGAAGAATCACACTTGGGGCTTAGTTCCCTGATCATAAGGAAAGAATGTTGTGAAGTGTCAATGGGTCTATTTGATCAAATTTACCTCTGAAGGTGTTGTTGAGCAACATAAATCTTGCTTGGCTGCGAAGGGATTTTCTCAATAAGAAGGTATAGACTACACTGATACCTTTTTCCCTATTGCAAAGATGAACTTTGTTCGAATGATTCTTTCCCTTGCTACTTGTTTTAGATGGAAAATCCATCAAATGAATATGAAGAATGATTTTCTTCATGGAGACCTGTCTGAAGAAATTTCCATGGAACAACCTCCTAGTTTTGCGACAGATTATAACCTAGTTTATCGACTCAAGAAGTCTATAACACCCATGTTTCCCCGAGTCTGTAAATATAATTAATATCATGACCAAAAACCATAAACATGCTTGTTATGTGATTATTTAAAGATAATGGAACCTTGATAAATTATGTATTCTAAATATTTGGTTATTAATGCAACATGAAAATGTTGAACTACTCCTAAAGGGATGGCCTTCAGAGGTTACGATGTCAAGAGAGTAATGGTGCAAGAGGGAAGCTATTGCTAGTTGAAATGACCCTACTAGGCATTACCCTATCAAATTAAAAGAAAATGCAGACCCTGAACCATCCTCAACCCACAAATTTGATTACCAGTCAGGATGGTAGTTGGGTAGTCCCCTTCGAGAATAAATGAAGGAATGGGAAAAGTACCCATCGAGAAAATTCTGACGTGACCCACAACGTCTTGAGGAAGAATACACAAAAAGAAGGGGGAGGACAACAAAGGGGGGAGAGAACGAGACACACAAATGGGGGAAATCCTGAGCACTTGAGAAGGGAAGCAAAATTTCCTCGTTCGATAGAATAGAAATATAAGTGCAGAGGTAATAGATGCTCCCTGAACACTTGTTGTAAACCTAGATATCCTCTTGTGGCATCGTACCCTGGATCGGGGGTGGCTGGTTGTAATGAGTAAATATGGAAGGGTACAAACTTACATAGTCGTTTGAGTATGCAAACAATCTCAAATCTCTATTATATCTGAAGTTGAAAGACTAACCCACATCATTGCTTGTTGTATGTACTATTGTGATAATATACATATATATATATATATATTGGTTGTAATGAGTAAATATGGAAGGGTACAAACTTACATAGTTGTTTGAGTATGCAAACAATCTCAAATCTCTATTATATATGAAGTTGAAAGACTAACCCACATCATTGCTTGTTGTATGGTACTATTGTGATAATATATATATATATATATATATATACTTGTGTGTGTGCACCTGTGTGTCACAACATTGGGATCCCTGCGACACATGAACCTTTTGGGATAAGGTGAAATAAAGGCACCCTGGGTAGGAGAAGGAATTCCTTGGACCCATGCGAGAGCTCTTGAAAACTCAGAAGTCTTGAAAAAGGATTGAATAAATCCCTCGCAAAAATTTGGCTTAGTCATGGACCAGACCATTAAGCCTGGGATAAAACCCTTGTTTTTCCTTGGAGGAATCGTGACCATCGATTTGGCACGATGGTTAGATCTAGACCCTCTATTGGCATAGGCACATGATTAAATCTTGATTGTTGATCTGGCGAGAGAATAGATCCTTGTCATCCATCGTAGGGTACCAATTGGAGTACATCGTGAAGATGGGATCCAAGAAGGAGACTCTGGGGAGAAATATAGACCGTCAATTAGAACAAGGGTGAGATTTGACCTTGACCGTCAATCCGACGAGATAAATCAATCCTAGCCATCCTTCGGAGGACGTCATTCGAGGTAAGTAGTGGACCTGGAGGATATACACTCCGATGAAGAAACTTTGAGGGAAGATATGAGCCATTAATCAGAGAGGGTCGTAATGAAATGAAAATTGTTGATTTGTCATAGGATCTATAAGGTTATCCGACAAGAGAAACTCTAAGGGAAGATTTGGTTTGTTGATATGTTGAGAGCAAAGGAGATACGAGACGCAATCCTGACCATTGATATGCTGGTATTGGATAAGCTTCAAGAAGAGATTTGGGTCATCGATCTACCAAGATGAGAAGGACTCAGTGCATGATCGTGATCGTTGATCCTTAGTTAAAGGCTCAAGAGGAGGATGTGGAGAATGCCACATGTCGATCCTAGAAGGTGCCACATGGAATATTTATTTGGCACCTATAGGTAAAACTTTTGTGGGAAACATAAATGACATGTGTCAGGTGGTGATGACAACATGTGTCTAGAAAAGATTGTGCCATGTGCTAGGTGGCAGAGTTTTTAGGAATGGAATTTTTCATAGTGGACTTTTTCAGAGTTCAAAGCACAACTCTGAAGAGCTCAGAGTAGGACTCCAAAGAGAAGATCCAGATTGTTGATCGGTGAGTGGTGAGACACGATGATGGCCCTCGATTTGTCGTAAATTCTACTTAATCTATGAGAGAATGTGGTGACGAGATAATGACGTGGCTTTCAAAATTGGTAGTCCACGTGTCCAAGGTGGTGGTAGGTGTCACCTAGGGGTTAGTCAATGGGATGAAGGTGGGTCCCATTGGGTGAAGATGTCTTTTAGATCTTCATTTCAATAATGACCGTCAAATTTGTCGGGGTTCATCCTCTAGAAATCTGGGCCATATATCTCTAATGTATCGTCATTGGAGGTAGAAGGTGGCTGAACCAGGAGAAGGCCTGGACGTCGACGACACCAACGTCGGTGACACGACAAGATCCATCGATATGTGAATGGACAAGGGGATGTCCACCGCCAATATTTTGTGAGATGTATTCAAAATATGAGTGAGGACAATGATGTCATGAAAGACATGGCATGCCAACAAGGCAACCAGAGTGTCATTAGGACGACAAGTGTTAGTTGTTGATTGCTTGATGCGGGTCCAAAGAGGACATACGAGGATAATCATTGATCCCATTGGAGATTTGATGAGGAGGTCTAGACCATTTGATCCAGAAATTTCATCATTGGATATGTGGGAGGTTGGCATTGTCACGTTCGACCAAGAAATGTTGACGACGATGAAGTAATTGTCGATGACTCTCGGAGTTGGGGCTAACGACGACCATTGATCGACATAGGGAAGAGGTGGAATCTCCACCGTAGATATTGTGGGTCACATCCGCACACCGTGTAAACTTTAGGAGTTGGGATCTAACCTTTGCATAAAATGGCATCACCGACGTGCTCTAAACTGTCGAGATCAAGGGTTGTGAGCCGTAGGATCTGGGGATGGTGCACTTTGGTACATTGTTGATGAAAGTCTTGGGATATTGAGAGTGAACCATAGGATAAGAAATCCCAATGATGATGAGAAGTGGGCCAAAGTATTGGCCCATGAATCTAGCGTACCATTGCTGCATCGACTGACACGAGTAAGAAGTGACCACATGGATGCCTCATGGTAATGAGCCGACGATTGACCAATAAAGGCCCGAGAACTTTGAGAGGCTATATCTTTTGACCCTGAGCTCGGAATTGAGCAAGGTTACAGTCGTTGGAAATCTCTCGATGAGAATAAGATGATGGTATGATTGGGAAGAGGTTTTGAGATAGTTGAGGAAAGTAAAATTTTAGTACCCCATACCTTATAAGGAATTTAAGGGATTGGGTGTGTTATGAGTGGTATTAGAGTAGGCAAGAACACTTGGCCTGCTTGGGCTCACGAAAGAATCAAATAAATTTTATTAGAGAACTTTTAAGGGGGAGGTAACCATACCCTACCCTATCTAATGAGCTAAAA
This sequence comes from Picea sitchensis, assembly GCA_010110895.2. Lineage (NCBI taxonomy): Eukaryota > Viridiplantae > Streptophyta > Pinopsida > Pinales > Pinaceae > Picea > Picea sitchensis. The sequence goes on along the minus strand of SNQJ01S0012628.1, from coordinate 11,175 downwards.
GGTTGATTTCCCCAATATTATAGGCATGGCGTTGATCTATGTCCATAGAATCAATCCTTACAACCAAGTGTTTATTCCTTTGAGTACTTTACCACTTTTTACCAAGTGGTATTTCTCCTTAGTAGAGTGGGAGGTTGGGAGGTAGCAATGAAACCACCCTCAAGAGTTTCGTTGTGACTTTAGTGACCACCACGTGCCCCTTAGCGGGTTTTACTATACCATCCGTGCGAGGTAACTCTATGTTAACTCTAGTGTAACTTAGGAGTGTGCCTATCAATCAAAATCATCGATCCTTGCTTGTGATCCAAGATCATTTTTGCGATACACAATGATGTGAATAATTGATCCAATTGTGATCAATGATCACAATTATATCTCACCTCGCCGATGATTTGATCATGAATGCTACGATCCAACGGTGGATCTTGATCGATATTTTGATCTAATGGTCATTGAGTCACTACTTTACCTAGCATACAGAATTCAATGACTTCCCTCTGGGTAGACAAATAAATGGCCAAATCTCAAGACTATTGATGATCCTACATCACTATCCATAAGAGCTTATTTACACTTTAGTGCTGAAAAGAGGGATAAGACATTATGTTGTTTTTACATGTTTAAATATGAATTGCATGATGTTATTATATTCTAAATGATGAAGCTAATTTCAGATTACAAATTACTTGTACTATTCATAAATTAGCGGATAATCAACTAACAAGAAATATTGTTATCAACACTTAAACAATTAGTGGACAACAAGTAAAGCTACAACATAAAGAGTGGTGATGCACCATGAGATGGGAGAAGGCTCCCATAACATAGAAGATGATTTTTATCAAAGGAGAGTGGTAGAAACCCCTTCAAATCTAGTTGATACTGTGAGAAGTCTCATGGCAGAACTACAAAGTTTTAAGGGCGATAATGATAGGCATATGAAGGAACAAGAAAAGCAAACTGAAATAAATGTTGTCTTGCTGCAAATCTTGTTGGATATACAGAGACAGTTGCAGGATGGGACAACAACCAATAATGTGGACAAACGTCAACCTGAGAAAACCCAGAGTCTAACTGAGATACAAAGGCATGGTACTGAAAGCAACAATGCAAGAAGAAGCACTCCCAAGAAGGCCCAACATGGATCCAAGTGGCATGCCAAATCCAATGACTCATCTAAAGAATCCTCTAGTGAAGGAGTAGAAAGCCCCAAGGGATTGTCTAGTAGTGAGACTAATTCACATACTCAGAAGAAAAGAAAGAGGAGGAAGCACTCCAAGGGTGGTGACCCTAGAGAATTCAAGAAATCCAAGCCACCCTCTTTTGATGGAGAAATCAAAAAGGGGGAAGAAGCAGAAGCTTGGATACTTGGTTTGAAGAAGTACTTCAGAGTCCATGATTATTCCGAAAACTTGAATGCTCAAATAACTATATTTAACTTAAATGGAAAGGCCTCTATTTGGTGGGAGTACCTTAGAAATGTGAAGGGAATTTGTGAGAAGGAGATATCTTGGGGAAAATTCGAAAAATACTTCAAAAAGAAGTACATGTCTAAAATGTAATATGATGACAAGACTAAGGAGTTCTATGAACTCAAACTAGGATATCTCACCATAGATGAATATATTAACAAGTTTATGGAGTTGTTGAGGTATGTACCCTATATAAAGGAGGAAAAAACGAAGATGCATCGGTTCCTTAATGGGTTTCCTCAATCTTTCTAGAAGAGAATTGAGTTTGATGAACCTAAGACCTTGAAAGATGTCATTCAGAAGGCTAGGTACTGCTATGAACAATTCAACCACAAGGCAGAGTATCCCAAGGACTGGAAGAAGAAAGGTAAATTAGGATTCAAGAAGATGAGGGTTAAACCCTCAAAGCTTAAGAATTATGGGAATAATTCTAAGATGAGATTTTCCACTAAGAGTGTGAATCAACAAAACTTTCCATATTAGAGTGGAAATAAAACCTATGGATCAGCCCTGGGAAGGATTGATACTACAAAGAGAGAACCATTGAAATGTTGGGGATGTGGAGAAGAACATCCATTGAGGCACTGCCCTCATAGACAACCATATAATAGGAGAGTCTACAATGTTCAATAGGCTACCACAGTTAATGATGTGGCCACGAGCATGCCACAGATTCATACAGCCTTGGATAACAGACAAGCAGAGCACCAAGCCTTAGTGGTGGAAATGGAAGGTGTTATCCCTAAATTTTTCACTAGACTGCAATAGGGAAAAGCTAGGGAACCTCATTTATTGCAATAGTTGTTTGGTTTGAATTATGGATCATGGTAGTTTGGATAGGTTGGAAGGTTATAGTTCTGGTTACAATCTTTCAATTAAATTTGAATAATCAACAACACTTCATTTAGTCAATGACATTCACATTGATAAAATAAACAAATAGACAGTTGGATATAAGAGAAAAAGCAAAGGAAACATAGAACACAAGCCAACAATCTGTTCACTTATGCTAGGAATATTTTCAAGTTCAAAATAATATCTTAAACTTGAAACAAGTGTTTGAATGCAAATTTCCAGAAACATGTAATTTAACACTGAATCAAGAAGAAATCAGTGCTTTGCAACAATTTCCATTGTATTCAAATAAGATAAGCAGAATGAACTACACAGGTTGACAATATGATCATTAGGATGTTTGATTCCTTGAGTAAAAAATTTGGTAGGCTTTAAGCTCCTCTTACAACTTTCCAAACCTTCCCCTTCTTTTCAACACAAAAATTGAACCCCCGGTTTCCTTCCAAAAGGAAGATCTCCCATTTTGTTTTCTTCCAAAAGGAAGCCCCCACTTCTAATTACCTGTTTTCTTTACAATATATAGGAAAATATTCAAAGTTTCAGATCCCAAGCTCGGGGATCGAAATATCCTAAGAGATAATCACAGAAGATGATTACAAAAAATATTGCATCTGATAACAAATGGATAAGATCCAAAATATTTGCTAGATACTATTTTCTTGGTCTTGCTTTGACTGTTCTAGAACTAGAATCTTGATCACGACAGGTGGACTTGAAATGTGTCGATTAAATAGCCAAAATTGACGAAAACAAATCGATTCTCCTCCTTACTGGGTTGGGTCTTCGTAGCCTTCAAAATTGCTGAAATTACAGATTTCTAAGACAGGGGCACTACAAAAAGCACAACTTTTCTACAACGCGGGTCAAAACCTTGACACAACTTCTTCTTCTACCAAAACTGTTGAGGCCTAGTAAATCTTCATTGTTCCAAAAGCTCCAGACTTTCTTCAACTTTGAACAAGAGTTTGGTGTTTATGCTTCTCCTGAAGCAATTTAATATTGAACACTTTCCCAGTCCAATATAGTTCAGTTCGTATACACATTCACCATCACCTTCAAAGTCAATTGCTATGGGAAACTTTCATTTTTTTTTCCAACAACTATCATATTTATATAGAACATTAAGGTTATCATAGACTTGATGTTAGCATATGATAAAATGTGGCACGACCTTGAAAAGTTATTTGCTTCATCGTTTTGTTTTTAATATCAATAGAAGACACTGCAACGCTCTTACCAAACCTTAACACTTTTGTCTAGAATTCTAATTCCATATTAATACATGTTGCAGATATATAATATATACACATTTCATAAAGTGAAAACGTTTTATCCCCACTAAGCGTCTTTACAACAACCATTTCTATAATGCTTGCAATTGTTACCATCTCCCCTCCATAAAATGTATTATATCTATGGAAGCAGAGAAGCAAAGCTATGGGATTGGAAGACTATGCAAACTCTCTTTGGGATTTTAGTGATCCCGATGGTTTTATATGGTTGTGAAGTGTGGGCCATCAACACATCTAACTTACAGTGGAAGAAAATTGAGAACATTAAAAAACACTTGATCACAAACAAGTTTAAATTAAAACTTTAGTCCCTTATGATATCATGCTGAGTGAAATGGGGGCTGCTCCTATTGAAGCAATTGCTATGGTGCGTCTCATAAGATATCTAAAAAAAATTGAGCAAATGGAAGACAGTCGGTGGCCTAAGGTCGTCTTCAATGACATATTGTGCAAAAGAAAGAATACGTGGATGCGACAAAATATTAAATGTCTTAGTAAATGGGATATCCACTTGAACAGGTGCCCTACGAACAATAAAGATATAAAGGCTTTTGTTATTGATAGGTTCCACAAGCGAACTTGGGTTAAAGGGATCGAGAGAAATAAAGAGTATTATATTGAAGAGTTTAACCCCACATACAATCATCATAAAAAATAGTACATAGGGGCCAATATATCTTGGAGAGCCAAAATGCTTATTTCCCAATTAAGAACCAATTCCCATCAACTCCGTTGTGAAACTGGGCGTTGTAAAAGACCAAAAGAAGCTTGGGAAGAAAGGGTGTCTGTGTTCTGCACCTCAAGAAAAGTGGAAACATAAAACATTTCATTTTAGAGTGTGAAGCCTTCAAAGACAGTAGGGACAACTATATAAGTATCTTGACAGCTAGCTCTTGGAATAAATTATTCAACGAGGGGACAATGGAGAAATTGGGGGAGCTCATCATCAAGTTGAACATGAAAAGGGATGAACTGTATAAATCAGTGTGTGAGGCGGTCTGTCCCATAGGCTATTGTTAGCCTCGTGGATGTTAAAATAATTTTATTTTCTTTTCTATTCGAGATAGGAGACTTGATAGTTAAGGTAAAAATCACAAGTTCGGGATCCACTAGATGAATCTTCAAATGGTAGAGTTGAATAGATTGTGAAAGTGTATCGCTGACCATTGGACACTATACCAATATTAAGTGAATCAATCCTAAACTGTTAAGTGAACAATTGTACTTAGATGCTTGACACCTCGATTGATCACTTGGTTCTTCATCCTCGGGCGATTATACTCCTCGATGCTCCTATTTGCACCTGTCCATAAGCACTTGGAATTTTTTGCTTGATAATTGACATTTGGGGAGTGCTCGAGCTTGATGCTTGAGTATTTTTACTTTACGTGCAGTGAGAAATATCCCACACGTATTGGGAAATAAAACTTTAAAACATTTATATATCCAAGAGACTAGAAGCCTTGCCGACGCGTTGTGCACAAGCTATGGACCCATGGACATCCCTATGGTTCTCTCCTTAGCACCTTATGTGTGTGGGCACTATCAATGGCCTAGTGATGTTGGTCATATTTAGTTGACACTCATGGAGCATGTGGATTGATACTTAGAGTTCGAGATTAGGTTAGAAACCCATTATTTTTTAAAATTCCAACTAAAGTCTGTGCAGGCATGAGAGTCCTCAAAAAATAAAAATAAAAATCAGAATTTAAACCAAGATTCTCAATTTTTAACAAAATTTAATTTTTTGTCAATGACAAAAATTATTTCTAACACTAGCTCCATAGGGGACGGTGTCCTCCCTAAGAGGCTCCAAGAACACATATACCAATGCCTTATATCATTCCATCCTTGCAACCTGTAACCCTGCTCATCACCCACTGCAAAGTGGAACTGCAATCTGAAACTGAAACCCAAAAATACACAGTCCAGTATAGTGTTTTATCCATTGGGTATGGAGTCTTTATTTCACCACTCTATTGCACACCAAATCAAACTGAAAACCAAATGCTTGGATATCGAGTTTATTCATCACACCTCCTACTCTAACCAAATCATCTACTTTTCTTACATATAAGAAAACTTCCAGAGTAACCATTCAAGTAACTTAATTACTAACCGAATTCTACTTCCACCATTGAGCCCAAATTGAAAAGAAAAGGTTAAAAAGTACAAGGAGTTATTTTGAAGCCCACACCTACAATTTTGAATTTTTTTTCCATATAAAGGTCAAGAAAAAAAATCCACAGTCCCATTTTGACTCCATGTAGCTTGCCACATGATCATAAAAAACATAAAAATTTACCTCTTCTTGCTATTCAAAATGAATGAGTTGCTTTTCTCCGTTACTAATTTCTTCTATTTCTGGCTCAAGGGTGTCACATCCAGGTTCATTGATTTCTTGAATCTGTTGGTCAACATCCTGTAGAGAAGGAAACATCATGGAATAATATGGTAACTCATCATCATCTTTCTCACTACCTTCCCAAGAATATACTTCGTAGATGTCATATACAAGCTCATTGCTGAGAAATTTCATATGTGTTGATTCAGACAACTGCTCCTCCAAATCATCTAGATCCTCATCATACTCAGACTGATCTGCATCAAGGTTTGGAGTAGTAATTTCATCGCAGAGATAACTGCTAGAAGCATTTGAGACAATGAAAAATGCATCTAGAGTATTGATGCTAGTATCTTTATCATCAAGGAAATCAATGAAATATGATTTTAAGACTGAAGAACTAGAGAATGATTCATACAATTCCTCCTCCATCTCCTCAACATAAACATCTCTTGTATTCGCATTATTAGAAGAATAAATTGAAAATTGAATATAGGATTCAAATTCTTCACAACAATGTTCAAAAAGCAACTTAGTTGGATAATTTGTTTTACAATTATCATGAAAAACCATATGAAAATCTCGCAATGAAGAAATGCTAGAAAGAGGTAGAGATCTATAGCAATCACGAGCATCTCCCTCCAGTGAGTACATGAACATATTCATGAGAGATATTCAATTGGTGCATAAGTTCATGAAACTCTAATAAGTGCTTTGCAGGATTGTCATCCATACTTTCTTTGAACTTAGGAAGATGACCTTGCCATTCATCTACATGAGGCACCATATTTGGATAACCCGAAATTGCTGAGAAATCGAACAGTGCAAACTTTCGAGCTAAAATAACATCTATTACTTTTGACATTCTGGAACAATGGAGTCGCATGTGGATTCTTTAACCATGGAGTCGTTAGGTGAAATATTTTGCAGTCACTTCTGTCACCGGTCCTTGTTCACCATCAAGACTATATTCATTGTCGTACGCCCAGGAAAAAATGTCTTCATTCCTCCGCTCCTCGACAACGACGCCAAAAGATGTTATCCCTAAAGTTTGCACTAGACTGCAATAGGGAAAAGCTAGGGAACCTCAGTTATTGCAATATTTGTTTGGTTTGTATTTTGGATCATGGTAGTTTGGATAGGTTGGAAGGTTATAGGTTTGGTTACAATCTTTCAATTAAATTTGAATAGTCGACAACACTTCATTTAGTCAATGGAATTCATATTGATAAAAAAAATAAAGAGATAGTTGGATATCAGAGAAAAAGCAAAGGAAACATAGAACACGAGCCAACAATCTGTTCACTTATGCTAGGAATATTTGAATGCAAATTTCCACAAATAGGTAATTTAACACTAAATCAAGAAGAAATCAATGTTTTGCACCAATTTCCATTGCATTCAAATAAGACAAGCATAATGAAGTACATAGATTGACAATATGATCATCAAGAAGTTTGATTCCCTGAGTACAAAATTTTGCAGGCTTTAAGCTCCTCTTACAACTTTCTATACCTTCCCCTTCTTTTCAACACAAAAAACGAACCCTTAGTTTCCTTCCAAAAGGAAAATCTCCCATTTTGTTTTCTTCCAAAAGGAAGCCTCCCCTACTGATTACCTGTTTTCTTTACAATATACAGGAAAATATCCAAAGTTTCATATCCCAAGCTCCGAGATCAAAATCTCATGAGAGGTAAGCATAAAACATGGTTACAAAAAATATCGGATCTGATAACAAATGGATAAGATCCAAAATATCTGCTAGATATTATTTTCTTGGTTTTGCTTTGACTATTCTAGAACTAGGATCTTGATCACAACACGTGGACTTGAAATGTGTCAATTAAATACCCAAAATTAACCAAAACAAATTGATTCTCCTCCTCTATGCTTTGGGTCTTCATAGCCTTCAAAATTGCCAAGATTACAGATTTCCAAGACATGGGCACTACAAAAAGCACGACTTTTATGTAGCACAGTTTTATATAGCCCAGGTCAAAACCTTTACATAACTTCTTCTTCTACCAAAACTGTTGAGGCCTGGTAAATATTTATTGTTCCAAAGGCTCCAGACTTTCTTCAACTTTGAACAAGAGTTTGGTGTTTATGCTTGTCCTGAAGCAATTTAATCTTGAACACTTTCCTAGTCCAATATAGGTTAGTTCATATACACATTCACCATCACCTTTAGAGTCAATTCCTGTGGGCAAATTTCATTTTTATTTGCTAAAGTTTATTATAGACTTGATGTTAGCATATGATAAAATGTGGCATGACCTTGAAAAGTTATTTGCTTCATAATTTTGTTTTTAATATCAATAGAAGACACTGAAACGCTCTTACCAAACCTCAACACTTTTGTCTCAACTTCTAATTCAATATTAATACATGTTGCAGAGATATAAGATATACACATTTCAGAAAGTGAAAATGTTTTATCCCCACTAAGTGTATTTACAACAACCATTGCTATAATGCTTACAAATGTTACCATCGCCCCTCCATGAAATGTATTATATCTATTCGAGATAGGAGACTTGACAGTGAAGGTAAAAACCATAAGGTTGGGCTCCACTCTATGAATCTTCAAACGGTGGAGTTGAATAGATTGTGAAAGTGTATCACTGACCAGTGGACACTATACAAGTATTAAGTCAATCAATCCTCAACTATTAAGTGAACACTTGTACTCGAACGCTTGACACCTCGATTGATCACTTGGTTCTTCATCCTTGGGCGGTTATACTCCTTGGTGCTCCTCCTAATTGCACTTGTCCATAAGCACTTGGCATTTGTTGCTTTATAATTGACATTTGAGGAGTGCTCGAGTTTGATGCTTGAGTATTTTTACTTTGCATGTAGTGAGAAATATCCCATAAGTACTCGGAAATAAAACTTTAAAACATTTATATATCCAAGATACTAGAAGACTTAACGACACGTTGTGCACAAGCTATGGACCTGTGGACATCCCTGTGGGTGCTCTCCTTAGTGCCTTATGTGTGTGGGCACTATTGATGGCCTAGTGACATTGGTCATATTTAGTTGACACTCGTGGAGCACGTGGCTTGATACTTGGAGTTCGATATTAGGTTAGAAACCCTATGTTTTTAATAAATCCAACTAAAGTCTATGCAGGCCCAAGAGTCCTCAAAACAAAAAATCAAAATTTAAATCAAGATTCTCAATTTTTTACAAAATTTTAATTTTTGTCAATGACAAAAATTGGTGCTAACAGAAAGTATGATTATCAACCATCTTGTTTCTATTCTAATTAACCCTGGTTCTAATTTGAGTTATGTTTCCCCTCAAACTGTTGAGAAATGTAAATTACAACAAGTGAAACATGCTAAACTGTGGTTGGTGTAGTTGGTCACTGGAACAAAGAGGAAGGTAACAAAGGTCATACCAACATGTTGTTAGAAAAAAGAGATTGCAGAGCAATAAAATAAAACAAATGCAGAAATAAAACACAAAAGATACACAATACGATAGAGATAGATATACGTGGTTCACCCAGTGTGGGCTACATCTACTAGAGAAATTGCTAGGTCCTTTCTTTATTATTATCCAACAAATGAAGGGATACAACCTACAACACAGCCATTGTAACTTCCTCTTCTTTCTCTCATAGTCTCCTCACTCAGAAACACTATTTGCATTGATACATAGCCGCAATACATTTCCCTCATAAAAAAGGGTTGCCTTCTAGGGAAAAAAACCCTAACATAACTTCTACTGTTAGATCTGTGACCTTATAATGAATGGTCTAGATTTACTATGAAATTACAATATACATTTACAAGGCAATTTTTCCTTTGAGGGCTTCGCCCTCAAACCCCCATCCGGGAACGTTCTCCTATTGGCACAGGGGCAGACCCAGGGTTCAACGCTTCAACAAAGCACCAAAAAAACCCTAACTACCGGCCCTTTCGGCAACACCTGCGAAGTAGATGAAGTCTCACCTGAGGTAGAGGCAGGGGTGGTTACAGGACTCAAATGTCTGCAACCTAGCTGGGACATAGATATGTGATTATACCACTTAAAAAAGCACTTAGCAGTTAACATTCATCAATAATTAACCCTTATCCACATCGCATATCCAAACCCTAATTATAGAACAACGCAGTATTCTACCAGATCTAACACATCTAATCACTTAGCATATGGAAAAAGATCAGATATGGCATTCATTCACCTCAGTTAAGCACTAAGATATCATACTAGATTCATCTAAACATTCATTACTGCACTTAAGCTTAAATTACATACACAAGACAATAACCATAATGCACAAAGCAACCATAACACGGGATATACATGGTTCACCTCAGTGTGGGGCTACGTCCACCAACTCTTCGTCTTCTTTATTATCTTTTGTCAATCTTCTACAAGCACAGAGCCTCAAAACCCACTCCGCATAGGACATGAGATTTGCACACACCTCGCCAGATCCTCCTTCCCCGAGCTAGGTCTAAGCATAAATCCTTTTGACTGTCTATACATAAGCTTCTTACAATCACTTTCACTTAGCTCTGCAAATCCTTAACACATAGCATGCACAACTATTCACACTTAGCACACTGGCCTCTTCCTACATCGCCTAGATATCTATTTATACATTACAAAATTGGCCTAAACATGGGTAAACCCATGGGACGACATCCCATACCCGTTACATAAACCCTAATCCCAAAAAATGCTCTAAAAAAGGGGTTGAGATCCCGTGATCTCCACTTCGACTTGCGCTTTGCCTTTGACCAGCCTGTCGAAGTCCCAAAAGAGGTCAAACATGACCAAGGATCTCCAAAACTTGGTCAAGGGCCAACATGCCCCCAACACTCACCTGTGACTCCTCCTGAGTCACTCTGGTTTGGGTAACTCTGCCTCAAAAGCCTCGAGCTTGTCTCGAGCTGCTTCAACCTGTTGTTGCGCTAAGGCTTCTTGCTCGACGAACTCTTGAATAACTGCCTCGTTCACAGGTCCCTTTTCTACCAAAGTGACTACTTGTTCTAGCTGTGCTCCTCAGCCTTCAATCTCTTCAAAAAGTAGGCAAGCTGCATCCTAGACTGGCTGGAGCTTCTAAGTCACTTCCATGAATTTGCTTTGTATGGCATGGACCTGCTGCTGAGCCATGCGCTATTCTTGGGATCTTTTCATCCTCTCAACTACTGACAAGAGTTTCAACTGCACTTGCACTGCTTGTTGCTTG
>SNQJ01S0012627.1:86522-98197 GCA_010110895.2 Picea sitchensis | reverse complement strand
CCTTCCCCAAGAATCTTACGTAACCGATCCCCTCCCTTAGAAAAAAAGGGTAATTAACATAGGAATAAACACTTATCCCCTCAATCCCCCTCTCTTGTGGAATCATAGCCCCCTATAACTCTAGTCCTTGTCACTCTAGCAACGAACGATGTGTTTATTATTAATAATAATCAAAACATTACATTTCTTGGGCATATTGGCCCTTTAATAATTGTTTGGGCACTCAGGCCTCTTAGCATTGTAACAATACATTCTTTAAAATGGGGGTTCAAAACTCGAGGTGTTACATCCCCTCCCCCTTATCTTGGCACTGTCCTAAGTGCATATACAAAATAGAGATCAAAATCTCAAATTTATTCAAAATGATATGGGTACTCTACCCGCATGGAATCTTCATTCTCCCAAGTAGCACCTTCAGTACAATAGCAATTCCACTAAACTTTTACCAGCTATATAACTCAATTACGGAGCATTTTTACCTTTCTGTCCAATACCTATACTGGTTGAACTTAAAAGTCTCCCTCCATCTCTACCTGAATTAGATGCCAATCAATAACATGGTTAGGGTCATGTACATATTTCTTTAGTAAAGATACATGAAATACATTATGCACATTCATGGAATCAGGCAATGCAAGCATGTATGCAACTAGCCCTATTCTGTCCAATATTTCAAATGGACCACAGAATATGGCTGCAATCTTTGTACAACTACCCAATTTCAATGAGATTTTCTTGGGCTTCACTTTCAAAAGTACATGCTCCCCTAATTTAAATTATCTAGTTGTCTTGTTCTTGTCTGCATAAACTTTATGTCTATTTTGAGCTACCTTTAAATTCTGCTTGATCTTAACCACCTGGTCTTCCATGTCCCTGAGCAACTCTGACCCAAGTACCACTCTATCTGTTGGGTTGCCCCATCTTACTAGAGTATCACATCTCCTGTCATACAAAGCTTCAAATGGGCTCATTCTCAATGAAGCTTGATACCCATTATTATATTCAAACTCAACCAAGTGTAAGTAATCTTCCCACTTAGATGGCTTATCCATCACATACATTCTTAGCATGACTTCAATTATTCAATTGACCCTCTCTGTTTTCCCATCTATCTGGGGATGACATGTTATGCTAAAGTTTATATTTCTGCCAAATCCTTTAAACAATCCCCTCCAGAAATTGGAGGTAAACTTTGTATCTATGTCCGAGACGATTGTCCTAGGTATCTCATGCAACCTAGCAATTTCCTTCATGAAACTTTTTGAAATATTAGTCGTTGTATGTGTTGTCTTCACAGGCACAAAATGAGCAGCCTTTGTTAATTTTTCAACCACCACCATTATTGAATCATGTTTCTTATTCATTCTGGGTAATCCTATGATGAAATCCATGGTGATCACTTCCCATTTCTTCTCTGGGATTGGTAATGGCTGCAGCAACCCCGCAGGGTGCCTATGCTCAGCCTTCACCTTCTAACATTCCATACATCGAGCGATGTAATCAGCAACATCCTTCTTCATTCCCATCCAAAAGAACTGGCTTCTTACTGTTGTAATTGTTCTCTGGTAAACAGGATGTCCAACATAAGGAACAACATGCATTTCCTTCAGTACCAAATTCCTCAGTTCTCCAGAACTAGGAACATAGATTCTATTTTTATGCATGAGTAATCCGTCTCCCTTTATCTCATACTCCTTTATTTTTTGTTGTACATCTCCTTGTTGTAAGCTTTCCTTTACTTGTAGGTAATGTTGTTCTGTAACAAGACCATCTAAAATTCTTCTTTTCAAGTCTTACTGATGCATACTGGTAGCAGTAGCATGCATGGTATGCACTCTTCTAATAAGTGAATCGACAACTTTATTCTCCTTGCCCTTGATATGCTTGATATCAAAGTCATATTCACTTAAAAATTCCAGCCATCTTGTTTGACTGGCATTAAATGTTGGTTGTTCAAAAATATACTTCAGGCCAATGTGGTTTATCCTTAATTCGAATTTTTTCCCAATGAGATAATGCCTCCATATCCTCAAAGCGTGAACAATGGCAACAAGTTCCATGTCGTGGGTGGCATAGTTCCTTTCATGTTCCTTAATCTTTCTGGACTCATATCCAATGACATGTCCATTTTTCAATAGGAATCCCCTAAGTCCTTCCTTACATGCGTATGTACATACCACAAAACTTTCATTTGGGTCAGCAATCTTTAACACAGGTGAAATAGTAAGTAATTCCTTCAACAGATTAAAATTATTTTCAAACTTAAGTGTCCATTCAAATTAAGTTCCCTTCTTTTGCAAAGAAGTGATGGGATGAGAAATCTTAGAGAACCCTACTCTAAACCTTCTGTAGTAGCCATCTAATCCCATAAAAGATATGACATCTGACACATTTTTGGGTGTTGGCCATCCTCTAATGGCTTCGATCTTCTCTAGATCTACTGCTATGCCCTGCTCTGAAATAATGTGTCCCAAGTAATGGATCTGCTTTTGATAAAAATAACACTTACTCAACTTGTAATACAACTAATGTCTCTCAGTACTTGCAAAACCAGTCTTAAGTGATGTTCATGCTCTTCTTCAGATTTATAATAGATAAGTATGTCATCTAGGAATACTATGAAAAACTTATCTAAATAATTTCTGAATATTCCATTCATTAAGCACATGAATACTGTTGGTGCAGTGGTTAGTCCAAATGGCACCACTACAAATTCATAATGCCCATACCTGGTCCTAAAGGTTGTCTTATGAATTTCTTCTTCCTTTATTCTTACCTGATGGTATCTTTCCCTTGGGTCAATCTTTGAGAATATCTTTGCCCCTCTTAGCTGATCAAAGAGGTCATAAATTTTGGGTAGAGGATACTTGTTCTTTATAGTGTACTTGATCAGCTATCAAAAGCCAATACACATCCTCAAGGTTCCATCCTTCTTTTTGACAAAAAGTACTCATGCTCCACAAGGTGAAACACTTGGATGTATGTACCCTTTCTTCATGTGTTCCAAGTAATGGATATGCTTTGATAAAAATAACACTTACTCAACTTGTAATACAACTAATGTCTCTCAGTACTTGTAATACCAATTTTAAGTGATGTTCATGCTCTTCTTCAGATTTATAATAGATAAGTATGTCATCTAGGAATACTATGAAAACTTGTCCAAATAATTTCCAATATTCCATTCATTGCTAATACGAATACTGCTATGCGTTGGTTAGTCCGTGGCACCACTACAAATTCATAATGCCCATACCCTGGTCCTAAAGGTTGTTCCTATGAATTTTCTTCCTTTATTCCACCGATGGTATCTTTCCCTTTGGTCAATCTTTGAGAATATCTTTGCCCTCTTAGTCGATCAAAGAGGTCATAAATTTTGGTAGAGGATAATTTGTCTTTATAGTACCTTGGATCGCCTATCAAAAGCTAATACACATCCCTCGTTCCATCCTTCTTTGACAAAAGTACTCATGTCTACAAGGTGAAACACTTGGATGTATAAAATTCCTCTTCAACAATTCCTCCAACTAAGCATTTGTAATTCTTTTTAACTCTGGTGTGCTCATTATGTGAGTTGTTTTTGACACCGAGGGAAACTCCTGCACTAAATCAATTGAGAAATCTATCTCCTTCCTTGCTGGAAATCCCTCGGTATTTCTTGGAACACATCTTCAAATTCCTGCAGAAGTAATCGAGAAGAAATCTTCCAGGCTTGGCTCCTTTGTATTTTCTGGCTCTTCTGCACGAGCTACATACAATTGACATCCTTTTCTAAAACATCTTTTCAATTGTAAGGCTAAAATATCCCTTTTATAGAGATGGTTCTTGAACCCTTTCACAGCCTTTGTTTTCCATTTCCATCAAGGCATGTAAATGTCTTATTATGACAATCTAGGACAACATGATGCTTGTCCAACCAATCCATTCCAATTAGAATATCATAAGACCCCAATGGTATGATATTTAGATCAATACTAGTATTCACGCCATTAATACTTATTGAACAACTTCTGACCATATCATGGATTCTTCTTTTGGTTCTAGTGGCTAACTAAACAAAAATTGTTTTTCCAAGTTTACTTTTCTCCAAATGTAATCTATCCACTATCTTAGGATCAATGTAGCAATGACTTTCTCCTGAATTAATCAAAATAGCAACATCTTGATTTATGATCTTACCTTCCACCTTGATCATATTGGAATGGTACTCTTCTTGTCGATCATTTAAAGTTGCATAGATTCTTCCCATATATTCAACTTTTGTAGCTTATTGGATATTGTGCACATTCTTCATTCTGTCCTTTCTGTGTGGGAAATCCTTGTACAGATGATCTTCCTTGCATCCCCAGCATTGGATTGGTGGTCTTCCCCTTTTTCCAAAGGAATCTTCCTTCTTGGAATCTCCCTTAACATACTGATCTTGATGATTTCTATTAGGCTCATTCCTATTGAAGGGAGGTTTGAATCCTTTCCTCCTCTGATCGGACTTTGCATTTTTCTTGTCCTTCCAATATTTATGCAGGCATTCTCTTCCCTAGACTTGCTCATACATGTATTTAGCCTTCCTTATGGCCTCCGTCAAGGTCTTGGGTTCATCATACTTGATCTTTTCCTTATAAAAGGTTGGCAATCCACTTAGAAATCTCTGTATTTTCACTTTCTCATCACCAATGAACCTGACATACTTTAACAATCCCAAGAACTTCTTCTCGTATTATTCCATAGTCATGCTTCCCAACCAAAGTTCAAAGAACTCCTGCATTTTCTTGTCATAGAAATGATCTGAGAGGTACTCCTTCTAGAAGTACTTCTTGAACTACTTCCAAGTGATCCTACTTTCATTAACATGTTCCACTTGCTTTAGTTAGTCCCACCACATTGCATCTTTCCCGTGTAAATGGTAGGTGGCAATCCTAGCTTCCAGGTTTGATGAATAGTTATGAATATGAAAATATCTCCTGAGCCCAAGAAACCATGCTTTGGCATCATCTTCCCTTTCTCTTTCACCCTCAAAGGAAGGTGGCTTGAGATTCCTCATCTCTCCTTGAAAACTATCTACTTCTTGTTTCCTTCTTTGGTGTTTGATAGGAGACACCTATGGACTGCTTACAGGATCATCCAATGCCTAAAATTTTCTTTCTAAGAAAGGAGGTGAGTGGTGTCCATGAGCTCTGCTAGCACTTCTGGAATAACCAGCTCTTTTACGATCATCCCTTCGTTCATGGAACCTGCCTTCTTCTTCTTGTCTTGAGTTTGATCCCTTCTTTGTTTGTCTCTACAACTGATTTAAGCTCTACAAAACTCAAGCATTTATCTGAATTTGATCTCTGATCAGTCTCTCATTGTCTTCTTTGTAGCTCTACACTTCCATCTTCAAGCTTCTTACCATTTCTATTAACGTTTCCTGCTCTCCTTTTCCCTTGCGTCCATTGGACTCTGTCTCTGCATTACCAACTCTGGTATTCTGGCCTTCGGCCTCCTTATCATGACCGGAGGCTCCCTTGCCTTCTTCCATTTCCTCAATACACATGCTGAGATGATTTGTTTCAACCCCTTAATTCTGCAAAATGTGCAAGCGACCATTTTGATAGAATTATGCATATGATAAACACAATTGCCAAACCATGCTACAGGTCTGTTTATATTTTTTTGGTCATGGATATCATGACCCCATTCTCTGAAAATAACAGTGTCTTGTTATCCTTGGCTGATAGAGAGTTTTGTCCTGCACAGGTACTTCCTTCAAACCACCTTCCCAGGTGACCACGATTGGAAACCACGGCTAAATCCTTCCTTATCACTTTTCTGTATCGAAGACTACCAATTCGACCCATAGCCCTCCTTCCCTCGACTCTCAATCTACATATGACCATGGCCATGACCTTGTGCTTAGCTGAAAAGTGCTTGTTCAGAGCTTCGGGACTTTGGAACTTTCAGCCAGGACCAGATCAATGGTCCGCGTCCTCTTTCATGATCAACAATCAAGATCCACTTCGGGACTCCGCGCTTCGGGAATCTCAAATTTCTTCTCTTGCCTCCACCCAGAATGCTTTTACCCTGAGTTCATGATCTTCCAATGGGTGTCCTCCCACAGATTAGTGACTGTGAATCGTTTCAGCTCTTTGGGCTTCAGAATTTTCAAAACTTTCCTCCTGCGCTTTCTCTCGGAGTGCTTTCACCCGAAGTCGGTGATCCTTTGATGTGTGTCTTCTAGAATCAACGGTCGATATGTACTCCGAACTTCAGGAGTTTTCGACTCAACGCAACCTATCACATATTTTCCCACTGGAGTGCCCAGTCTCTGGATTGCATGATCTGTCGCCACGTGGAGAAATAATGGAAATGGACATGTGGCCCAATCGGGCGGGTGACATGTGTTATGTTCTAACTGGCATTTCAATACTCCAAATTCCCAAAACTTACTAAGACATGGCACACATCCCATGTGTCCATGTCATCCCAGGTGACATCCATAAGCCATGTCACTTTGGGAATTCCAAGATCCACATCACCTCTAGGTGACGTCATCGTGCTAGTTCACTTTGGCTCTTTGGGCTTCGGGACTTCAGGAGTTTCCACACTAGCACACTTTCAATTCTCCCAAACTCTGATTTCCTAAACCAACCAAACTATCGCCATTTGTCTCCCTTATCGGATGACCCATATTAACCCTGGACTTTAGGACTTCGAAAGTTACCACTATAAGGATCAATGGTTGTAATTCCTTTGGGCCTTTGGACTTTGGAAAACTCAAACTTCAACTTTTTTCCAAAATGCTTTTATCCGAAGCTCACGATCTACTAACGCATGTTTCCCATGGATCGACAGCTACGATTTCTTTAGGTCTTCATACTTTGGAGAAATATACTCTCAACCTTCTCTTTTCCCCGAAGTGCATGGATTTCTGTCGCATGTCCTCCTGGATCAGACGACTACAATTCACTTCGGATCTCTGGGGTCCGAAAATCTCAATTCTCAACTTCTCCTTCCTCACCTTTTCTTGGAGTGCTTTCACCCAAAGCACATGATCGGTTGACGCGTTTCCTCCTATGGATCGAAGGTCCCCGACTACTTCTTCTCTTCGGAGGTTGATCACTCGAGTACTAACATGCCACATCACTACATTCCTTTCAATTTGCGGGGGCACGCATCGGCGGTTTGGAGTAACCTTATTTTCACCCCGCAATTCTCCTGATGCTGACATGTAACCCCTCGGTGAAACCGTGGTTTGGATTGCAGGACCGCCTTGGGAAATTATCTCCCAAGCAACTTGGTTCCCCGCAATGCCTCTTGTCCATTGATCTCTCTCTCCCATGGGATTCGATAGTTGTGACCTTAACCCTTGCTTCCTTTACATCAGACGACCCTTGTTCACCTATCCTCCGATCCAATGATCCTGGATCTCTCTTGATCCTACAGTGACAATTGCTCCCAAATTCGAAGGGGGATGGTCATGATCCTTTGAACCCCTTACAACTGATCTCTGACAATCTAACTCCTGCCTAGATTCTGCAATGCCATTCCTCATGAACTTTTCAACTTCACGGTCAGAATTCGATCTTGACCATGAGGACTTTGACCAACAGACCTAGCCTGGTGTTTCAACCAGAAGCTCTGATACTAATCTATAACATACTCAGCCACCCATAGGCCGGGGCATGGTACCTTCAAGCCCGCCCTTGGACTTCTTTCTCTTACTGATAGATTTTTAAAATTTAAACATAGTTACCAACTTAAAGAGAAGTCTACATAGTTCTCGTTTTTTGGGGGGTCCAATTTTTTACACCGTTTTTAAAAATGGTGCTACTGGTAGCACCTCCTCTCCCTTTTTAGGTGGTTTTTCGATATTTTAAATTTTTCGATCCACAATGTTTCCACATCTTTTCGTAAATGCTTATTTTTCATCTATTTTCATTTTTTTCAATTTTTTTACTTTTTTATTTTTTATTCAAGGGTGTTTTTAGTCATTTTTCCATGCTTCTTTCAATCTTAAAAATATTTTTTACCATTTTTTTTGTAGTTATGATTTTTCATATAATTGTGTCTCCTTAATTAATTTATTGTTTCATACTTTTAAATATAGTGGAAAACACCATTCTTAACACATTGTTTACCTTTACTTCAATACATGGAAAATTAAATAACCCTATTTTTTAAAATTTAACAAAAAAATATAATTCATTTTTTTTTTTATAAATTAAAATCTAAAAAAACTAAGAAAAATAAAAGAATTGAAATTAAAAATTAAAATTAAAAATTAAAAAGAAAATTTAGATAATAAAAAAGATTAAAGAGAAACTTAAAAAACTAAAGAGGAAAATTAAACAAAACAAATATATAAACTAAGCTAAATCTAGAAAAAAAAAGGTAAAAAACCAAATTTATTGCCTAAAAACTTTAGAAAAGTTTAAAAAACACAAAGAACAATTAAAAATATATATTAAAATAAACAAATTCACTTAAACTACAAAATTTAATACAAAATTAGAAAAAAATTAAAACTTAAAAGTTAAAAAAAAACAAAAAAAACATAAAATTACAAAAACAAAAAACAAAAATTATTAAAAAACTTAAAAATATGTAAAATTTTATGGAAAAACAAAAAAATTAAAAAAAACATATGCACCGGTGATGGGAGACCATGAGGGGTGATGTCGGGCATCACCCCAACCCCCAGGGGCTAAGCCCTGGTCCCTTTAAAATAAAATACAATTTTGCAATCGAAATAACATAAAATTGTAATTAAATTAAAACCAAAAAGAAAATTACAAACCTACATAATATTGGGGTGTCATGGGGGGCGATGCCCGACATCACCCCAGCCCCCAGGGGAGAAGCCTTAGTCCCGTGGAACCAGGGTTTAGCCCCTGGGGGCTGGGGTGATGCCCGACATCACCTCAACCCCCACAGGTTAAGCCTTCGCCCCGTGGGACCAGTGCTTAGCCCGTGGGGGCGAGAGTGATGTCGGGCATTGCCCCCCATGACACCCCAATATTATGTAGGTTTGTAATTTTCTTTTTGGTTTTAATTTTAATTACAATTTTATGTTATTTGGATTGCAAAATTGTATTTTTTATTTTTTTATTTAAACGTTATTAAATTTGTTTCTATTTGAGTTTTTCTAGTTTTTTACTTTAGTTTCAATTAAAATTGATAGTTTTTGTATTGTAAAATTGTTTTTAATTTTCTTTTTAAATTTTGGTTTTCTTTTTTTTTAAATATGCTTAGAAGTTTATTTTAAGATTGGTTTTAAAATTTTCTTTTTATTATTTCGTTATTGATTTTATTAAAATTGTTTTGTTTTCATTTAAATATTGTTTTGTTTTCATTTAAATATTGTTTTGAAAATATATATTTTTGAACTTTTGTCTTTTATTTTAATTTTTAAGATTTAGTTTAAGATTTTTTAATATTTTTTATTTTAGATATTTTTTTGTTGAATTTTGTTATTTTTTTTCCTTTTTAAAGTATTTTTCATTTATTTTTTTTAAATTAGTTTTTTAAGGATTCTTTTGTAAAAAATTTATATAATTATTTTTTAAATTATTTGTTTTGGAGGAAAATTTTAATTTTTTTTTGTTTCTTTTTAGTTATTTTTCTTTTTTATTATTTTTTATTATTTTTTTAATTGAATTTAGAATATATTTTTTAAATGTGTTTTTTTGGTCATTTAAAAAAATATTATTTGCGAAGATTTTGTTCTTTCTATTTATTTATTTTTTAATGTAAATTAAAAAAATAAAAAATAAAATTTGTAAATAAGTTTTCAAGGGAGGATTTGGAGTCCAATTTTGGGTTGTTTATTTACATAGGGTTTTGTTGTCAATATCACAATTTCAATTAGGTCATAAATAGCTATGATTTTCACGTTTAAGAAAAAAACAATTTGTTTTACGTAGCATCACTTTTTGATTTATGTGTTGATTTTAAGGTTTTTCTAAGCTATTGTTTGAGTTTCGAAGGACATGTTCGAAAAATGTTGTAATTTTGACCCCGTTTAAAAAAATGGTGCTACCGGTAGCACCACGTTTTCATTTGGGGGTTGATTTTAATGTTTTTTACGCAAAAATATAAGTTTTAAGGGCCAGAGTTCTCGTTTTGAGGTCACAGTTCTCGTTAAGTCGGTAATTATGTTTTTAAGGATACATAAAATAAAAGACTTTAACAACATGCAGAGCAGTAGTCAGCAAGCATGCATAGTCTAAAGATTCAATTAAACGATAATTAAATATACACAACGGAATACATTCAAACACATATAATAATACCACGACAGAGAGCACTTATCTTTATAAAAAAGTGACACCAACGGGCTGCAAACCAAGGACGTTCCACCGAAACATAGATGCCACTACTCCAAATCTCAACAGCAATGTCACTCCCGAGCCAGGGCTATGAATCCACAAGGATGGTTCCAGAGTGTATTTGGGTTCCCAAACCAGTCATCTATCAAGCTCTCACAGGTTTCCCAACACCCACAACAATCCAAGTACCCATCTCTCTTCCACCCAATCTGTACCACCCCAAGAGAACGGACCTCCACCCTTCTCTACCACGCAGTCCCTCAAGCATTCCTTCTCATTTTTCTAGGGCCTCAAACATAGCTAGTCCAGAATCTCAATGTTGGAACTCTTAGGACTCACAGTTATGAGAAAAACAAGGCACATGACAATATGAATCCTAACAAGCAGCCTACAATGATGCAAAAGACACATTTAAGCAGGTTTAGTTGAATGTTGTATCTTTGGTAGCATTCAAATATGTTCCGTAGATCCTCTATGTGTTGGGAATGTTTCTTAGACTAAGCTATGAGGTCATCCAGGTACGCAAGAATGATGTGAGCGAGATCATGGATGACGTTTGTCATCTTGCATTGGAAATTTGCCTCGACATTTTTGAGTTTGAAGGGAATGACGCGATAGGAAAAGGTGCCCCAAGGGGTTGTGAAGGTGGGTTTCTACTGATCCACATGGAGGATTTGGATTTGGTTATAGCTAAAAAATCCATCCATGAGGGAGAGGACTTCATGACCGACACAAGCATCGATGACTTGATCGATGAAGGGAGTAGGGAAGTTGTCTTAGGGATACGCTTGGCTTAGGTCATGGAAGTCTGTGCAAACTTAAATGGTACCCTATTTTTTTATCAAGGGGGATGAGATTGGAGACCCAAGATGTGTATGCGATGGGGTATATGAAGCCAATTGTATGTAGTTTGTCGATCTTGAATTTGATCACCATGGATTTGGAAGGTTGAAGGGGGCGTTGCTTTTGGAAAATAGGGGAAACATTAGGCCAAGTGTCAATATGATGTTTAAAAATGGTTTGGTCTAACCTTGGAATTTCAGTGTATGACTAGGAAAACACATCCTGATGTTCCTGGAAGAGGGATTTGTATGCTGAAATTTCCTTTGAGGAACATGTTGCCCCTAGGGTGATTTGTTCCATAACATTAGATGTCGATCTTGATTGTGGGTGAGATATTTGACATGTTACCTTCTTCAAATGTGTCAGGTGCAGGTATTGTATTTTTGAACTAGTCTACATGGAAAGAGGGGGTGAAATATTTAGCTTCGATGGTACAGAAAGGAGCGTCTGTGGGTGGACGAAAGGTGTCGTGAGACAGAAAAATGGATCTATGATGAAAAGCATCCTAGGGGTAATTTGGTGCACATA
>SNQJ01S0012627.1:64829-85878 GCA_010110895.2 Picea sitchensis | reverse complement strand
AGCATACTTATGAGCTTTGGAATGAGATTCCATAACTCGCATAAAATGGGGAAAATATTGGTGGGATGTCCAAAGGTGATACACAATGCTCATGAGGGTGGTATGTGTGGGGTGGAAGGGAGAAGAGGTTCCTTCTTATTCTATGTGTCGTTTTGGGTTGTGGTGTTTCCCCTATGGTGCGTAGTTGGGTTCCCATTGGAGGTACTAATGCCCCCAACTGTGTGACCAGTTGGATGAGTTGGTGGATGTTCCAGGGGTGTTGTTAAGGGTACTACAGGTTGAGGTTGCAGTGATAAACCTAGTACCATGGTTGGGGGTTCTAAATACCATATAGGGATAACTATGACCATTTATGTAAGGTGAGGGTAGGAGCCACTTGGTATGTTGTTACTCCTAGGGGAGGATAAAAGAAGGGAATTTGGGTAATGGATTGTGGGACCATTTTCCAAACGAGGATTTCACCCATGGGTGGTGGGATCTCTGAGGTTTTGTCCTGAGGAGTCTGAATGGGGAGTACATCAGGAAGTATCGGGGTTGCTTGGGAAGGAATGGATGTGGATTATGGTGAGCTCTTTGTAGACAGAGGGTTGGGTGTCTCTAATCCATCATTCGTGATGACACAAACGGTGGTGGTGGTGGGGTTGGGGTGAGGGAATCCTTGGTATGTACCAATCAAGGATGGATCCTGAAAAAACCCTCGGGATATGTCAATCATGGGTAATAGGTCAGAAGTTGAGTGGATTAGGGAAAGGATATTAGAAATATGGATGGATTGGTTGGATTCATAATGGGTTAATTGGTTGATCATGACAATTTTCCCATTTTGTGGGAATAGCATGGTGCAGAAGACTAATGAAGCCATTGCCTGCATGGCATACATGTAGCTACAGCCAAAAAGTATGTTGTAATCCAGTTGGGTGTCGATGACCTCTATGTTAATGAGGATTGTATTTACCCCTAATTATAAAAGAACGTTTTGGTATAAGCCTTCTGTTTCAGATGGTTTACAATCATATGCCCGAAGGGTGATGGATGAGGGGATTAAATCGAGTGAATAGAGTTGTTTCCAGAATATTTTGGACATGATGCAAGTAGATTCTCCTTCATCGATAATGCAATTATGGATGGTGATATTCTATATTTTGACTGGAATATGTAATGTGACTAAATATAGGAGTCACAGGTCTTCTTTGTCTAATTCAAATGTGATTAGACAGGTGTATGCAAGATCTACTGCACCCAATTGGGAAAGTAATGCCTTTCGTTAGGAAGGGCATGCATGCAGGACTTTCATAACTGACATGGCATCGGGTGATTGAGAGATATTGTCAATAATATTCTAGTTATGGATAGCCTGGGCATGGGGATTATACACATTCCTGCATAATGGTGCATGAGGCATGAAAGTGATGGTTTTAGTATTAGTATGAGGGATCATCAAAGGTTGTCCAATTGGTGGTTGGGGAGCTTCCAAATTGGTGGGTAATGGATCAGGGGGTGTACCATATTGGAGAATGTGAGTTTGTAAGATGATTTCCTCTTCGGTGGTGAGGAGGATACTGTGATTGGTGGTGTTTTCTGAGTGGGGATGGTTAGGTGGAGGAAAATGCCACTAGAGGTGTGGGCGTTGGGTGGATTTTGGTTGATTCTTAATGACTCCTTGATGTGGGATATGATTTTTTAATACCATCGGTGATGGTGGTGGTATATAAGTGGGAGGTCCATGTGGTGGACCTTGGGGGTTGGGTGCTCGATGAGGATTCATGGCGCCCTTCATATGTTTGTAGTCGGCAATTTGAGGGAAATGGTAAGTGTAATGTCCATATTTGCCACATAATGCGCAAGGGTAATTGGTTCGAAGATTGTTATTTCACCCTTGTTGTGGTTGGCCATTTTTATTTACCCCATGAGGGTTTTGATTGGGTTGGCGTTGTTTTCCTCCAAATTATGAGTTTTGTTGAGGGGGGTTCCCTCATTTTCCTTAGTTCCTATCATTTCCTTTCTTCTAGTTATTATTGGATTGGTGAGTTGGATTAGTTTTATTCAACTGTTCAAAATCTTGAACCTGTTGAAGAGGGGAAGGTTGGATGAAATCAGCCACTGCCTCATGTTGTCCATGTGGGGGTACAACAGGTTGGGGAGGACCTAGAAAGGGATAATATGGGTTACCTTTTGGGGGTCCTTATGGGTTGTAAGAAGTGGAGGTGGATCCATTATTACTAGGTGGATATGAAGTTGTTGGTGGGGGAACCAGTTGCGGGACATGTATTAGTTAGGGAAGGGACGTGGGTAGATGTGTACCCATGGGGGGAAGAGGAGGTTCCATGAATGGTGGAGGGGGTGGCGGGGTAGGGTAATATGGAGTTCCCCCATATAGTTGGAATTATATATTGGTCCCATATGCGGGTACTGGCTACGCGTGTGGTTGAATATGAGCCATGGAGCCAATCAACCCATCAACATAGTGCGATGTTCTAGGTTTGTCTTGACCAAAGGGAAAAGGATGATGATCATATGGAAGAAAAAATTATAGGTAATTTGATTGGGAGTAGATGAGGTAAAAATGTTGTGCCTTAGTGATGGCTTCATATTCCGTTTGGGGGAGGGTTGTAGCCACATCTTTCGCAAGGGTATGAATGAGCGATTGGAGGAACCAATCTAGCCTTTATTGTGGGGTGGTATCTTCCTTCCATATGATTTGGCGTCTATGCCACTCATGAATATGGTCAGAGGTATAGATAGTGGTGGTTTGTTTGCATTCTGAAAGTATCTCTAAACTAGTGTCATGACGAATGGGGAGTTAAAAAAATGACAGGAATGATTTGGCTAGATACTCGAAGGTTGCATGGGAATTGAACTTCTCATATATGTACCATTTGTTCGCAGTTCTAGGGAGGGTTCTCCAAAATAACCATAGATGAAAAAAATCTTCCATTATGCTATTGGAAGAACACCACAAGTGGAAGGACATGACATGGTTGGTTGGGTCCTCTCCATATTTTCCTTCAAACTTAGGAATTTCAAATGGTAGTTTTGTGGGCATATTCGGCCAAGTGGGGTCATCCAATATGGGATCATTTGTCAATTTGGTTATATATGGGATGTTGAGTGAAGCCAAGTAGGGCATGACAAGGGTGGGTGTTTCCATGGTATGAGAGTAAGTGGTTCTTGGGATCTTGTACTTTGTGATAAATTTTGGGCTCCGCCTCCTTGTGTTGGAGGGTTTGTATGTGAGTTACTTCAGATATTATTTTCAAGCAAAGTGGCCCCTAGCAATCCTGAGCCTAGTACCGTAGCACTAACTGGTGTATGTGATGGTGTTGCTAATTGTTGTGGGTGGGAAATCCCTCCTATGGACTTAGCATTTAAGGGCTCWAATCATGCATGCAAAAAATGACCATTTAAAGGCCTCTACTTTTTCCTATTCTCCCAACACAAAACCCCACATTCATGCAATACAAAGGTGTAAATGAGATTTGGTGACTCTACCTTAAGTCCTTTGTTTGATGTCRATCCCTTTGCTTTCACTCACTCTTTGATTGCAAGCCTCCTCCCAAAGCTGACYTGCATTCACATATGAACAAACAAAAKCTGGGAACATGCATTTCATATACTAATTGTTGGGTTAGTTGTGACAATATCAAAAAATAAATACACAATTTGAACACWTAATATGGTGGGACGAAAAAGGTATTCCTTTTTGTATTAATATTCACAAGAGTAAACTTTACAATATGTGGTTGGCACTGCTCCTCAAACCTGGTCCTGGGCTCCTCTTCACAATGCACCAACTACTCAACCTCACAATACAATTGTAGGAAATTGGAGCAAAGGGGGGATAAATTTGGGTAGAGTTTCTATACTCTTCTTTTTTCTTTCAAATGGGACCCCTACCCCTTCTTTTATAGGCTAGAAGGAGCTAGGTATTTGGTCGAGTGACTAGCCATGCATGGTCGAAAGGTTTAGTTAGCTTACCCAAAATTGTGTGTTCCGTCGGCAACTTTTCGTTTTTTGTGCTTTTGTAGGTACACGCGGGTTGTAGTGGGTCAGCTAGAGTGTACACATGCGTTGTAGTGGGTCAACAAGAGTGTACACATGGGTTGTAGTGGAGCAGGGTGCGTGTACCTTTAAAAAGGGTGTTTTTTAAGAATAATTGTTCAGTACTAGTTTGGTAAAGAAGGAATATGAGATGGTCTGATGCCATGTAAGCATGTATGGTGAAAATTAGGGTTATAACACTAATGTCTCAGCAAAATTAGGAACACCACCCAAAATTGGGGGTAAGCTTCTCAAGTGCATAGAATGAAGGGGACACTGTGGTTCCCCTATGATTCTAGCCTAGAGGTGGGTGTGTGTAAATAGTGGTGAAGAATGATAGGAAAAATTTCTTTCAAATTATTTCAAGCAGTATATTCATAAAACTGCATGTAATCAAGTGGTGAAAATCGTACATTAAAATAATGTGAAAGGTACTCTGGGGTTTTTGTAACTCCGCGTGGGGAAATAAAAATAAAAGAACAACTACACATGTCTTAGTCGACGTAATGTCCTTCCTCTCCAATAACATCAGAACTCCAAAAAAACACTTGAAGGGATGAATAATAATTTATAATGAGGGGTGCAGGGGACGTATCCCATAAGTACTCACGATATTTCTCAAGAGTCGATCAAAATCTGACTGAGGTGCAATTGCAGCCACAACCTCCACCTTGGGTAGATATATCCTATATTGGGCTACTAAGCTACCTCCATCAAGCACGACATTTATGTTTTCGGCCTCAAAAATTGGTCATAGGTTGGATGCTTTCCAAGGGTTGGGTGACCCAAGGAGGCATGCAAAAAACAACTAGACCTCGGCCTTTTACCCTTCACGGGTGTCTCCTTTCCTTATGGTATTGGAATTCTTGAGTGGGAGTATTTTGGCACCCTAATTCACAACTTTCTAAGTTTCAAGTGAGAAATGATGATGGGGATTTATTTGGATCCATGTCCCCAAAATCGTAACTTAGACTACCAAATTATTTTGTGTTCCTCCCGTGGGGGTTAGAAAGTGGGTTGATTATGGTTTATTTTTAGAATGTGAGAGTAGGCTATGAAGTTGGGGTCATGGACCAACTTTTTTTTTATGATGGAGTGCCAAAAGGATCTTTAATAAAAAAGTGAATCACAACAAAGAGTTTCAAGTATCTAGAAAAACGTTTTTTGAGTGAGTGAGAGTGTGTGCAAGGAGTGGTGATGGTGAAATTTTTTTTAATAAGTTAAATTCAAGATTTTAACATGGTGGACAGTGTCTAGTCCTTTACTTGTCTTGTTTAGACAACTTACTAAATTTGTTCAAATGACCCTTGCAAATGAAAGAATCTTAAGCTAAGATGGTGAATATAACAACCCTTACTTTGACTCTTTTATCTCCATATGATGTTTTGTAATCTAATAAATATTGAAAAAATGTCGCTAGATTGTGAACATATGGGCATGTATGGGCCCTTCCAATGCTTTAGATTTCATAAGTGAGTTACTCTAGAATTTTTGAAACTATCCTAATATTTTTAACATGTGGGCATCTATGGGCCTTACAAGTCTTAGATTTAAGTTCCAAAATGAGCTAAGAGGTATTGGCCTCTCCTAGAGATTGGTTGATTTACTTTAAGGGAGATGAAGACTTGTTTAGGAAATATCTTTTCTGATTTCCAATATCATACTAGGGTGCAAGGAAATAGCATACTCCAAGATTACTTAGATAAGTTTCTAGTCCTGGATTAGTGTGGTGACTTTGTAAAAGAAAATCAGATAATGAAATTTGCATGCTAATCTTTAGGCCATCCAGGTGGAAAGTAAGGAAGTAAAAGATGAAAAGGTTATTTTTATCCTCCCTAAATGTCTAGGTGTGGTTTTAAGCTATGTATGCAAGAGTGGACCTCCAATCCTGCTTTTAATGGCTTTTACAATAGTGCATAAATCAACTCTAAACTACTTGGTGGAAGTGATTTGCTCAAGCCTTACAATTTAGAAAAAGTAAGACCAACGCACAGCGAAACTAGAAATGGTCACGCATAGAGTGTGAAGTGAAATTTGTATGGTTATGATAGAGTGTGGATGGTCGCGAACCATGTGACTATTTTCCCCGAACCCACGTGCACGCAGAGAAGTTGGTGGCACAAAAATTTTGAACAATTTCACTCAATGTGGGATGAAATCCTGCTCTCTAGAGGTGAGAATAGGATGGTTTTAACTCCTAAAAACACAAATGAGTGAGAAAGAAAAGTTTAACAGACTAATTGGGGAGGATTTTGATCCAACTCCCCAGTGGATTCACCAACATATTGGGTCCTTTTTGTCACATGGGTGAGAAAAAATAGGTCCCTTAACTATCTAGTTATGCTAGAAAGACATCACAACAGTTTGTCAGTTGACTAGTGGCTCAACTAAGTAGAAAACAAGGAAATGAAACTAAAATAAGCATGTAACAACTAAAATTGATGCAAGATATAGACACAAGGGATAGCTACCAAATTAGATTGGTCTTTGAATTTATAATACCTTGGAGAAATATGGGAACTTATGAGTCCTCTCTTCCTCCTTGGGAAGGCTCTTGATTCCCCAAATACAAATCTTTCTCTCTTCTAACAATGGTTGAAAATGAAAATACAATGGTGAAGAATTGATAGTTGAAATTATCAAGAGGAGAGAGGTGCAACATTTTCTATGAACGCTCAAATATTTATAGGATAAAGATGACTTCTCAAAGTTAAATTGAACAACATAACAATACTCAAATTTCTTCTTAATTTTTACATACAATGGCCCTTTATTTATAGGAGAATGGAAATATTTTTCCAAACTAGTTTCAAATGTGAATGGAAGGCCTTTGAAGGTACCTCTAATCCCTTTTAGTGATCCCAAAGAAGAATTTGGGGGTGATTTTGGGTATGGGAGAGATCCACTGCATCCCAGAAGTGGTTGAGGCCCGACCAAAATCATCAATGTGTTGTTTCCGCATCCACACGGTTTTCTGTCTATCAGTCGCGTGGTCCACACAGTGTGTGAGTTTCATTTCATGTTAGACCATGTGGATGTGTGCACACTGAAAGTCCTAAATAAACATGGAACTTCAGAACCACTTTTGTATAGTATTTTTCTTATCTTTCCAAATTGAGTGTAATCCTTCCATAATTATTGGTAGTATGTTGTGCTTGTGTTGATTGTTTCTTCATCCATTGTCTTTGTCTGTGGTGAGAAATTTTCCATTCATAACACAATCTTTTGAAATAGGTACATGATTTTAATCATCAAGGATTTCAAAATAATCACTTGAATCGGTGCGAAAATAAGAAACATGTTCATCATTTTCAAAGACTTGTAGATAATCTTGATTGTCATGTATTGAAGGCCTGGAAATTCTTTTGACACAAAATGTATTCTAACTTTGGGAATCATCTGGGTTGAAGAGATATGGAGAAACTACTAATGCATCAAATTTTTTATTCTGATCTCAAGGAATGAAAGAGATATTGAATGAGTTAAAGTATTCCATAAGTTCACATGCTCTTTTTGCATAATGTTTCATCTTTTATTTATTGATTTTATATGATTTATAAACAATTTTGAATCACCAATTACTAACATATTTTCTACTTTCATCTGGAGTGCAAGAGTCATTCCTTGTATTATTACTTCATGCTCTACTTTGTTTTTAGCACATGGAAACTCCAGTCTTATTGCGTGCAGATATATATTGGACTAAGGGATTTTAAAAATGATCCCTTCTCAACTTCCATATTTAGAATAGGAACCATCAAACAACATCTTCCAGAAACCTTGAAAATAATATTCTTCCTCTTGCTTTAGAGAGTTGACTTGTTCTAGACTTAGAACAGAATAATTGTTTATTCTAGCATAAATATAATTCTCCACTACTTCGTTCTCTTTCTTCTTGAATGATATTGGATTTCTAGTTTCTTATTTTTTTGACCATTGTTCCATATTTGTTAGGAAGCATCATACAACTTTCTTCATTCATAATATATCCTCCAATCAATGAACACCAGTCTCTTCCTAATACAAAACCATATGCCAGAGGAAATTCCGCTACTATAATAGTGAAAATTGTTGTGATGTGAGGTGTTGCACTTATAAATGCACAAAACTATTTTACCTCGCCATAGTCTGGGACCTTTTTGAATCAATTGCATGTATACTTTCCCCAATGTCATAATATCTTGTACATCCCATTCCTAGTGCTTTCATGACCAACAGATGCATGATGTTATTGGTTTCTCCACTATCAACTAGACAATAATGAAATATAACATCGTGATTCTATATGGTTAAGTACAATGGTGGGACTTTACCCCTTGGTCTTGTTGATGAAACATTTTGTTGTTGTCTGGAATTTATGACAACATATTCTATTCATGTATTTGAATCATCAAGTATCGTTAAAAAAAAATATCTTGATTGCGGTATATTTATGATCTCCATGAAGAAAAAATTAATTATGGGTTTGGATAAATCATCAATCAAATTATAATTCAATTGTTGTGGAGTCTTTTCCTAACTAGCAATTGTTTGCTGCTTTATTGTTTCTGAATTATTTATTTTCACCTTTTTTTCTTTTCAGGTGCTTTTTTTGTCTTAAATTCATTCACTTGTGCTCTAGTTTGGAAAACATTCTCTTATGAAATATCTGGATCTTCTTATTCATAAAAAATGTAAAAGGATGATGTTCCTTCATACATTTGTACTAACTCTAAAATTTCATCTTGAGTGATATCTTCTTCTTGATCATCATTCTCAAAGCTTTCCTCTTCCACAATTTCTTCTAACACTACAACATTATGATTTGACACTCTTGGTTCCCTAGGTCTATGATCTTCATTTTTATCATTTCTTACCCTTTTATCTTGTAATGGAAATCTTGTATTTTGATTGGGTGGAGAAACATTTTCAGTTATTTTCAACCTAGTGATCTCATTCTACATATGTCTGATGGTTCTTCTCATTTTAGCAATATATATTATATGTCTTACCTCCTGAGAAGATATAGGATCATTTGTGACATTAGGGGGAACCCCTTGGAGGATCCCTCCACCAGTTCCTCAATTTTAAACATTTCTCAAAGCAGATGGTCCTTGATGTGATATAGCAAGAGTGTTCATTTGTATTTGTAATTTCCCAAGAATGATCTCAGGATCAACATTGGTTTCCATCATAAATTCTTCCCTATATGTTTCTTTTTTAATGGATCCATATAAATCATTTATTTTTGAATATCTAATCGCATAATTTAGATTTGCATTTTTTGCATTCTTATAGTACCCAAATATAACAAGAGAATTTGGTCATTTATCTTCTAAACTTTGGTTCAAAGTTTTGATTGTAAATTGAAATATCTCATTTGTTCTCCCCTTTTTAAGTGAATTTGAGTGAAATGGGTAAGAAATGTATGATATGTGATGGGAGGTGCACACATAGTCATAAAAATATTCTCTAGATCATCAAATGATCTGATTGATTAAGAAGGAAGAGAAAGGTACCATTCATAGGCTAGACCAATTAAGGTCTGCAAAAATACTCTAACCATCACATAATCATGTTAAATTAAATGGATATCACAAACAACTAGGAATTGATCCATGAATCTCTTTGCATCCATAATTCCATCTCCTGAAGAAAAAAAATAGCAAAACACCTTGAGGTGAGGTTGGTAATGTATGTTGTTTTCCTTGTAAATTAAGTGGGATATATCTATCCCTTCCATATCTATCCCTTCTTCTTGGAACCTTTTTCCTTTCATTTATCTCTTCTCGATTCTCAGAAATATTGTTTCTTTGTTCTCGATCTCCCGTGATCAAGGTTCTTCTTATTTCTTATCTAGAACTTTCACCAACTTCGTGAAGTTGTATATTTTTACTCTTACTTTTGTTAGTGGACCTTTACAAGATTCCATTTTTTCCAAGATTCATAACCTTAATCTTTGTCTCAACACTATATATCTCTCTTTCTCTCAAGAAAGGGTTTCCCGTGATATTTTGAGCTCACTCGAATTTTTATTGTTGTTAATACTAAATCATATAATTGATGTAGCACACTTCCCTAATTTCTGAGTCTAACTTGTAACTGAGGTTGATTAGGTTATGGTTGAGTCATTAATATTATGGTCTGCAAAACTAGCCTTTTTTCTCTCGAGTATGGATGCCAAAAATGTTGATGTCCAGATTGGTCACAATCCCAATAGAAACCTCACTAGGATAAAATATCCCATTGCATTTTTATAGAGGTGGTACTCCTATATTATTATTTAAAATATTTAACTTGACGTTAGTGAAGAATATGGAAATGCTAAACAGTAAGCCCCAATATTTATTGCTTGAAATAAAATACAAAAATATTATTTAAGTATAGAAGGATATTCACATGAAAAAGTTCCTGAGAGAAGGACCAGGAATATTTTAAATACTAAAATGAAATATATACAACAATAAAGAAACCATATTATGAAATCAAGACATTCATCACATCCATCACACTATAATAAGATTTGGTCACATTCATAAGATAGAAAAGTATAAGTCCACAATGCAGAGAATTTTAAAAGAGTATGTCATTCAAAAATTAAGAGAATGTGATAGGTACACTTTAAACATATCAAACTCATATATTCAAAGTTTGAAAAGTCATTGTTTGGGCTTCAAAACGTCATACAAATATCACTCATTACCATACATTTTTCACCTATGCTTCCATTATATCACTCATTATTCACCACCATCTCACTTCATTTTCCCTATTGTTCACCATTAATGGGTCTCATTTATATTTTCCAAATATTATTTATTTTTAAGCATTTTTAAGAGAAATTATTGATTAAATATTAGAAAATAATATATTTTACTTCATATATGGAAAGTGGATTGTTTTGTGACATGTGTAGGTTCAAAGGAGGCTTCCAGAAACACCAATGGCACTCTATGTTCAAATTCGAAATTCGAATTTGAGGAGATCAAGGAGAGATTATTTGAAGATCATGGAGGATATCATGGATATCATGGAGAAGATCAAGGACAAAGAGGGTGTATGTGTGTCTAGATGGTTGAGAGATGTTTGGAACTAAAGAGAGATTAGTGGGTCACATTTATGAGTTTGTTACTCTTCCCATTGTATAAATAGGAGTACAATCTCTCCGAAATCTAGAGTTTATATCTTAAATTAGAGAGTTGCTTAATCATAGAGTTGGTTTGTAATGGACATTTTGGAAATCTGAGAATCATACTTTATTTTTCTTCCACATTTGAGTCTCCTTTGGAGTGGTGTGCTTGTGGATTTATGGAGGCCCCCCATGGCCTCACTTACATGTTGATTTTAGAGTGTAAACGAATTTATATTTTTTGTTTTGATTCAAATTTATGATTGATTTGAGCAGAGACTTTTGTAGAGGTTGAGTCCTTGTAAGGGGATTGGATTTTCCAACGAATCTTAGGAATTAAATAATAGATTTTAATGTGTGTAAGAGATTCTGTGAGGTTTGAGTCCTTGTAAGGGGATTAGAATCTCAAGAAAACATAAGCACTCTATTTTTTTAGTAGGTAGATTTGTTTAAATTGAGAAGGTGTTTAAGTGAGAAGGAACAAAAGTACAATCTCTTATAAAAGAGTATTGCCTCCTGCTACATCAAACCCTGGTGAGAAGGAACCAAAGTACAAACTCTTGTAAAAGAGTATTGGCTCATGCCCCAATGAAACCCTACCCCTCAACTGGGTAGTTGGATAACCTGAGACCATATATGGCTTCTAATTTTACCTTTCCGGGTTGACATTAAATGAACTCTTGTGTCATCAATTAGAACCTTCAAAGCATTTTGATACCGTTCTTGGAGTGCAACTAGAAGGATTGAGTAATTATTTTATGCATTTGATTTTATAGACTAACTTGTGAACCCTGGTGACAGCAGGATATTCATAAAGGAGTTCAAGTTTGGAGTGTTTATTTTCGCAATTAAAAGCTTTGATTCTTAGTTTCAAGTTGAGTTTTTAAAGGCCCCATTTCTCTTCTTAAATGCATCTCTGTGGATGAAAGAGTTGTGATGATAGCAGTGCTTCTTGGAGCAAGAACAATAATAATGAAGCTGGTTCAAAGAACCTTGCTCCAACTCAAGATAAAGGTGAGGAGTTACTCACATCTTTGCAAACAATCAAGATTTAAAATTTTAAAATCTTGATTAGCAGAGCATTTTGAATTACAATCCCTTGACTTCATAGGAAGCGATGCTTTTACTTGTGAGAAAATAGAAACATCTTTCAAGTTAATGCAAATGAAAGCTTGACATAAAAATACATGAGGATCTCTCAGGAATTTTACGTCAGTAGAAATTCAGGTAAAATTAAATTTCTTATTGAATTTTTCTTTTTAGTCTTATTTTAAATCATCATGAATAAATGAATAAATTTGCATTTCTATGTCTTGTTTCTATATATATCAGGTGAGCCGGGGAGAAAAACGATTATCCAGGAAAGAGATTTGTCTTCGAGGAGTCTAAGCCTAGGCTGACTACTTGAGAGAAAAAGAGTGTAAGATAATTACAAGGAAGGCTTTGTCCCTTGAATCTTAATTGTGTTTTATCATACATTGCTTTGCAAAAGAAATAAAGAAAAATAAAACAATAATAGGTGGTATGCTCTCTTCACATTATACGTGAGGGAATGTATCAGGAAAATCATTTCCAAAATAATATAAAAAAATCTCTTGCTGGACAAAGTGACCCTTCATGGAAAAATCTCTTAAATATTGGCTAGAAACCGAATATCATTATGGTAGTAGAATTTGGGTATAAGGGTAAAGCATTTACCACAATTAATGGATTTACGCATTTCACTTGCCTATTCCACTTGTGGGTTATTTTGGAAATGCTTTTGTGCATGCTTTGTGTTAAAGATTTTAGTGTCCATATGGAAGCCATATGTTGAAGATTTGGACATTCAAAAGAGCTACCTGGGAGAGCTGGTTTCTTCATGCCGGTAGCATTGCATTTCTTTAAAGAGTTAAATCTTAGTTTAATGTCAAACCTTTCTGCGTAAACCCACAATCCTTGTATCCACAGAGCTACATCTCTTTCAAGCATTTTCATCAAACATTTCTTGTGAGAAACAGGAGCATAATCAAAGAATAAAGAAAATGCAAGCCAAACAAACATATGCCAGCTATTATTAGTGGTTACGGATAAATTGAAATTGGTTTTGCTTCATATACATGAACGTCTGCGGCTACTGGTGTTTATTCCATTGGTTCAACAATTGTAACTACTCTTTGTGGGTATGGATCTGCTTAGCTCCAAGCTAGGTTATGAAAGGAAAGATGACCAATGTCAGATGGGATATCCTCTATCAGCCAGACAAGAAGAATTCTTACATTATAAGTTATACCTTTTCTTCAGGATGTTTCCTAATACGTGGTGTTTTAAAGACTAGTACTCCGTAATCACAGTAATCAGTGATAGGGTGGTTTAGCATACTAAATCCCTTCCGAGTTGGTGACCTTATCCCGGAGCTTAGCCTCCATTATTCAGGTTATTAGGATAATTCCGGTGTGAAGGTGGAAGACCTTAGGGAGATTCGATAAGTAGAACTTCTTTGCCGGTTCTAAAGCGGTCATCTCGACTCAGTTATAGCCAGATGTTGTATTCGTATTCATTGTAAATCCGGCTACCACTGATTCCTCTTCCTCACGGTAGAAACCTTAGAAAAGAGCTCTCTTGGCATCCATTATTCGCCATCGGAGAGATCGAGGAATGACTCTTCCCATGATAGCATGGTATTCACGATATGATGGATCGGAGGTAGTGAAGCGGTATATTTCCTTTGTGGGGCCGATTCGTATGTACTTGATTCATTACTTGATCGAAGGAATTTTGAAGGCGTTCACGTCTGCAGTTTTGGATGCAGTGAATATTTTGGGATTTGATGAAATTACATTGTGGCGGAGATAATGAAGCTGATTTACAGCGATTACAAATTCGATACTTTATTATAGAGCTTGTTTAACTTATTCTCCGATCGAGGGTTCTAAAATTCATATTGGTGTTTGTTCTTCATCATGAGTTTCATTAAGGAGAGCGTTATCCAGTGAAGCGGTTTTGAAGGAGAAACTTTGTATAGTAGTGCGTTGGATTCCGATATTAGCCGTCCGAACCGAAACATGGCCACTGGATACCTATTCCTTTTGTTCTCTTTTCTGTAATCATGGTCATCCGAGAATCTCCCTCACTCCGCCTAATATGATTACAAGTCATTCAGTGTAGTTCGCTATTATAGTGACTGCTTCCCTTGCCGTGCCTTATTCAAATGAGGGAATGAATACTACCTCCCTGCAGCACATTGCTAGCCTTCCCCATTTAGGTTACATGCGGTTAACTCTCTCTACGTCTCGGACGGCTCTCCTGCTTTTTTAAAATATTATTCAATGCCACATTCTTTCCTGACCAATTTGAGGTAGATGGGTTATTGGTGTTGAAGATGTTGTTGTACCCATCAAGGGTGCGCTACACATTTTGCGCTGGGAAGGAATTTTTGCGACCATGAAGATATTCTGAGGCTCGAGCCATCCTATAGGGTCTCTCACATAGAAATTATTCATTCAAATGTCACACGTCGTTATCTCGAGGGGGCCTTAAAGTTACATGGCACAGGAAATTTTGTAGTTGTCAAGATGGTTATGCTGTGAGGGCTTCCCTCAATGCTGAAGATGGAGTGTTATATCCTCTTGAAAAAAAGCTTTTTCTTCTTGCCTAAACCCCCAACACTTATTATTCATGAGGAGATTGATTATCTTAAGTTTGAGATAGTCACGGGTTGTTGGTACCATTAGGTATGTCTTAGCACCTATTACGATCTTATTATAAAGAAGCGAAAGTGAGCAAGATCATGGTTCCACAATATTATTCAATGAATGAATATCACAATCTTTCAACTTCATAAACGCCAAAGGGGTTTGAAAATCATCAATTTAGGAGATACAAAAAACTATTGGTGGAGTTGCAACGGCACTTCATAATTCTGATGCTGAAGCTGTAGATCCACATCTTGAGCGAATAAAAAATCAACGTGATGGTGGGGCCGGTGGTGAGGTGAAGACAATGATGAAGAGGGATGAGAGACTTTGTAGCCGAAAAGAGATGATCACCGGGATCTCAACGGATGATTTCATATGAAGAGGGAATGTTGTTGAGGATGCAGAGTGAGATATGGAGAAATGAAACCAAAAGAAATATACCAAAGAAGTTGCACCACTTGTAGTGTGTTGTAATTGTTGTTAGAGGAACTGAAACT
Organism: Picea sitchensis; assembly: GCA_010110895.2. Taxonomy (NCBI): domain Eukaryota; kingdom Viridiplantae; phylum Streptophyta; class Pinopsida; order Pinales; family Pinaceae; genus Picea; species Picea sitchensis. Next base: position 70,558 of record SNQJ01S0012627.1, on the reverse strand, counting down.
CCTTAAGATCTTTTGACAGATGTTCTTTGTAGGGAATGTATACTCTCAGAAGGAGACTTGGATGGACTTCTTAATAGCAGTATTGACCTCCAAAAGCAGTTGTGGCCCTAAATGCAAGGCATTCAATTCAAACAGATAGTTATGAAGTTATGAAGCAGCCGAGTATTCAGCGCAAAACACTAGCACTCAACATTTTTTTAACATACTAATCTGCAGGACACAACAAATCTATAGTAATACCAAAACTGCATGCATGCACAAAGGATTGTTGATATAGCAGGGAGGTAATTTTACTTTTCAATACTTATTTTCACTACGAATGGATTGATATTAATATCATGATTGAGTCAATTTAAATACTTTGATTTTCTTACATTTCATTTTAGCAGCATCTATTTTTTAAGTAAAAGTCACTAAGAGGTGAAATTTCTTCTTGAGCACACTTGTATTTTTTTACCCTTAGGGATTTTTTTTTTCTGAGATTCCCTGGTTAATCAAGTGATTAGTGAGGAGATTACATTGTGACAACAATTGGTCTTAGAGACTAATTTCATGAAATTTTTAAAAAGACAATCCAGAGTTATAAACAGAATTTCCAGAAAATTACAAGTTTTTTGCAACTTCCTGTAATAGTTTAATCGTTTGACATGTTGCACGACAGATTAGCAAAATTGGAAGAAACGGGTTTGTTCCTAAATGTACAAAGATGGTGAAAAACCTATCCACAATTGAATTCGACATCTCCAAGTGGGTGGTCAAAGACTAGCCAAACTCCATTTTAATGGCAATTCAAGGCGGTTATGTTTGAAAGTTTACCTTCCATTGAGTTTGGGCTTGTTTATAATATTTGAAATTTTGCATGCCATAATTCCAGCAAAAGTCATTATCCATTTCCCATTACACTTCCCTTCATACACTTCATTACATTTTCTCAACCCTAACCCACAAATCTAAAGAATAGCAACCAAGTTCATCTACAAGCTTTTTGGTCCACTTTACCCATATTCATTGTCAGTTTCATTTTCCTACACTTGCCAATAAACCCTACTTCCATACACCATTGGGTCAAAGTCCCAGGTCTAAATATTTCTTCAAAACAACAGCAGAAGCTTGCATGCCTTAAGGGAAAACTATCATGCCGATAAACAAAATGGAATACATCAATGTCCCTTGTTCAGCGGATATTCTGAGTATTCTACAACAACACATACATTCATACTTAGAAAGATGTATTCGGCGAGGGCATCTTGACTCCAGATCCCACCATTGATTCCAATGGTGGGAGTTCTCGTGTTGGTTAGTGGCATTCATTAATGGACACTAGGTCAACAACTTATTTCTATGTTCGACACTAGTACATTTAATCACATAGTAAGATTTGTACCATCGACCATTGAAGACTTGAAAACCTATATTTCGTAGCAGATGAAGCAAATTTCCTTTCATTCTTTCTCATTTGTCATGACTTGAGGACAAGTCAATAAATAAGGCTGGAGATGTAGCTTCTATATTTTGTATACCTTCCAAGCCTTATACATTTCCAGCCATGTCCGGAAAACTCTATTGATTCATGAAGTTATTGATTAGAAGATCCGGTGAGTTTAGTAGCGTATTGATTCGAACATTCAACGGAGATCCAACGGTGATTTGTGATGACAGCAAGTTGAACGATTGTTGAGAGATCGGCCGGATATGACAATCTGAGATCCGTCTTTACCATCCACAACTTACGGAAGAAGCTTGAGATCAAAGTACATGGCGGAACATGCATGGCGCGGATTCATCCACTTAAATAGGTAAAGTAAGGTATGATGTTTTTCAACAATCTTGAAATTCTTTTTAGATGCTAAAATGATGATATTTGGAAAATATTCCACTATTTCACTATTCCTTTTCTCATTAAAAATTTCCAAAAAACCATCAGTTGGGGAGGGAGAATTTCACACTTCATTTTTCTCTCATTCATATTACATCTTAACCCACCTAGTCTTCCCACAATAAAAAGGCTACAAATGATAAGGCATATTAAATGACTTCTTAGAATGATTGATCTCAACAAGAAATATGTGGTGTAACACAAAGAACCAATCTAGCTTGGGAGATCTCAACAAAGTAAATCTCAACAAAGTAAATAATGAATGTAACACAAGAACCAATCATTTAGAGATGTCAAATTCTTTAAAAGGCCAAAGTTATCAAAGATGTGCAAGAAGAGTTAACAGGAAGTCCATATTGATTAGAAGATGGTCACAAAGATGTAAATGCTTTGCAAAGAAATAAAAGTTATCAAGATTGTGCAAAGTTAAAAGGGAGTCCATGATTGAAGATGGTTATTTACACAAGACCAAACATCTTGTAAAGATCATCAAATCAAATCAAATAAAGTCATTGTAGTAGCTTGCATGGGGACATGCAAGAAGGTAAGATGCGGGGTATGTTGGAAGCTAGAAGCGTCCTTGCAAATCACTTTAGTTCCATACATTTTTCACCTATGCTCCCATTATATCACTCATTATTCACCACCATGTCCTTCATTTCCTGTATTGTTCACCATTAATGAGTCTCATTTATATTTTCCAAATATTATTTATTTTAAGCAAGCATTTTAGAATTTCTTGATTAAATATTAGAAGAAATAATATATTTTACTTCATATATATGGAAGTGGATTGTTTTTGTGACATGAAGGTGCCAAGGAAGCTTCCAAGACACCTTATGTGGCACTCTATGTTCAAATTCGAATTTGGGGAGATCATGGAGAGATTATTGGAAGATCATGGAGGATATCATGGATATCATGGAGAAGATCAAGGACAAAGAGGGTTATGTGTCTAGATAGTTGAAGGAGATTTATAGACTTCTAAAGAGATTAATTCTATCACATTGCCAAGAGTTCTTCTCATGTCCCATTTGCTGTATAAATAGGAGTATAATCTCCTCCATTTGTAATCTTTAAGTTTTGTAATCTTAGAATTAGAGAGTTGTAATCTTAGAGTTGGTTTATGATGGACATTTTGAAATAGAATGTCATACTTTGTTTTTGCTTCACATCCCCGGAGTCTCCCTTGAAATTATGGTGTGCTTGTGGAGTTATGGAGGGACCCCATGACCTCACTTGCATGCTGATTTGCTTATTTTTGGTATAGCTTAATTTATGTTTTGTTTGATTTCAAATACTGGATTGAGTTGAAGGAGCGAGACTTTGCTGTGAGTTTAGTCCCTTGTAAGGGGAATTTGGGTTTCTTGAATCATAGGAATTGAATACTTGATTTTTTAATGGCAAGACTGGAGTTTCCAACGAATCTTAGGAATTAGATAACAGATTTTAATGTGTGTAAGAGATTCTGTGAGTTGAGTCCTTGTAAGGGGATTAGAATCTCAGGCAAACATAAGCACTCTATTTTTAGTAGGTAGATTTGTTTAAATTCCATAGGTGTTTAAGTGAGAAGGAACCAAAGTACAATCTCTTGTAAAAGAGCATTGGCTCCTGCTACATCAAACCCTTGCGAGAAGGAACCAAAATACAATCTCTTGTAAAAGAGTATTGGCTCCTTCTACATCAAACCCTCCTTTAGGTAGTTTAATCTTTCTAGATCTATATAGCGCTTCTAAGTTTACCTTCCCGGGTTGACATTAAATGAACTCTGATTGATATCATCAATTAGAACTAAACAGTCATTAAAGTTGCAGCCCCAAATATTTCTCTGGGGAGTTCAAAAATAATAGTCTATTTTACAATAAAATAAAAAGATTATGTTCATCCAAATGGATTGGGATGGGACTCCCATGGACTATAAAAGAATTTAGAATAGGTATGGACCTAAAGTAAGAAAAAGGAGACGATCATATATCGGTTATGGGTTCTCAAAAATATGAAAATACAAAACTGGATGATTTTTGGATGAGAAGTATGAATGATAGAAAATTATGGTTTAGGAGACCAGTTCACTTACTATGATGGAATCTCCCTCTCATTATCTTCTTGTTGATGTGTATTTTATGTTCTCCTTTGCTGGAATTCGTTGACTAGTTACAACTACTTCTTGATCTTGTTTTGTTATTTTAGTTAAGACTTTCTTTAACCAATTCTCAATATAATCTCTCATTGGTGAAACAATTATTTCTTGACTTACTTTTATGTCAAATAAAGAACTTTCCCTATCTCTAAAGTCAATTGAATGTTGGTGTAGTGTATCCTCAATATCCTCACTTTTTCTTCCTTTTAAAGGGTTCAACTTTGCCCGTCAACAACAAGGGGTACTCCGCAGTTTATGGTACCAACTAGACTATACATCGATTGGTTTAGGAGTCCCATCTAGAATTTGTCTCAGTTTCCATTTGTTGCTATATTTTGGTTTTCTTATCGATTACGGCCCAGTGTACCGATGAGGCAGATGGATGGTGAAAATGAAATGCAAAGATAAAAATGAAGACTTTGTATGAAGAGATAACTAATCTATCACTAATCTATGCTAACCTATCCTAGCTAGGAGCACACTAGAGTAACCAGTGAGTTATCAATGCAACCAAAATATTACACAACTTTTATACAGTCAGTTGTAACAAAATAGAAAGATTAGAGACAAGTGCATACAAGTGTATATAATCATATTAGTCTAGACTACAACAATGTATAAAATAATAACCCACGAATATCAAGGCATTGAAATATTCAAAGAACATAAATAACTACAGAATGACAAAGATTGCATGAGAATCAGTCTACAACAAACAAGAATTCTTACAATCCATAGAAACAGTAATTATCTTCACTTGAAGTAGTTCAAAGATTAGATCCATTTCTACATAGAATTCCTTCTATAAACTATTGGCCCTGAGGGATTCTTAATATTCATTAACAGTGTATAAGTTGTCGAAAAAGTTCTTGGGTCTATACGATGCTTGAAAATCCAAAAGTCATTTTCAAAGGAGCTTCTATCATATTTTATACAAAAAGCTAGTAACTCCTTTGTGTCCTTTCCCCTTCTTCTTGAAGAGGAAGTTACACAATTTTTCATCTTCTCTTTCCTAATGACAAGTGGTAGAAAGGAAGAAATTTGAAGTGGTTAGGAAAAGGACGAGAGAAAAGAAACTTTTTTGTCCTTTCCTTATGAAATTTTTCTTTGGACATAAGCAATCCAAACTTCCAAATGGTCATATAGTGACTCAATTATCTTGTATTCTAGTTGGTCCAGTGTTGTTCATGGAGATATTGTCATCAAGGGTGCTCATATCATTTTCTAATTTTGTCATAAAATTGTGTACCATAGTGTGAAGCTTCATTGGTTGTATCATATGTTGTTCAATGAGATCAGTGGACACAAAGGTTATCACTTCGAATATTTGTTTCCTTTTACTCGTGTTGTCCTAGACTTTATTCACCAATTCTTCTGTGACCAAATTCTTCCCAATATCATCTAATATTGGGAGATGACAATTCCTTATCATTTGTTTGGAAGCTTTGTGATTCCTTGAACATATTTCCATCGCCTTGGTTACTTCTTTATCTGCTCTTTTCCCTATCGATTGGCAATGATCTAATGTGTACATATTTGTCTTTCTTGTTGATTTTGAGGGTCTGCATAGATCAGGAGGTACATCAGGATCCTATATTATCCATGTATCAATGTCATCTATACGTTCACAAAGAGTGTTGTATTGTTTCAACTTCACTTATATCTAGTTGTTTTGGTCAATGAATATTGAAGATGCATTTTGGAAGAGGTGTA
>SNQJ01S0012627.1:0-13705 GCA_010110895.2 Picea sitchensis | reverse complement strand
TTGCTTGTACATACAAGTTTGTGTAGAAATATTATGAAAGGTAGTGGTAGGGAGGTTTTTATGAAAGGTAGTGATAGGGACTTCCATGCACTTCACATAATATTATTTCTTTTACTAAGTAAAGCATTGCATTCAAAAGGTACTGGAAGAGAAAATGCAAATCAGAAACCATTAATTTATTTCATATGTAAAGTTGTATGCACGAGATTTTAAATATATATATTTCATGTGTAAAGTAAAGTTGTCTCGATTTCATATATATATATATATGAATGAGACTGAGGTCATACAAATAATTAATAAAGTTTCATCGATCACTAAAAAGTGCAACACACTCCATACCTCCCCTGAGTTTACCTCCAATACTTTGAAAATAATCATTTTTTAATATCTATTTACATGAATACCGACCGTACATCACTTACCTAGTGCACACTCATATAATTAATAATCAAGATTGAATGTACATCACTAATTGAATGCTCATAGAAAACGATAGTATATACACAATGCTTATAACATTGTATTTAATGAAATTAATTTAAAATCCCCTCATGATTCCTTTGTAAATAGTTAATTCAATTTAATTAATTTAAACTTAGAGCATTGCATTTAATTTAATTAATTAAAATCCTTGTATGGTTCCCTTATAAATAGTTAAAGTTATGATGGAATACATATGAAATCATAGTCCTTACATTCTCTCCTATATTTATTATAGGATAGAAAATTGGTTGAGATATAAAAAAATATAATGCATTTATTATATGATAGAAAATGGGTAGAGATATATAAAAAAAATATAATGATATGGCTATTTTTTTCCTTTTCTTTTTGGTCTCTTCCCCTTCTTCACCCTACTCTCGGTCCTTTTTTATATTTGGCTTTTGTATCTAATTTTTTTTAGGTTTTATTAGTTATGGAAGATTTTTTAAGGATGTTGATGGGAACATCATTAGGGTATACTATGGTTTCATGGGCATAAGCTCGAACAATGTGGCAGAACACAGGGTGTTGATTCAAGGCCTGTAAATTGCCCAACAATGTCATTTTTCCAAACTTAATTTTGAAGGAGATTCTAGTCTCATCATATGTATGCTCACTAAAATCCAAAATGGTTTCCCTCCATATAAATTCTCTCTAAACCGGCATCTGAAAGCTTTCCTTGATCTTTTTAACTCGACTATCCCCATATTTATGCTCTAATCCTCTGTTATATTTTACATGAAGTTGATAAAGTGGTTGACTTCATAGATAATGAAGGACTCTCAAACCCTTCTAAACCTATGAACTCTACTTGGAAAGACATAAGTGATGTCCCCCTCTAGTTAGCTTGCCAATCTTTGGCCCACTTGGACTTCAGTCCCCCATGGGGCGCTATGCACTGTGTGTGAAGGTGACAGGGTGACAATCGATGTCCATGTCTGACAAGGTTCTCTTTAGTCTTCCCACTAGGGGTCTTTTATTTTCAAATAAATATGATCATAGGTCTAGGTTTTCTTGTCTGTCTATTAGCTAGTTTCATAAGTTGCAGGTTGTCTCCAACCTTGACTAATTTCAATTTTTATTTAAGCATGGTTTCCCTTTTTGGGTAGGAAAACATCTATGGGTTCATGAGGTTATGTTTTGGAAAAACTTCTACCATCTAAACTCTTAAGGATATAAGACATTTAAGTACATTTTATGAATAACAAATAGAATGTTTATACTTATTTAAAAAAAAAAAAAAATACAATGATACAAAAAAATAAATTTTTATCTTAAGAAAAAATGTTATAGTTTAAAAACAAATTTTGATAAGTTAATATTTAAAAACATTTTAGAAGTACTAATATAATTTATTTTTAAAAATAAAAGAAATATTTGTTATGTTGAGAATTTTTGAAATTGTATTATATTGATAAGTTAATATTTAAAACATTTTAGAAGGACTAATATAATTTATTTTTAAATATAAAAGAAATATTTGTTAGGTTGAGAATTTTTGAAATTATATTATAATTTATTTTTAAATATAAAAGAAATATTTGTTAAGTTGAGAATTTTTGAAATTGTATTATATTAATTAATTTATTTTTTTAATATTTAATTAAACATTCCATCAAATATCAAAGATTTTAAACAAAACTTTAAAATATATTCCAAAAAATCCTTAAATCAAATAAATAATATATGAAAATTATTTTAAATATTAATAAATTAAAAAAAAAATTACTTACATATATATATATATATATGTTTTTTTACAAAATTATGTATTAATATTAATATCACAAATTCTGAAGGTATTTTCATTTTCAAAATAAAAATGTCCAATAATGACTATCAACCACTTTTTCTCATCATTTTATTATTTAAAATATCATTTTTATATAATATCTTAAAAGATAAATTTTGTGATATGTAGTCACGGTGTTAAAGATAAATTGTGTGATATGTCACGGTGTTAGAGGCCCTTGATAAAGGGATTCAATTCTACTTGCTCGAAATAGTGACTACAAACATGCTCCATGGAAAAAATTTAATTCATCACCCATATTCTTATTGTGTGAAGAGATGCTAACCTTGGGATATTTGTAACAAGGGAAGCATACATTATATTCCTTAGTGGATGATAAGAGCACTTGCACTAAAGACCAAGAGATGGGCTACTTATAGTATGTCTAAAACTTTGGCCTCATAAAAAAATACTAATTATTCATAGGGTAAAGGAGTCTAACATGACATGTGGTGTCTCTGTTAATCTACTTACTGAAGGTATAATGCCAATAATGTTCATTTGCAACTAGAACCTACAACCAACTTGCCATGTACAAATCAGGATGAATTTCCTTACTACTAGAGACTTTATCCACCAATATTTCCAAATAGCAAGAACACTTGTAAACTAATTATAGGGCCTTCACCTAAACAAGATTCCAACAAAGTTTCCACATATTGTCTCCAAATTTCATAATTTTGGTCATTCAGAACTACGGGCAATGATTGAGAACATAAAACAAATTATTCTAGATAAAGATAATGAACTAGAAATTTCGAGATTGAACCTAATGGCTTCATCAATACATACGATCGTCCTAAGGGCATTGTGAGATTAAGGACTCCCTAAAGAAAAAAAACCAGGAACACATGTTCTAATTGGGACATATCCCCACCCACATCCAAAACTCATCATTTCATATTTTTCCATAGACAAAACATACAAAACATCATTTGGAGAGGTATCAAACTTTTATGTAGCTAAATTGATTAGCAGAGCATGTAAGTTGATTTCTCCCTTCCACCGATATTTTCCATAGACAAAACATCATTTGGAGAGGTATCAAACTTTTATGTAGCTAAATTGATTAGCGGAGCATGCAAGTTGATTTCTTCCTTCCACCAATATTTTCAAATGGCAAGAACACCTACAAAATAATTAAAGGGCCTTCACCTAAACAAAATTCAAACCAAGTTACAATATGATCGTATTTTCCATGAAATATCCTAAAAGGAAGGGGATTAATGCATGTGATACTTTTTATTTCCTAAGATGGAGAAGGTGTCCAGAGTGGCAAGAGGGCGAGCATAAATTCCTTACCTTTTGTATTCCTTAACATTATAGGGACGAGTGGGCATGTCCCCTCCCCGTCAATCCTAAATAAACGGACCTTCAAACCTTTTTTTAAATGGATAATGGCAGATCCTCTTTGAGAATGGAGACCCCCTCCCACTTTTTTAATAGTCAATGTTCCTTCCTTCAATGTGACTTCTTGAAAGTGCTTAATGGGGTCTCCCACTTTTTTTTATAGTCAATATTCCGTATTCCAATGTGACTCCTTAAAAGTGCCTAATTAATGGGTTGATTTAGTTCATAATTTTCACAAGAGCTAATGTAGGGAGGTCACCTGTACTTTTCACTGCATTGGTCATTAGCAGGGGAGCTCAATGATTAATATTTGTTTGGACGAGATTTGTTTTTTAATAAAAAAAAATTATTTAGAGGAAAAAAAAACTTATATTCAAGTCAAACCAATACTAATTGAAAGAAAATTTCCATGGTTATAGTATGATACATTATTTCATGCGCTTTTTAGATAGGAAAATGTTTATTTTACCAAAAAAAACTCATATTGAAGCAAAACCGATACCAATTGAAAGAAAATTTTCATGACAATAGTATGATATATTATTTCATGTACTTTGATCAAACTTAGGAATTTATGGCTAATAAGATTTGTTGTTTTAGAATTGTTATTTTATGAGAAATAAAGTAAGAGAGTTGAAATTATTACGACACAAATTCATTCAACAATGGAGGAAGATCAAAGCTCGTCTTATTAGGATTTTTTTATAATAAAAAATGATTTTTTAATGGGATTTTTTTTTGGTTTACGGATGGGAAATTTATAAATAAACTCAATCCATCATCACATAGTTAATTGTTGGTATGTTTCCAATATCATATAATAATATTTTTGAAAGTTTTATTAACAATATTCAATATGACAATATACACATCCAAAAAACCCCACATAAGGGAGGAGCATGGCTACCAAAATTTGAACCTGAGTCGTTGTCACAAAAACCACCGTATCAAACATACAGAAAGAGTTATTAACATAATATGAGTATAATATCTATATGTATCGTGTAGAATAGATGCAAGAGGAACCACATTACATGACAACTATTATATCAACACTTGCAACTATCATTGGTTTAAGATGAGAAATAACTATTTTTTGAGGACGAGGGGGAAAATATGTAAGGTGACCCCTTTAAAGAAGGCCCATTGGGTAGTTATTTTTAGGGTTTAATAGAAGATATTTTCAGAGGTAGATAACGATGTAATGGATGTCAAGTAATTATCATTGTATTGGAGAATTGCCCATTTGGAACTTGTCTCCTTGAAGAGGCATGTGAATAAGAGTTTGTGATGTCATAAAATGATTATTGTATGGTGTTGTTCCACCTTAAGAGTTTTGGATTTAATAAAGTATTAGATCTTTCCTGGTATATTCTTCGATATATTTTTTGTTATTCATGTTTATAACTAAGGATCATATCAAGTGGCATCACAAAACTTTCCCAGGGAAAGGGAAACACTTTCTATTTATTTTCTTATATTTTATTGTGGTAGTTTTTTGTCTCAGCCTATTCATCATATCATATTCATGCCAATTCCATTTGAATCAGAGTGTTGGTGCCATTTGTAGATTGGGTTTTTCGGGGGGCTTCATCTTGTGAACCAATATCTTATCATCTTCATTCATAAAGGGGAATTTAAAATTTTGAAAAATAAAGTCAATATATTATAGGTATTGAGGGGTATGGGCGAGATGTAGGGTATCAAGAGGGTTCATAGCTATTGCGGGGTATAAATGGGGGTATTTGGTAAAATAGGAAGTATTTTTGTTGGAAATATTTATTGGGAGGGGTTGTTCAACAAAAGGATTTTGGGAGGTATGTATTAATGTCTAGTGAAATTAGGGGTATTCTTTAATATCCCATGAATGCACATTCTATGTTATAGGTTCAATAAGTGAAGACCCCATGTTGGATTCATAACAAAAAAAAATGAAAAAATCATAGGAGTTATACCTAATTTTAACCACATCATCACAATCATAATTTTCTCTCTATCTAAAAACTATATTGTAGTTGCACCACTTCCATTTGAAGCGGAGTGAATATGCCACTTCATAATTGAGTTCATAATAGATATTTTGAGAAATATCACATAAGTTACAACCACTTAAAGTTGCAGCCTCAAAACCCTCGCAACAAATTTTTGTGGAGCATTTTTCTTATTTTTTTATGAATTAAATTGTAGTTGCACAAATATCATCAAAAATAAAGTGGTTCCATTTCCAAAATTGTGCCATAATATATATTCTAAGAAGTATAATAGAAGCTACAACTATTTGATTTCATGGCCTCAAAACCTCGGTGAAACTAGAGGATGAAAGCAACAAAGAAAGGCTCAATTTGTCATCAAAGTGGAGGTACTCAAGAATATAATAGAGAGAATTTATTTGCAAATTACAATTTATCATCAAAGTGGAGGTACTCAAAAATATAATAGAGAATTTATTTGCAAATTATATTTTAGAAGAATAATATGAAGAATGATAAATTGAATGTTTTCACTTATGTGAAAACAACTACTTTTAGCTTATATTTTATGAACGTACTCCGTTTGTAGAGATTCAAAACTTGAATGTTCTTTGTTAATTCAATAAACATGAAAGAACATGTATTGTATGGCATGATTAATAGAAGTCATGAGAAATTTATGACTATTAGTTTCCAGTTTCAAATATTTTCAATATTTTCTCATGGTAGTATTTTTTCTATAATATTTTCAATATTTTTCAATGGTAGTATTCTTTCTATATCCATAGCCATCCTTTTGTGACTATATATATGATTTTTTTTTGGTTCTATATGGTTCTTATGTCAGTGTGAAAAGACATTTTGATCCATAAAACCATGGTAAGTGTCTTGAGAAATGAACACATTCATTCATCAATTTATGTGTCATCTATGGGAACTAACATGTGCATCCATACATGAGACTTGAGCTTATGAACACACTTTTTGGACTACTCCATGCTCATCCTTAAAGATAGCATGAGTACCTAGAACAAAATATTAGGGATTCATTTCTTGGATAACTTCATTCTCATCATTGAGGACTACGCACATACATAGGACCTTGGCTCGTAGATGTACACCATAGGTATAAGTGTTGAATATAATGTGTCTTGAAGAGGGATGAAATAATACAAATTTCATTAAGTTTGGACTAATCCTAGTCTAATCCCCTTTAGAGGTAGGCCACAATCAATGTTTCCAAAGTGTGAGATTGGGGTTTCTAAAGTGCAAAATCTAGTTCCAAATATATGATATCGGAATCCAAAATTGTAAAATTGGATTTGATATTTTCATTTTTAGAATCTATTTTTTTACTCTTGAAATCCAATATTGGCACATTTGAAAGCCTATTTTTCACTTTAGAAACCCCGATTTCACAAATACATGATTCAAAAAATGAAAATATCAAATCCAATTTTACATTTAGGATAAACAGATTCTGCAAAAGCTTGAAGCTTTGTCAACATGGGGATTAAGGTCATTACAAAAATATATGCATTAAGAGATCAACATGTCACTTGTGGGAATTGAACCTAGGTGGGGAGGATATCACTCCTTATCAAAACCACTCTGCTAGACCCAATTGACATTTGCAAATCAATACATAAAAAAAAATCATTAATTGTTTTTTGTTTAGATGGAAATAATATAAAATAATTAAAAGTACTCCTGAATTTATCAAACACAATTGGATATAAAAAATCATATCTCATTAACCTTATAAAACATTGTTAAACATAGAAAATATTATAAAAAAGTACTAATTACAATATCTTAACATGGTTTCAATGTTTTTAGAGTACATTTTTTGGTAACATATCGCAAAAAAACCACCTAGGAAATTCTAAACCTTATATTATTCAAGGCATGAGGATAGGTCAAAAACTTATGAATAGATCAAATATAACTCATTAAAAATTGTTTCACTACGAGAAAACATGTCATAAAGTGCAATTTAAACCTAGGTGGGGAGGGTAACAACTTTTTACTCAAAGCCACATGAGCTACACTTAATTGAAAGGGTTTTTACAATTTATCTCACATATATAACACCATTGAGGGTGAGCAAGCATAGCCACAATGGATCTAACATGTTCCATTCACATTGTGACAATCATAACCCTATGTATTACAAAGTTCCCTTCATTAATGCAAATATTTTTTTCTCTTGAATCGTCTACAATCACTGTGTTTATAGCATCATAAACACCCTTCTAGATATCCCAAACTGTATTTAAAGGTTTGATATATACATGTGGATTTCCAAGATCAACATGCCCCTTTCTTGGTATGGTGTCACAATCATCTTTTGTTAGATTGGATTTAAATTTCTCTCTTTTCAATCTAGTTCTATCAAATAAAAATGGAAAAGAATAATTCATATTTTTTTGTTGTGCACATGTCCATAGACCAACCTCATAAATACTAAGGCAATATTCAAATAATTCTCTAACCTATAGGAATATAAAATAAATCTTTGTGCATGTATCAATATTTGTATTTCATGGTAATGACTTGTTTCCTAACGATCTTTTATGAACTGCATGTAACAAGACTTCATTCATATCGAATATAATCAATTTTTTATTTAAAACATTTCTTGTATCTGCAAGAAAATAAATAAAACACACAATCTAGTTGATATTACTATTTGTACATTGCAAAATTACTAACTAAATTTACTACAAATATGGCGTGCAATTTTCCAAAAGCAATATCATCACTTGCATACCATTCATTTTTTTCTTCCAATAACTAATTTTTAAAACAAATACAAGTATCATGATCACTCTTATATTTAAAATGTTAAAATAAAGTTATGTTAGTAATAGGACTATTGATAAACTCCATAAATAGTAAAATTTATTGAATTAACAATTAAATTACAAATGTTTCTGATCATCAGGGATAGTTGTTTTGAATGTTTTTTACCAACACCTTGTTGGAATACTGAGAGGGGGGGAGGGTGAATCATTATGAGCACTTTTTACCACTTTCAATCACAATATTCAAACTTCAAATTTATCAGTAGTATATCATTTATTATTGCATCCATTATATCATGAGAACATAACCACAAGCAATACAAATCAACAATATCACATCAGATACACAATACTCCAAATGGGAAAAAACCACAAAATGATTTCTTATATATCAAAGATTACATTCATAGGAAGCACCAACTTCCAAATTATCCAGCACCAACTGGAAGGAGGGACCAACTCCCTAATTTACAGGCACCAACGTCCTGAAGGAATTACCAACTCTCTGAGTTCTTCGCCACCAACCGGAAAGAGGCTACAATCCCCTAATTTACAGGCACCAACCTAAATGAAGCTCCAACTCCCTCAATTCTCCAACACCAACTGGAAGGAAGCTAAAACCCCCTTTCCTTTCCTCTCCCTGCCACCCTGAAATATAAGTGTAGAATTATTGTCACTACCACTGATATTATCACTACCAATGTCATAAATACCCCAACCAACCTGTCACTGTCCACATCAACCACCCTATCTTTGTCATTGTCACATCAACCTGTGACTACCAATGTCACATCAACCTGTCAGTGATGATCAACCAATCATCAAACCTATCGATGTCTATGTCATTGATAAACAATCGTCAAACAACTATAACCAAATCCACTCACATGGATACCAAAATTGTAACATACCCAACCACCCATAGGCTTGCCATGCTACTCCAAAAACTCACTTCAAAATTGATTTTGAAATTCGGATAATAATTATTTTAATAAAGAAGCATGAAATACTCACATGCACAAAAAAAGATTAATGCTATAGCATAAAATAAAATAACAGTGTTTCATGCACATCAATAACTAGCAAGCATGCACACAAAATTATATCTCATAGATAAATATACACAGTGGAATATATATTATACATAAAACACGTAGATCACTTAGCTTTTCAAGTAAACATTCACCGACTAGTTACATACCAAGGACGTTCCTCCCAACCATAGACATTGTTGTTCCAATTCTCAACAACATGTCACCCCTAAGCCAGGGCTATGAATCCACAAGGATGATTCTTAGGCCAAATCTAAAACACACAACAGTTGGCTAATAATCTCTCATGTTTTCCAAGCCACACAACAATCCTAATTTCTATCTCTCTTTCTCCTTCATCCTTCACAACCCAAATAAATGAACCCCTTCCTTTGCCATGCAGTCCATCGAGATGTTCCATTTCTCTCCAGGGATCCAGTGCTACTAGTCAAGAAATATGCCTACTAGAAACTCCAAGGATTCTCAGTTGTGGATAGTTCTTTATGAACTACCATCAATCTCATGCACACTTGCATCCATTCTTTCCTGGAAATGATCAATAATTTATTACATCCATCTAGCAATGGCTCTCCTCTTCCATCCATTTGTTTCCATACTTAGACTAAGATCACGTGAATTAGAAAGAATAAGAAACCAAGAATCAAAGAGTGAGAAGAGTGTCAGAGTGAATGGAGAAGATCAAGTGAACCCCTAAACAACCCAAAGAGATTTTTATATAATTACATGAAATCAAGAACCCCATGGCCTCCCCAAGAAGATCATGTAACCACTTTTCTCCATACAATCAATTATGGGTAAATAAAATATAATAAAGGACTTGGCCCCTTAATCCCTCTCTCTCATGGAATCATAGACCCCTATAGCTTTTGTCCTCATTCGTCTTGCAACAAGCGATCTATCTTATAAATATATATATATATTACATTTTTTGGGCACTCCAACCCATTTTCAACTTTATCGGCTCACCAACCTAAGTCAAATCACACAATACATTTTAGTTCATAGGTATTAAAACCAGGGTGTTACACCCCCCTCCCCTTATTTTGGCATTATCCTCAGTGCACAACACCATACTGATGTTCTTACAATTGTAGGCACTCTGTCCTTTACTCTGCACATGAAGCCCAACCAACCCTTATATACATAGGCACTCCAACCTAGAAAGAAACATGCATACACAGGCACTCCGACCCAAAACATGCACAAATATTTTACAATTTACATTTATGGAAGCAGTTCCAACCCCCAAGCTCTCATTCCCCATCATCCATGCACAACCCAAAGAAATGAACCCCTTTCTCTGCCATGTAGACCCTCAGGTTGTTCTATTTCTCTCCAGGGATCCATTGCACACAACCATGAATGTTTCAAAGTTGCAACTCTAAGAACTCCAGCTGCAACAATCCATTGGACTTTTTCCATTCCATGTCTTCATCATTGAGCTCAATTTTCTTCTGGTGATATTTTTCTCGAGTTTCCATCTTCCATATACAACATCTTGTATGTATTATACACATATAGTCATCATGAGATATCATTATAACAATTTTCAATCATAAATTTCAAATCTGTTTTATACAAGAAAACATAATTTTCCATGCATGAGCTTCCTGCTCATAATTCGTTTGGCTCTTGCAGTAGCAAGAATCAATATTTATTATGGCTTACAGTAATGTCATATCCAATACCATTATTCCTTTAATTTCCACAACCTTTAGTCAGCCAAACCAATTGTTAGCATATCATAACAATTTGTAACTATTAATTTTTGAAATCTATTTTATACAGGAAATTAAATTTCCATGAATGAATTTTCTACTCATAATATTTGGCTCTACAAATGTAGATATCAGTATTCCATATGGCTTACATCCCTTCCATATCCAATACCATCCTACCTGCATTTCCCTCAATTTACACACAACCAAACAGATTGTCAGTAAATTTTAAATTCCAATTCCCTAAACTGTTTTATATACAAAAATATAGTTTTTAGGCATGAGCTTTCTACCCATAATTTTTGGCTCTTGCAACAATAGATATCAGTATTCCTTATGGGATTACATTATTTCCATATCCAAGACCACTCCACCTACAATTTTCTCAACTTTCACTTAGCCAAACAAATTCACAAAGTGATATCATAATTGCTTACAACTACAATTGAATCACTTCCATCCATTCTTGACATCAAATGGAATCCAAGTATTGAATGGAATGAACCCATCATTCTCTACACACATATTATGAGCCAATCTTTTCTTTCTTTTACCCAAAATATTTTTATTACAACAAAGCTTTTCCATAACTCATCATTATTTGACTAATTTAACCTACAAATTTCTTGTTACAATATCTAATAGCTCCTGAAGTGTTTTCAACTTCACGAGTTAGCAATACTTAGATCATTTCAATTGTTAGCATAATCATTACTATGTCATATATACATGCATTCACCAAAATGCATTCAATAATTCCTTTAATACCACTTGTAACATTTTCAACATCTCCAAAAAGTGATCTCATAATTGTAGCAAACAACAATTCAATCACCTTCAACTGGTATTCATATTAATATAATTCATCTACAATTCATTATGCATTTTCAGTACCACGGGATTTTCATAATGCAACAAATAATTACTAAATAAAATAACAATCGATGTGTCAATACCCATGGCCACATTTACACAATGCATCCCTTCATTTACTACATAATACCATATAACTATGTCATGCACTCCACCATGATGAGTCAGAAGGTCTGGCCAACGCCTCAACACATCATCCACACACTTCCTACTGCTTGCCTGAATATTTGGATACCTTCCTTTTCAACCCAAACACAACACTAAGAATACAATTATTAAGTGATCTTCAGTGTTGGTGACGAGGTTGCATTCCATCATCAGATATACAGTAGATACCATTGAGCACTCGCATAGCGTTATAGCCCTTCCATATCCAACCATCGCATGGTCTCACACATAACTATCCCTATGGGTATTCATTGTTATATAAGGAGTATGTCTCCTAAATTAACCTGGTTATGTTCTCATAACCAATCATAACAAAATATGCAACTAACTTTTATCTAAATGCATTCTAGCATCAACAACATTTACATACTTTAGGCCTGCATCCATTACATATCAATTTAAATCTTAAAAAATTAACTGAGGGAATTCTTACCTCAATTCCCTTCAAGATTGGAAGCAATAAAATACATACATTCATGGCTATTATCAATGTACTTGATGCTACCTCATCAACTGGTATTTGTAGAATCTTGCAGACTTCTTCCTCCATCCTTTTGATCATCATTCCTACCACCCTCATGGGTTTCACAATGGAAATCATAAGTAGTAGCAACAACATCCGCATCTTTAACCATGATATATCATTTGTTCTTGAATACATAATCCATCATTAGTCATACTCAATTTCCATAACATCATTATTACATAATAGCAGACTATTCTAAGTCCACTTTCATACCATATGCATATCAAAGCATGTACATATGCAAAAATGCACAACCATATGCACCAAGCATTCACTCTCATCATGCCTACTAATTGTTTTAACTTCATTGTATGCATCATGCACTCTAGTGCATTTTTGTTTCAGTTCACTTATTATTTATTTATTTATTTATGTTGTAGTTGGGTGTCTCTAAATTTCTTCAGATCCTTGCTTCCTTTTGTGCTCCCATTCTTTTCATTTGCACTATTGTTCCATGGACTAAATACTTTCCATCCAAGTTCCACTTGGCCATTCTACAATCCAACCAACTTTTTCAATTTGCAACAACTTCTCTTAGGCGGTCATATCCAAAATTTACCTTTATGAAACATTCCAACAACTTGGAATGAGGCAGCTCATAACATTCCATCACTCTACTATCATAACATCCTTGAATTCAACTTACACATAACCATTGCACATCATTGCTATTAATTCTAGTTGTCCATTAGATTACTTCATTTAACAATTCTCACTTTTCTTACTCAAGACCATTCCCAATGGAAGTCTATTTCATTCAGTGACACTTTTCAAGTGAAAGAACTTTCACTATTCTATCTCCAATTTCTTTGCATTGGTACCATGCTTCCACTGTGAACTCTAATATCAAAAGTGACTTTCTTGATCTGAGTACTTTTAGACATGTAGCTAAATCATAGCTATAAAATCCTTCCAAAGAACTCTTGTGCTTGGAACATAGAGATTATTCACACCTCATCTCCT
>SNQJ01S0012626.1:154084-185546 GCA_010110895.2 Picea sitchensis | reverse complement strand
ATTTTTTGGAGAAAAGAGGGGGATGGACGACACTTGTGCGATGGAGAATATTTAGAATATTTTATTGAAACTTAATTTAAAATGTGAATTAGGAAAGTTGGTGGGTCTCAAAACTCTATAAAAGAAAAGGGAGATGAGAAAGAAAGGGATGGGCGGTTAGCATAACGTTACACTGTCGGAATTGTGACTTGATTGATTACTTGTGGAGAGTTGGGATTTTTCAGCTCGGATAGGAGTGGTAGCTCGGCCTTGCGAGGCGAGCTGGGAAGCTAGACTTACCATCTAGATAGTGTGTGTCCCCTTTGCGGCTCAGGGGGCTAAGGGGGAAGCAGAGTACCCCTAGAGAATGGTTGGGAGGTACCGATGTAGTCTCGACGATCGGCGAGCGGGAGCGGCACAGAGCGCGCGGTCATCATTTGAGGCGGGAGTTAAGGCAACGGTATGGTTGTTATTAATTTGGTAGAATAGGATGCATTATGATCTATGATGGTATCAGATTATTGGTTGTAATTGGATTCAATGGGATTTTATATAAAACCAACCCAATTCATAGATTTTAAAAGTAGTACAGAAAAATGAGATTTTATGCTTCCAACTAAATTGTTTATACTAAAATGACAGCAAAAATAGAGCAGTTTACTGTTGTATTTTCTACAAGTTTTCATAGGGGTTTATAAAAGAATTAGAGAGCTTGTAGTTGAAACATGAAAGGAAATTAAACTCCTCCTTGTAACTTTAGAGACTTAACGCTGGTTGTACCGAGTGGCAGGTCCATGGCAGTCATCTTACGATTTGCAAAACTTTTTACTACTATTCTTTCCTTTCTTTGTTAAGATTTCCATTCAAATCTCTTACCTAGATGCTTAAGGGTACAATCTGGGAGGTTTCTCATCCCCTCCACAATGCCATCTATTTTTGGGGTGGAAAATCCTTTAGTTCCTGAAAATTTAATCCAAGGTGGCGGAATTTTCATGTTATCTCCACAACTCTTCATACAAAGAGAAGCCTTGGGTAGATCGACTCATTCCTAGCGCAACTAAATTAATTCAAGTTCTTGTCCATTGAAGGCATTTCTTTCTCTGCACCTTGAGATAACTCCCAGTCTAAACTTCGATGAATCGCATCCTTTCAGTTTTTACCTTGTCATATTCTGAGAATTCCAGAGACTACCCCAAACCAGAACCAGTGTTTAGGCTGGCAATTTAATTCTCTCTGGCAAATTTAATTTGTTCTGTTAATTCACTCTGGCTTTCATTCTTTTAATTCGTTCTGGAAAATCTAATTCACTCTGGAAAATTTAATTCATTCTGGCAAATTTAATTCGCTCTAGATTTCGTTCTTTTAATTCGTTCTGGCAAATCTAATTCACTTTGGAAAATTTAATTCGCTCTAGCTTTCGTTCTTTTAATTCGTTTTGGAAAATTTAATTCGCTCTAGCAAATTTAATTCGCTCTGGCAAAGTTAATTCGTTTCGTATTTCATTCTGTTAAATCGTTTTGGCAAATCGTTTCCCCAGATTTCGCCTTGTTTTTGGGCAAATCATTTCCCCAGATTTCTCTGCATTATTTCACTGCTTGGGTAAGGGCGTTTTTACTTTTCTATTGGGTGTATTGCATTCTGTGGGCGTTTAATTTCAAAGAGGGTGTTTTTCCTTATTGACTATGGGCATTTATGTATTACTGTGGTTATCAATGTAATTTGGTTATTAGATATGACTGTGGCGTTTATGTATTATTGTGGTTATCAATGAAATTTGGTTATCAGATATGACTGTGGCATTTATGTATTGCTTTGGTTATCAATGAATTTTGGAATTCGCCCAATTCCTGCACATTAGAATGCTAGCTAGAAGCTACGATTATGGGTTCTGTGAAAAGTAAATTACCAAACCTAAACCATAATTGTGTGTAGTTTGTGTTTGGGTTGCAATCTGGACTTCAATCTTTAAGGTCGCTTTCTTTATTTTACCTTACTTGAATTTAGAGTCGTGTATAATCACCATCAAACTTGCGCGATCAAAAACTTAGGTTGTACAGTAGTTGTCTTGTTTGCATGCGAATTTAGCAAATCGTTGAATCATTGACATAGTTATTGCAATTTTGAATATACGGAAATTCGTCAGATCATGTATACAATTTTAATTGGAATTCTTGAAATCTTATTCATCAAGATCGTTGTGTAGATTGGTTGAAGTTTTGGTAAATTAGTTTGTTGGGTTCACTGCAAACATTATATGTAAATCTTGAATTGACCTCGTGTTGGTCGCGGTATAATCAATTACAATTCTGGAACTCGAAGCTTGAACCGTCATTATCAATTTAACTGGTCATTATCATTATTAATATGGTTAACATTTAATATGGTTATAAATGAAATGTTAACTCGGTTTTAGGTTAATATGGTTAATATGGTTTTAGGTTAATATGGGAGTATTGAGTTAATGTTGTTATTCTAATATCAATGAGGTGGTTTAGATATTTTTGGTATTGATAATAATGTCCCGTTGATATTGGTGTAACAATTCTATTGTTTATCTGCGAAAATTCGATTGGTTATGTCAATTTATGAAGTTGACCCTGATAAGCCAGACCTAAAATTTTAGAGTTGCCTTGTCTCAAAGTTGATTAAAAGTTCGCCCCCAAGCAATACTGTAGTAGTGATGAGTAATTTAACAAGTTAACAATGATGCTCTAATCCTACGGCCTTAATGTAGATAGCTTGTTAATTGCGATGTTGTTGGTTGTAGTAATGTCACTCTTATCACGATACTTGCAGTGTTAATTGTCTTTGTCTTGAATGTGATTGTTATTATTGCAAGGTTATTGATTTAAAATGTTACCGTTAATGATACTTTATGCATTTAGATCAATCATACATTTAGATGGCAATGTTAATGTTACTTTATTGATTTCTACATTTAGATCATTTAGTAAATGTTTATGTTACCTTAGTGCCGACGATAAAAGATGTTGAAGTTGCATTAATTATGGAGTTATGAACATCGTGTTGTTGAGACAATTATTGGTTTAGAATCATTGTCTAATGAATTATAATTTTAATGTTAGTGTATTTGTTTTAAGGTAACGATAGTATAATGAAATGTTTAATGTTGGTGCTAATGGTTATCGAACTGTAAGGTGATGGTTATTTCTGCAAAGTTAATGGGATAAAAATATGATATGTTTATTATTTCATGGTTGCGTTATTGAAAGTTTATTGTTATTCATCAACATATCTGGTGTAATGTCCATGAGTTGGGTACAATAAATTATTTGAGTTAGTAGATGAGGGTGTTGTTCATTATTATTTAATGTGGTACCTGGTTGGTAAACCTTCTGTGTGCTTGCTCTGCCTGTTGGGAGGGATGTAGACACATCCATGTTCCTCAGAATAGTCGCCATCCCTGAGACCTTAAATGGTTAAAATCGATGGGAACCTGGGCTTGAGCGTTTCTTATGTGTCTTGGAGGTCCTAACCATTGCAGGGTAGGACGGAGGGGAAGTCAGTCTTCTTATGGTCGATTGATGTTCGTTTACTGCTTGCCATTACTTGTTGTGTGCTTTATGTCATCTTGTTGTGTTCATCATGGTTGCATCTTGTTAGTCGTCAGGTGGAAACACAGAGTCGAAAGTGTTTCGAAAGTAGCAACAACGTTCGAAGATAAGTCTAAGGTGTGTGGGATGATCCGTTCTCTTGCGATATCGTGATGCTAAACCATTTAGATAGACCTCAACTATATGCTTGAGATCGTGAAAGGAAAAATACATGGCCCGCTGGAATGTGGCTCCATCATTTTTAAGACCAAAAGGCATCTTACGATATGCGAATGTACCCCACAGACAAATGAATGTCGTTTTGTGTTGGTCTTTTGGTTTGATTTGGATTTGATTATATTCCAAAAAATCGTCCATGAAAGAAATGTCTTCGCAACCAACACATTCATCAATGATCTGGTCGATGAGTGGTGTTGGCAAATTATCTTTTGGACATGCCTTGTTCAAATCATGGAAGTCAGTACATACACGAATCGTGCCTTGTTTTTTATTGACCGGCACGGGATTTGACACCCATTGAGTCAAATGAATAGGATACATAAAACCTACCTTTAGCAATTTCTCAACCTCAATCTTGATGGTTGCTGCTTTCTTGGGATTAACTGGACGAAGATTCTGTCGAACAGGCTTGGCATCAGGATATGTTGTGATTTCATGTTCAACTATTTTTAGATCGATGCCTGGCATTTCCTCATAAGACCAGGAAAAAACATCGCAGAATTCTTTGAAAAGATCCGTATAGATTTGAATCTCTTCGGGGGAGCAATCCACTTCGACAAAGATGTTCTCCATGATGCCAGGGTTTCGGGAGATGTTGATTGGTATAGTTTCAGAAATAGTTGTCATATTTCCCTCAGCATAAATTTCATGTGTAGCTAAGAGATTAATAGGACACGAGTGATCTCTCGTCATGGTCACAGTGAATTCTCCTGCTTCGATTCGGCTTAACTCTGGGAGAAAATATGATCTGTGATGAAGATCTTCCCAAGGTTTGTCCGAACTAGTCATTGCTTCGATTACTTATTCATCAGAAGGCAAGACTAATTTTAATGAATCAATGTTAGTGAGAGAACCCTGAGCCCAAATAGGCTCTAGAAGAGGATCTAACTCTTGTGCAGGAGTCAGATCAAGGTTAGCTGAAGCTTTTTGGACTAAAGAGTATGCTACTTCAGCAGCAGATAAGGGCATGGACATGCCTGGGTGCCCTGTCTCATCCATCGTGGTCGATGGGGAAGGAAGGATCTAGGGATCCTCGAAGTAAGTCGTGCGAAACGATGAAACTTGAAAAATCTCAACCTTATGGTGATTAGATATAAATTTGATATCGCCGTGAGGAGGTGGGTAATCGAAGGTACTGATCAAGGATGGGCACAAACCAGCTCCTACGTTGATGACACCTGGTTGAGGATTATCAATCATCGGGACCGTGGATGGCCCCAAAGCTGGGTCAGGTCTAGAGAAAGACAATTGATCTATGGTCACTATCCGACCCTCGTGTGGAAACAATAAGACTCAAAAAACTGTAGAAACCACAGCTTGCATAGAGTAAGTCCAACTCCATACTAACAAGAGGATATAGTCGAGGGGAGCATCGACTACCTCTACTTCGACACACACAGTCTTCCCTCCTAACTGGATGGGGAAAGAAGGAACGATGTCATGTGGTCGGAATGAACGATTGTCGAAAGCAGTGAGGAGAGTAGGTGATGGATAACATGCCAATGACATAACGCATGTCGAAGCACCCTCATCGACCACCGTGCAGAAGATATTCCGATTAAAAGTTTTCGTGGGATAAGACACTACTATCTAAAATGCTACATGGTAAGGTAGACAAGGTTTTAAGTCAGTTGTATCTAACATGATGGTACTCGGATTACAAGTTTTAGTAGAGCCCAAAGCGGTTAACAAGGCTTTCCTCTGAGCAGGGTAGCTTTGGAGGACCTCCAACGCAAACATTGCACAAGGGGTTTGTGATAAATCTTCCACCACAAAGTAGTTCTGGGTGTCCCTTGCCTTTGGGTTATGAGAAGGTTTTTTAAATGCACCTTTTGGAATGCGTGTCATTGTTTCTCCCAATGTCTTCTCAATCTATAGAGGAAGAGATGGGAGATCAGTTTCTTTGCCCTTCTCAGAAGTTCTTGGTTTACTATAATTGTGTGCTCTAGTTGATATGAAAGCATCACCCCTAACCATATATACGTTGGTGGATGTGGGTTTGTTTGGAGGTGGGAAGTTCTCTTGGTTGCCCCCTTCTATACTTACAGAGGCTTGAGTTAGATTTTTCCCATGTTGAAATGGATTAGTCAACACTACCTGTTGTTGTTGTGTGACAAATTTCTGGGCCTCTGCAAGTCGAGGACATAGATGGGTCGGGTGGTCTTCCGGGCACAAGTTGCATGGATACCGCGCCTTCTGTTTTTCAATGTTGTCCCTACCAGCATTATCAGTGGGTTTTTTATCCCCCTTACCCTTCTTTCATTGTTTTTTCTTCCCTTCAGGCCGCTAGGAGGCCTTTGGGTTAGTCGACTGCACAGTGTGTACTTATGACATTTTGGTAGGGGAAGAAGCCAAAGAAGTAGTTTGGTTGGCCGCTGTGTTTTGTATGGATAACTACTGCAACTGCTTTGTCAATTGCTCAGCAAGCTTTGTTTGTGTTGAACCGATAATACCGTCGGCATGTGTTTTAGTTATTTGTCTAGTTTTATCTAGTATTGAACATGGCGCATCTGGCAAGATGTTATATAATAAACCGGACTGAGAATAGATGAGCTCAAACTGTTGAGCCCTCATGATGGTGTCTTCTTCAGAGAAAACTCCTAATGTCGCAATGTCTTTGGATAACTGCACGACCAAAGACTTAAGGAACCACTCAAGCAGGAATGTTGGCGGGACTGGTACCTTGATTAAACTCTTCCGACATCTCCATTCTTGGATGTGATCAGAGATATGGTCCACTGTTGTCTATTTGAAATTGGCGAGCAGATCTATGCCAGCATCGTATCTCACAGGTAACTGGAAATGGTTTAGGAAATCCATCGCCAGTTTACCAAAAGAAGAGTATCTTAAGCGATTGAGCTCAATGTACCATTTCATGACACTTCCAATGAGAGTATGTTGAAACAATCGCAACTGTACGAAGTCATATTTCAATGAGTTAAATGAGCACCAAAGATGAAAGGCAGTCACATGATCTCCTGGATCTTCATTAGGATTGGATTCGAACTTTGGAATGTCTGAAGGCAACTTTGTCAGCATAGGAGGCCAACGCAGATCGTGACAAATAGCGTCATTCAACAACCTTGTCAAATCTGGCAAGTGTAAAGTCGCCAGGAACGGTAGTTTGGGTTGCTGTTGATAACCTAGGAAAAAGGGACCTAGAGTTTGACTGGCACCAGGTTTCCAGGAAAAGTTTGGTTGCTGGCCTGGGTTCTAGTAGAAACCATGGCCCTGGCCGGCGTAAATATTTTTCATATGTGGAGACATCATTGGCTGATTTCCCAAACAGGACATAGATTGTTGGGAATGCACTGTATTTGAAGGACTTTGGGAAGGATTACCCCATGCCGGTCCCGTGGGGATAGGCATAGTAGTTTGTCTGGGGTTCCATTGATTGTGGAAAGAATTAACCCATATCGACATTCTGGAGGTGGGAACGAATCCTTTCCCTCAATTCCAAGGTCCTGCTAGGTTTTCCCCCTATGCAGGAATAGTACCCTGCACATGAGTAGATTGTCCAAAAATGGGGTTTCCCCCAGTCAAGAAAGCGGCTGATGAGAAGGTATTGTTACCAAATGTTTTGTTCCAAGAAAACAGTGTCGAACCTACCGGCATACTATGTGAAGGTGGTCCTTGACTCCTCACTCCAAATAAACTATTATGTGTAGGTTTCCAGGCGGATTGTTGATGTGAACCACCGAGTGAAGGGGACGAAGTAGGGATATGACCTCCTCCATAAGGAAAAGCGTTAAAAGGGACAGGAGTTCCCCCCATGTGACCTTCCAGAGGAGTGCTAGAGATCCCTGCCCATAGACCTGAAGTCTGTAAAGTGGAGTAGGAAAGTATAGGACTTGTACCCGAACTAGGCATCCCGTATGAGAACGGAGGGCCTGTCGCACTGGGTGTGAAAGGTTTTGTGGCCACCGCCAAAGACGGATTCGGTCCACTGTGCGAAGTAGTTGTGGTCAAGACCATGGTGGATCGGACCAACGACAATGGCTTAGAAGATGAAATTTCTCCTATGGTGACAACCGTGGTGGGAATTGAAGAATTCCCAGAAGGAGTAACAACGTTTGTTTCCATTGTTGTGGGTGACACTGTCTGGCGCTCATAAAATTGAATTGGTACAATGAAAGGTGCCAAGAAATCAGTGGTTGGGGTTTCAACCAGGCTAAGAGCGGTTGCTTCAAGGTAAAAAATGGTCGATTCCTCCAAGGGTTGTTCGGGCACAATGGTTTGTAACCCGATCGCTTCAAAAGACCCTTGTTGGTCTAGCTTTCGCCTTAAAGGTGGCAGGGGTGGCTCCAGTGTAACGGGAGGCAGGCCAAGAATCCTTCATGACTGACGGAGCTCGGGATCCTCCACTGTGTGAGAAGATCCAAGACACTCTAAGGTAGTCTAAACGTTCAAAAGTAACACACGCTAAAAAAAAGTCCCTAGGAGATAAGACAAGCAAACACTAAATTAATTGGAAGAACAGTTACAGCAACCAACACTAGAGCAACTTATCGATGGAAGTGAAACTCGAACATGGAAGCACCCTCCGGGTATAATTTGCAAAGAATGGCTCGATGTTTGTCCTAGGTACTATGGTATACCCCCGCAGTCACCTGTGTATGTCCCTAACAAGATTGGCAACTAGGTTGCCAATGCGCGAACAGTCACTAGGTGGGTACAGTTGAAAGTCGGGTAGACCACAATGAGAAGGGTATCGAGCCTGAAACCTATAAAGGGTATCGAGAGAAAATGTTCTGGAAGACAACTAAGAACCTTGAATGGATTTGAGACCCATGAAGCCCCGTGGCAAATGCAAATGATGGAATCCCAAAACAAGCCCTTTATATGTGTTCTCCACTACAATTGGTCCAGCTTTGGAGGGGTTATCTCTGCTACCTTTCTCCATGCAACCTCGCGTTTATCCCCTGTGTTAGAGGGGGGTCCCAGATAACTTTCACGACACTGGACTTAAACACTCACTATCTCAAACTCCAATGTTTGATTTAAAATGGCCTTGAAGAGTTTCCTCTCCAACCTAATCGAAGGCCCTAGTCCTGAACTAGTTTGTGAACCCTATAAACATATAAGTCTAGTAGATTTTAAATTTAGCGTTGATTTTATGGCTTTGTCTTATGTCAAGGGGTATAAGGGTGAAACTGATGATGTGTAAAAGATGAAAGAAAAAATGAATGAAAAAGCTGGAAACAAAACTTTTACTGAATGCAAAATTTCAACAACTTTTCAAAAAAAATATTTTTTAACTTTTCTACAATTTTGGATAGCAAACTCAAAGGAATTTCACTCGAATACGAGCTACTTATGATCTAAGTAAACTGTAAAAACTTATGAAATAAATGAATTTTCTCTGGCTTAATAATGCAGAAACACACTCTTCAACTAAACAAGAAAATGAAAAGAGAGACTTTTTTTTATTTAAATGTTAGTAAAGCAAGAAAGGAAAATTACTGACAAGCAAAAAACCAACAAAAACAATTCTGGCCTAAATCACAGATCGCAAAGAATCAGGTCAAAAATCACACATTAGCAATTTTAAAAACAATGACTCTCACACTTGTCTAAGACCTTAAAAACTTTTTTTTATTTTTATGACAACTTTTTTAACTGAGAAAAAGTAGGCTAAGGGTAAGATTAATCCTAAGCTACTGACTGGTCACAACAAAGATTCAAACACCTAAGAGGAATAATTCTTATCAAAGGAAAGGATGATTGCCTTACCCTCAACAAAAAGTATCCTGCACAAGCATGCGACTGTTACTAAAACAGTACGCGTGCGAACACGCGCTGGATAGAGACAGAGGGCGTGTACACGTGGGTTGCCCTTGTACAGGCCACGTGTATATCTAAAGTCTGAGGAAAAATGGAAACAGACAGAACAAACTAGGAAGAGACCACTAATATTGATAACAAGGATCCATTGAGGGCTTGGACACTATTTCTAACAGAAAAACAACTAATGTAAGGAAAAAATGATAAAGCAAAAAAAATATGAGATAGGACTGCTAGCAAACAAGACTTCAAACAGAATTCTAGAAAACCCCCTGAGAATGTGTGATTCTGACAGGGAAGAGGATGCCTCTGAGGTTCTTTGAACTCTACACACTACTGCTACCTCTATAGCTAGCATTCACACGCGGGCTATAAGAGGGTAGGGCACGGGTACACGCATGCAGACCTTGTACAGGCCGCGTGTACCTCTGTGGATCCCGAAAAACACAGTCAAACAAAAGTCAGGGAAAGCTGGTATGGAAAACCAGACTCCCTGCTAGCTCAGACCTTACAGAAATGAAAAAAAAAGACAGGAAAGAAAAACTAGTCTTTAAACTACCCAAAAACTAAATAAAATTCCAGGAACCCCAGAGAGTCCCCAGTATGATCGCCAATTCTGTTGTTGGGAAAATCGCCCTATGGACTAGCAAATAGAGTTTAGACTTTGCATGCAGATATGACCGAAGATAAATTACTTTCTACCTTCATCCCTAGATTTAAATCCCCTTTTCTTAGTAAATTCATGGAAAGATCAACCTACCTCGTTCTCGACGTTTGATGTCAATCCTCCGTTGTTCTTGATTCCTTGTTCACAATACTCCTTCCAAAGATGACCTGCATCCAAGACAAGCAACAACTATGCATGCATACTACTTATATACTAACAGGTTATAAATCCAAACATAAACTAATCAAACCATAAAAAGTTCATGAATTGGGATGGGAAAAGCACTTTCTTTATTACTTTGAATGAGTCAACTTACAAAAGTTGAGACCGACCACTGATCCTTGAACCTGATCCTGGGCTCCTCTTCTTCTGTCCTCCAACTGATTTTCTTTGAATCTCCTTTAGCATAAGGAAAGGCTAAAGGGTTGGGACAATGGGAAGAGTTTCTTTGCTATATTTTTCCTCCTTTCAAATGGGACCCCTACCCCTTCTTTTATAGGCTAGAAGGAGCTAGGTATTTGGATGAACCCTCAGCCATGCATGGTCGGGAGTTTCATTTAACTCATCCATAGCTTTTTGTTCCATCGAAAACTTTCCTTTTTTCATGCTTTAGCCGGTCCATGCGGGTTTTTTTGGGTCAGCCAGCGTGTACACACGTGCAGTAATAGATTAGGGCATGTGGGACTTTATACAAGAGGATTTTCAAAGAGTTGTTCAGCAGTGTTTTGGCAAGGAAGGGATATGAGTTGGCCTGATGCCAGGTAAGAATGTGTGGTGTAATTTAGGTTATAACAACTGTGTTTCCCTTCCTCCACCCATAAGTGGACCACCACTAACACCCACAATACGCCCAGTTGTCCAACCAAGTTCTGGTACCCCCTCTTCCTCAACTTACACCCTAAGCACTAGTGAAAGCACTATGCCTTCCTATGTACCCTACGGACCATTGTTACCAAATAATATGTACTTTCCATTCCCTGACCCTCCAAAGCCCATGGCTCCACCACAAGGACACCCACTTGATGGGGTTAACTTTGTTCATCCCTCTCCCATTCAACAATATCAAAATTTTGAACAACTGAATACGGAAAATCTGACCCATCAGTTGAATAATTCCAAAAAGAAAGGAAAAACCTGAAACAATAATAATCTAGGAATAGGAGGGAATCACCCCCAACAAAACCAACTTGTCAGGGGAAACTAGAATCAGGGGAACCAGAACCCCCAAGGGGGAAATAACAACAAATGCCAAGGGAATAATAAAACAAATATTCAGACAAACTTCCCTTGTGCCCTTTGCGTTGAGTAAGGCCATTATACTCACCATTTCCCTCAAATCCCCGACTTTAAATAGATGAAAGAATACGGAAATGGACCATGTCCCCCATCTCCACCTGCCCCGCCACAGGCCCCTCAACAATATGTGAAACAACCACCCCCAACCATGTTGCAAAAACCCATTCCACACCAAGGGGTGATGAACACCCAATAAGAGAGACATCCATCCCCACCACAGATGGGACAGTATCCAAACCCCGACACTCCTACAAACCGCACTATCCTCCCCACTAGCGAGGAAGAAGTTCTTCTACAAATGCACAACCGTTAATACAATGCACCCTGTGACTTCATTCCCACTACCTCGAATTCATTCCCAGTCACAATTGGACCACCTTTGATGATTCCTCGCCCTAATACTGAAACACCCCTTCGTATTTTGCGCATCCCATTACAACTGAATGTCAGCAAACCCCAGGTTAGGGTGGCCCACAATTATAGTCTGGGCAATGACTTGGCACAATCTCCTGCTACCATGTCAGTTTTAGAAGTCCTTCAAACCTGTCCTACTCAACCGAAGTCATTACTCTCTGCCCTTGGGGCAGTCGACCCTACTGATACTCAACTCATCACATTTGATCTTGATAGTGGGGAACTCAATCTCCCCACTTTGTTCTCTTTCCAAATGCCGGTTAAAATCCAGAACATCACAATTCATCACTGCATCATTGATGAAGGTGCATCCACATGCATCATGTCCAAAACCATATGGTAGAAACTTGGCTCCCCCGAGCTTATACCATCCACCATCACTCTCATAGCTTATGATGGACGCCCATCCTCTCCTGAAGGGCTCTTTCAAAATGTCCCCGTTTAACTAGGGGGAAACACTATCCTCATCAACATTGAATTTATCGGTGCTCCACTCAATTACAACATATTGTTTAGATGTAGCTACATGTACGCAATGAAGGTTTTGGCCTCTTCTGTGTTTCTCATAATGATGTTCCCCCACAATGGGAAGATCGTCACTATCGAACAAGTATCACATTATGAGCCCAACCCTTCCTCCAACATCAATAATATCCTACCCTTTGTCCACACCAATCCTGATGCCTACCCACTCATCGATATGGGTCCTAGAATTTTCAAATACCCATCCTTACTAGGGACATACCATGGAGCACCACTGCTCATACATCTCTCAGCACAAGTATGTGTCATCTCATGCAATGGAACAAAAACTAGAGATACCCTTCCTCCCACAAAAGATTCCTTACTATATGATGTCCCACTCGTTGCATAGCTCCTTCCCTAGGCATCCCTTGAGAAGATTTCACCCTCACCCTATTCCCGATTTCACCCTCCCCCAGGGCCAGATCCCGGTTTGGGAGATAGTCTCCCAAGCCATAACTCAAATCCCCTTCTTTTACCCCCCACTGGGTGTACAAGCTTTCCAGTTAGCCACAACACTTACCCTTCCCAATATGGTGGTGTAAATTTTAGTATGGTATCTACATCCACCCATGATGGTCCCTCAACAATCCCTCCCTCCCAAAAAAAAAGGAATCTCGATGCAGATTCCAATACTTACTCCAACCACACCACCCTCACCCCCACTCGCTAGCACCACTACTGCAGGTGGGGGCAGAAGTAAGAAGAAAGAGCCCACTTCTCCACTTCCCCCATGAATTCAGCCTCCTTGCACACTATGCAAGAAAGACAAACACCCCACCAATAAATGCCCATCTCTTCCCAAGCTACGCAATTTAATTCAACTCCCTCGGGCAACAACACCACACATCACTTCCTCCAGTACTACCACTGCATCCCCTAATACAGGTAGCAAAGGACTGCGAAGAAAATTTGCATGTGCCATTTGTTCAAAGTATGGCCATTACACCCACCATTTCCTAGCATTACCTCAATTTTGGTAGACACTAACGGCAGTCCGCCAGAGCTTTCAGCAAGAGCCCCTTCCATCCGCATCATCTCAACATCATGTCACTGAAATCCACTATGTCGCAACATCAATCAATGAACGTATGAGACGTATTTTTTATTTATGCAAATCACTTGATCATTTCACATATAAATGTTCTATGATCATTGAATATAGGTGTCACCAAATGACCCTTATCCAAAATCCTACAACCCCCTACTGCTAGTAGAACCATTGATTACCCCTACTCCATCACCTGATATGGTTTATATATTTTCTCCCGAGCCTGAGGCACTTCCCATTCCCCCACGATTCATAGATATTCTCAAGGAGGATTTGCCCCCAAATCCCCCCAATTATCCAATTCATTTCCCCACAAAAATTGTATGCCTGACTACCATTTTCAATCCCTAGTATCTTGATATTTGGTTTATGTCAATTGAACCCTCACAACCCCCTTGCATCATTCCCCCTACCTCTTCACCAGAAGATAACCGCATGGTGACAATCACCAATGTTACTCCGATGGATCCCCTATATTCTCGATAGTTCTACTATGACGAAGACATCCTCGAGGAATTAACTACCCTTGATTGCCCATGGGATCTGCTCCATCACAGAGCACTCTTTCTTTCAAAGGAAGAATTTATGTTTCCCAAACAAAACTTCATATACACAATCGAAACCAAATATTTTCTCCCCTCCGGTCATATATATTGGTTCAATAACCCTATCCCTGCCCCAGATGCTTTTGAAGAAGGTAACATGGAAAATATTTCCCCCACTGTCAAAATTGATATTTCCATCAAAGCTGGAATCATGGAGGAAATCACCATCAACACTGCATGCTCTCCTAAAGAACTCATAGCTTATAACTCTTTCTTCCAGGAATACCGAGACATTTTTTCCTGGTCATACACAAAAATCTTCGGCCTTGATCCCTCTATTGTCGAACATCGTATAGACACATGGCCTGATATTACCCCTTTACGAAAAAATAAACATCCATTAAACCCATCCAAAGCGGTAGCCATGAAAGCTGAGATTGACAAATTACACACTGCAGGGTTCATATACCCCATTGCATATACATCATGGGTCTCCAATCCAGTCCTTGTTAGAAAAAAATGGGGCACTATCCACGTCTATATGGACTTTCGCGATCTCAATCACGCCCATCCCAAAGACAATTTTCCAATGCCCTTTATCAACCAATTTATTGATGATTGTGCCAGCCACGAGGCTTTGTCCTTCATGGATGGTTTGTCTAGCTACAACCAAATTCAAATTCACCCAGTCGATCAATCCAAACCTTATTCACTACCCCTTGGGGTAATTTTTCATATTGTGTCATGCCTTTTGGCCTCAAGAACGTTGGTGCCACTTTCCAATGCACCATGGCATACATTTTTCATGATCTGGCTCAAATCATCCTCGCCTACTTGGACGATCTCACCGCTCGATCCAAGAAATGCACTCAACATATCGATGACTTACGCATTGTCTTTCACAGGTGTAGTTAGTACAATATCCACTTAAACCCTCTCAAGTGGTATTTTGCGTCACCCCTGGATGCCTCCTTGGGTTCATCGTCTCGCGACACGACATCACAGTGGACCCCCTCAAGGTCCAAGCAATCCCAAAAATTCCCCCCACTTGGAATTTATGCCAGCAGCAAAGCTTACAAGGAAAACATAATCTTTTATGTCGCTTTGTACTTGATTATGCCACTTGTACAGATGATTTCCTTTGCCTCTTACAGCACGATATCCCATTCTAATGGGATGAACATGCCCAAACCTCTTTTAATGACCTTAAAGTGACACTCTCCAATGCCCCATTGATTAGCCCACCCGACTATGACCATGACTATATCCTCTACTTATCGGCCTCAGTCGTCTCAGTAGCAGCAGTTCTCATCCAATTAGGGGATGATGATTGTGAGCATGCAATTTACTACATTAGTAAAAACCTTTCAGGACCACCCTTTAAATACAATCATGAAGAGAAAATCGCCCTTGTAGTTGTCCTTGTAGTCCAGAAACTATGCAATTACATCCTACTTCTAACTACCAAGGTCATAGTAGATTCCAACCCCATGCAATACTTGATCAGTCGCTAAAACATTAATGGCAAATTTTCCCAATGGATCGTCATCCTTCAGGAGTATGACCTCAATTTTTCAACACCCAAGAGCAAGAAATCCGTCATCCTTTCCAAACTCATTAGGAAATTTCCTTCCAATAATACAAGTTCTCCTGTCAATACAGACTTCCCCAACGAACATCTCTTTTACATACCCTTGAGTGACCCCTGGTACAACAATCTCCTCATCTACCTCCAAACACAATGGTTTTTAAATCACCTTTCCCAAGAATATCATCGACGTATTCGACACCAGGCCCCCCGCTACCTCCTTATCGGCGATATCCTATATCGACGAGGGCTCGACACCATACTTCGTCGATGTTTAATTATCAATGATGCCTGTGGTGGCCACCTCTCAGGGATGTCCACTACCTAGAAAATCATTCAAGCAGACTAATTTTGACCCACAGTGTTTCATGATTGCATCCACGCTGTGAAGCGTTGTGAAAAATGTCATCTATATGCCAACAAAGCAAGAGAACCACCCGCTCTTCTCCACCCATTCATTATTGTTGGCCCCTTTTTCAAATGGGGCATATAATTCATGACTTGCAACCCTACATCTAGCAATGGACACAAATACATCGTCATTGTAGTCAAATACTTCACCAAGTGGGATGAAGAAATGCCTACCTTCAACAACACCGCTAACACTGCAACACATTTTTTATTTAACCACATAATCTCCCACTTCGGAGTCCCACTACAGTTAGTCTCTGAACATGGGAAACACTTCGAGAATGATATTTTCGTCGAACTCTCCTCCAGGTTAGGCTTCTCCCATGAGTTTGCCTCTTTGTACTACCCTCAATCCAGGAGATAGGTAGAGGCGGTCAACAAGGTCCTCAAAAACATGTTGCAGTGTATGATTAACAAACATAATACCAATTGGCACCATATGTTATTTTTTGCACTATGGGCTTATCGCATGGTAGTTAAAACTGCCACTGGTTTCACACCATTTCATCTTGTCCATGGGGTCGAGGCCACTCTTCCCATTGAGTGTGAAATCCCCACCTTACGCACCACTATTGAGCTATAACCCTGACACTGCTCCAATGGAGCAGCGTTTGCTGAACTTAGAGTCACTCAATGAATACCGTCGGTCTTCATTACAGAACAATGAGGTAGCCAAAAAATAGTTGAAGGCCACCTTCGATCACCATGTCAACCTTTGATCATTCAATGAAGGTGACCTCGTCCTTGCTTACGATATCGTGCACGATACCCTCGACCATGGAAAATTTGATTCATTATGGCATGGAATTTACATCATCCAACATTGCCTCACTAAAGGCACATACATCATGGCCTCTCTCGAAGGCCACCCTATCAAAGAACCCATCAACGGGTTGTACTTAAATAAATTTTACACCTGAGAGTAGCCATTCTACACTAGGCTTTTTCCTTTTGTACACTTTTCGTAGAGTTTTTAATCTTCTTTTTTCCTCCATGCCTTGTGTCTAATCTATCATTTGTGTTATTGACAGATGCCTTCTCCATCGGCCTACCACATCGGTTATGCCGATGGAGCTAGTCGTTGGAAACAAAATCTCACTTCAACCGCTTGGGCCCTCTATACCCCCTCACATGAATTGCCCCACTCCAGCGGCATATGCCTGGGCTCTGTAACCAACAACCAAGATGAATACATATTCGTCATTGGCCTCCTTTCCAAGGCTATTCACCATTGTATTCGTCACCTTAGTGCCTTACTCGATTCCCAACTAGTTTTCCTCCATCTCAACAATGTGTATTGTGTCCGTGATCCTTGCCTCTTCTGCAAATACCTACAAGTTAGACATTCATCTCGACATTTTTATTCAATCAAATTTACACATATCCCAAGACAATGCAATCAAATAGCAGATAATAACAATATGGGCTCGCAAGATTATAAAAATACAATAGTACACATACTAGAGGCACTCATGGCGCCTCTAGGTATCCACCACCTGGTCCTCTCTCTGGAGGAGGTGCCCCACTAGCTAGGGGTCCCTCAGGTCCTTGGGGTAGTCACCCAGTCATAGCCATCCCCACTACAACTTCTCTACAGATTAGGGTCTATGACTTTGTCGGAAGACCCACACACTGCTCCAGGATTCCCTCGTCCTAGATATGCACCCACACACCCTTGGGCACTCCCTGTAGTGCTGCCTCCAATCAGCAGTGAATATCCTCGAACACTCCCTCGGCTCCCACCAGAGGATCATGTGACGGACTTGCACCCGGATCATCAAAATGACATCTCCTGCCTGCTCTCTCATCATTGACTAGCCTCATACCACCATCATCCCGCCGTCGTCTCTCCTCTACACATGGCTCCTCCCGTGGTGGTCTCATAGGCACCTGATGAGCCGACACTCTAACCATATCAATCTCCCACCTGCGAGGTCCCACATATACACACACAAAAAACAAGTGATAGCATTAGCATCCATCCATACATAAAGAATATGTTATACTATCTAAATGATCAAAACATCAAATATATCACCATACCTCTACGGTCGAACACCTCTCTAGGGGGTAGCACAATCTATGGTTCATCCCAGAAATCCACCCCACTATAAGGGAACTAGAGTATGATTTGTGGCATGTAACGCCACACTCGTGCAACCTTGGTCGTAAAATAATGGCCACCCTTCCCAACCCCATGATGAACCAAAATCGTCTCCCACTACCTCAGTCGCGGTTCTCACACACAAAGTGCGTCCAATAAAAATCTTGGGCGCAACATCAACACCCTCTCCAAAAACCACTCTACCAAGATGGACCCAAAGGAAAACTCCCCTAATTCTGTAGCCCAACACCTGTTTAGCTGCCCACCATCTTCGCATGTAACATCAACCCCCAAGTAAAGTTCTCACCACTCAATTCCCTCTGCATGATCCTCAGCTAACCGCCATTGATCCGTTGAGTAGCCAGAGACCCATAAACCCTCACAATCATCAATGCAATACACCGATGCACAAGGGAATCCATTGCCCCTATCCTCACCATGCAGCCTGACATAAATTCCTCTCCACTACAATAGATTCGAGCTAAGACAACCAACTTTCCATCCCCGGGTAACATGGGCTCCTCCGGTAATAGGGTTCCCCAAAAAGAGAGCCCAGTCAAAAAATACACATCCTCCATTGCAGAGAATGTGAGATGCTCACCTAATACAATGAAACACTACAGATCCGGAATCCAAATCAAAATTAGGAACTGCAATGGGTACTCCTATGCCCACAACAATGAACACTCAAAAAACTTCAGCAACCCACAAGCTTCCAAAGGGCCCCGTACAGTCGACTCCTCATCCCTCACCACCGCTCTCAGGAATGCCCAGTCCCTCTCCCTCCAATGGATTGGCATCGTCAAATGGTCACCTGCATCCACAAATACAATAGTTGATCAGCCATCACAACCCATAAAAACACCTAAATCTCCATAAATATAAGTTTTGGTACCCTTCAGCTTTGCCTCAAGGGCGCAGCTTTTTACCCCACAGGTGTACACAAATGTGCACATGTTTATCCCACAGTTGCACACTCATGCATGACTATCGACAATACAAGAGCACATGCATACACCCCTGTCACACACACAAACATGCATCCTAGCGTGCCTGTTCGCTACACAGTTGCACACACATGCGTAACTGTCAGGAGCATAGTCGTGCATGCATGCGCTTTTGTTCTTTGAATAGGCGCACATCCAATGCGTGGCTATTTTCCCCATTTGGGCACCCATGTGAACGATTTTCCCAATTAAAGCCATGCACTCGTGCACATGAATCATTCGATTTCCCGCACATTGGGGAGCCCACCCTCATAAAACCCCCCTGCATGACCATCCATACAAGCCCTGCCCAAAAAATAAATCCTAATTACTATGAAGGAGGATACAACCACTAACCTGAAACTCACTGATCCTGAATCAGCTAGCTCGATCTTTGAGAATCTCCAAATCTCCTATGAAACTTCTCGTCCAATAACTACGATAGCAGGTACAAATGAGGTGGTATTGTGGGCCCTACAGCTACATACAGTTCGTTTTCCAAACTTCCAGGATCATTTTCGGGAGCTCCAAGCATCCATTTTCTGATCTGTCTTCAGCCACTCAATCAGGATCCCGCCGCCAATACAGTCACACTCCCTAGGCCGCCATCCATCCTCAGCCCCTACGAAGAAATTTTCTCACATCACACCTAGGTACGCATGCTCATGTTCAAAATTATCAAATAACTTTTATACGTTCTTTATCTTCAGATATTGTTCACGTTGGGTATTCGGTTTTCATATGTGCAGGTACTTGGTCATAACAACTCAATGCATGACCCTTTAAGATATATGATAGATACTAGCATGTAATCATTCCCTCTGAATATCAATTGCATCTCCCAGTCACATCCTCCAATATTTGCCTCTAGGGTCCCCCCATCCAGCTCTGTAGTACTCACATCACACCTAGGTATGCATGCTCATGTTCAAAATTATCAAATAACTTTTATACATTCTTTATCTTCAGATATTGATCACGTCGGGTATTCGGTTTTCATATGTGCAGGTACTTGGTCATAACAACTCAATGCATGACCCTTTAAGGTATATGATAGATACTAGCATGTAATAATTCCCTCTGAATATCAATTGCATCTCCCAGTCACATCCTCCAACATTTGCCTCTAGGGTCCCCCCATCCAGCTCTGTAGTACTCACACCTCCTCTGCATTTCAGTACTGTCAACTGGTAGCACTCGCTCCCACATGAGTTGTCTCCATTGTAGTCTCCTCTGGCACTTTGACACTCATGTTGTTTTCACCCCCTAGGGCTGGGAGTCCTAATAGTCTTCACATTCTCGAGAATCAGCCGCATGCTCCTTCTCCTCATTTTTCTAGCTTCCCCATAACGAACTCTCGAGTAATCTCATTACGATTCACATTTGACTGCACCTCCTCATTATCAGTATCCCTCCATCTCATCCACCATTACTTTTCCCATCTATAGATTGTCCTCCACTCATTTACCTAATATAGAAACCCACCTATGGGGTCCCCCACCCTCCACCTGTTTTCCAAAGCTGCTTGAGCCCTCACTGGCCAAGCCATATTACATTGGGGCACCCATTTTTTTATCTCTACACTTGTCCCAACTTATTATTTATTCATTTGGTAATTGTAAAAAGCCTTTGTTTCCAACATTTACATAGATTTTTGTCGTCACCCTTGGCAACCTTCTTTTTCTGTCAAAATCAACCCATGTCACCCTTGGTTGGGGAATTCATTATATTCTACTCTTGTTGACATCATCCAAAACCCCTAAGTATCCCACAGTCCATGTACCCCTAATCTCTAAGTTTTTCCACTTTGTCACGCCTCTGGCACAATTTAACCCACATCTAGTCGTCACCCTGACACTAGACCCAGTTTCATGGTTGTTGCCACTCATATTTCACATATATCCCCAACCAAGGGTAGTATTGAGTCTCACTGCATCTTGACTTCACCCATGTACCTCATTAGTTCCTGATCTCATCCAGTGGATTTCATGAGGCCCTTTGCTTCTTGGAGTTGTGTCCCCCTTTATGTTGACATCAACAAAGTTTCCAGACGGGCGACATTATCTTGACTCTCATTACCTTTACAATGAGGCATATTGGATGGCACAGAGAGAACAATCATTTCTCTCTACTGTCGTTGACCCCCATATAATTTGACTCCAACACCATCCCATGCTACAGTGGGTATTACTTTGCGACTATTTGTAGTTTTTCTATCTTCGTTGAAGACCTCTAAAATTTGATAGGCTATCAATGCCTGTGTATCATCAAGACTTCTTACAGGTGTCATCACCTCTTTTTAGAGTTTTTTCATCATCATAATTGTCCTCTGCCATTATCAAACTTCCCTAGAGGGTGCTACAGTTATCTACGTCAACATACAGCTTCAGTTACTATCTAACACATTTTGAGTTACATGACACGAGCATGGGGTATGCCTGCCTCATTTTTCCACAATTTTATTTTTCCCCACCTCGCAAAAGGTTTGGGCCCTACAGGTTCCCCTCTCCCTCCAATGGGTCACTCTTGCAATTCCCCTCAACACTCTTTTTTACAAAAGTACTCTCAATAGAAGA
Source organism: Picea sitchensis (assembly GCA_010110895.2). NCBI lineage: Eukaryota > Viridiplantae > Streptophyta > Pinopsida > Pinales > Pinaceae > Picea > Picea sitchensis. The sequence goes on along the minus strand of SNQJ01S0012626.1, from coordinate 163,829 downwards.
AACAATGATGTATTTCGGCTATACGTATGCTCCTAACCTCACACATCAAGGGGAATCTATTATCACTGGAATTTCGTCTGCAAATGGTTACAGGAATCCAGCATCTCCAAACACCCATTAGTCCATCCATGGCCCAAAAAATGCATTTCCAAAGAGCACAAAACTACACAACTGGTTATAAAATCAACATGCGCTAAGGATACAAAGGAAGCAGGCGCACGTGTGACAGTCTAAAAATGTCAGAAAAGTGCATGTGCACCCAATGCGTGACTGTGGATGAAAAAATACGTGCATACCTCAGAACAATGCATTTATGATTTTGGTCGGCCTTCCACCCACTTCTGTTTCATCTCCCAAGTTGATTTGACACCCTAATCCAAGATGAATCCGAGTGGGGGGTTGGTCAAAGACCTAAGGGTGCCCTAAAGAGCCCCTTGTTCACACTAAGGACTGGCTGAATAATGCCTCAAAGTTTTGCTATAAAAGGCCATGGGTGCACTATATTTCCAAGAATTCATTTGTATTGTTATGCTTCCTATATTCTCTTAGAGGAACCTCTTTCCTCACTAGAGCATACAAGCACCATTTCATTTAGCCATTTACATCACCTCTTGAGTGAATGAGCTTTAGATTTCTTCACCATTTCCTTCTAGTTTTCTACATGTAAGAAGAGCTCAATCATTGGGGGTTCAAGAGCCCTCCCTTGGAGGAAGAGGGGACCCATAAGTCTCCATTTCTCTTTGGTTTTTTCCCACTAATAAAAATTATCCATTGGTGTCATGAATGTTGTTTATTTTCTGTTCTATTTCCATTATGCACTCTAGTTTAGTTTCTTTTATTGTTATTAGCTTAGTTCTTTGTTTATTTCTTATGCTTGATGTTTCTAACTCTTGCATTCACTGTTGTCTTGTCCAACTAACCCAACTGGACTTGTAAGCATCCTTATTTTTCTCATTTAGGTAATGAAAGAGACGCAACACCTAGGTATAATACTTAGTCTATTCCTTCGGTCTCTAACCCTTTCTCTTTTGGTATGCCAAATATGACACCACAAATTTCGTCTTCCATTCCAACGAATAACACAAATCCTAGTATTGGACTTGGGGGCATGGATCCTCCACATATTCTAGTCTCATTTCGTGGAGCTCATATTCTCCAACTGACTCCTACAGTTGGAAGCCAAACTCCTTTTCATCCTCAATCCAATCCTAGTTTTAATTCTCTTGGATGGAGTAATAAACTTGGCAGACAAGTTGTTTCTTCTGTTACTTCCTTTACACCTACCTCCTCCACACCTATTCCTACCAACACATTTGGAATGATGAATCCACCTCTATCCTCTGGATTTCCACTAGGGGGAGGTCATTTTCATAATTTGGGAAACCCCTAACCTGGAGCTACTCCATCTAGGGGAAATATTTACAACCCTCATTATAAGATTCCTATTGGAATGGTGCCCAACCAAACCATTATGAATCAGTTTGGAGGGGGGTTTTACAATCCTAGATAGGGCCATGGTGCATTCCAGAACCCTCGATGGGCTGTTATTCCCCAGCATCAATCTTTCCCGGAAGCTTGGGGCCAGATTTCATATCCCCATATCCATTTATTGGCCACACTTAATTTTCTAGGATCTTCATGATTAATGAATGAACTGATGAGTCATGATCCTTCATGGTCCACTATCCCCACCTATATTTCTTCGGATATTCTTAAATTCGAAAGAAAGACTCATGAAGATTATAGTGATCAACTCACTACTTTTCATCTTTTGTGCTCTTCCAATTCCCTTCATGAGGATTCTATTCATTTAATATTGTTTCAACGCACTCTCATGGGGGTTGCAGCGAAATGGTACATAGAGCTATGAGGGGAAACATACATCAATTTTAATCATATGGTTCTAGTCTTTGACAACCACTTCTAGTTGTTGGTTTTTTACAATGACGACATATAAATTATGTTGGCCCTCCACTAGGACAAAGCCACCCATATCTCAGATCACATCCAAGAGTGGCGTAGAAGGAAGAGGTTGATAAAATCTTACATTCCTCCAGAGTTTTTGTTGGAATGGTTCCTCAAATCCATATTGCATTATATTTCAAAGGATATTTCTACATACAGGGTAGCATCTAAAGAGGAAGCTATTTTTAAATCCCAACAGTTAGATCTCATATATGCACAATCTTGTATTTTATATGAAATTCTTCCTAACGCATCGAGGTCAAACTCTGACCCTAGAAACAATATCGGGCCTCATGTCGATGGAATTATAGTCTCTGCAAATACTAAGTCTGCAGACTTGGTGACACACAAGTTGAAGGAGTTGTCTCTAATCAAGTATACAACATGAAAAGATTCATATGTGTCCTCCACTCCCACCTAGTTGGCGGATGTGCATTATGTATATTCGTCGTCTAACCCAAATGGTAACTAGCAACCAGGAGGGAATAAAACAAAAGGATGTGGTAACAATCGTAAGATTGGGAGGAATAATAATAATATACCCAAGGACAACGTTAACAATTATAGATTGAAAAATAATGTCGGTGAGGGAAAGAAAGAGAAGTGGAAGGTGAAGGTTCCTTGCAAACTTTGCACTGATGATCACCTTACCCACTTGTTCCCCAAACTCGAGGAAGTTGCGAGGCTCTTATCTCAACTGCCCATTTTGTTGACTAATCTTTTTCTACATAATGAACACATGTCATCGATCTCCTCTAATACCGGAAATGAAACGAGTGAGAATCAAAATCCCCTGGTGTGTGAAGGTGAGTGTCTATGTGTAAATATGGTCAAGTCTGATATTAATGTAGCCACTTGGTCTCGTGATTACAGTTCTTCGCAGGTTGTTCTAGGTCTACAGTCTCCCCCTCCTTAGGAAATGCCTTTTCAGATTGAAAATCCATAGCCTCCACCTCGTATTCTCAAAGGAGTACTGAAATGATCTACTCACAACCCAAATGATAGAGATTCCCATAACTACTCTATTGTTGAATATCTGGTTCAAACCCCTTGTGTGATGTCATGTTTGGAGGTACTCTAAACCTATCCTTCACAAAGGAATTCCTTGTTATCTATGTTAGGAACTCTAGACTTGTGTGGCTCTAAGGTTATCAAGTTTGACATCATGGATGTGAAGACTCCCTTTCCTTACCACGTGGCATTTCAAATCCGTGTGGATTACTCAAATTATACCATCAAACATACTATTATTTATGAAGGCACTGCAACATGCGTGATTCCCCTAACCTGTTGGAAAGACATTGACTCTCCAACCCTCTCTCAATATCTAACTATGTTTATCGCATTTGATGGTCATTCTTTCCATCCCCACGATATGATTCCTACCTTTCTAGTCTAGTTAGGTGGAAAGACAGTGGAGGTCAATGTCAAGGTGGTTGATGTGCCCCTTGACTATAACTTATTACTAGGGCATAACTAGACTTATGTTATGGCTATAGTCGTATAGTCTATTTTTCATACTTTATGTTTTCCTCATGAAGGGAAAATTTTGACGATTGATTAGTTGTCCTTTTTGCATGCTAGTCCCAATGCATTGTTTGGACCTTCAATCTCCATGATCGACAATTCTTATCTGACAATTGAGGATATTAGTGTCGAAATGTATTCATCCCTCATGGGTACCTTTGATTTTGTGGCACCAATTCATCACATTTAGGCCATGTCCAGTAGGTGTTCCTCGTCAATGAGGTATGTTCCTTTATGCACTTTGTATTTTAATGATCCTTGGACCCTTCCTTCCTAGACCATTTCTTGTGAAGGTCAGTCACATATTCAAATGGAAATTCCATTGTCAGTGGCATAGATAACGTATCAGGATGTTCTCGTCTCTACTACTGACCCATATCCTATCTCCTCATAAATGGACGAGGAGAATCATGTTCTCCGACCCATATGGGCCGCCTCATCTTCTTTGTCACAATATTTCCTCGATGATACTTTAGCTTCATATGAAGAGATCTTAGAGGCCACAAATGGTTCATATAGGCCTTGGGATGATATGCATCATCACTCTTACTTCCCCTAGAGCTTGTTAGTATCGAACAAGACAATTTTAGATCTACCTTGAGTGAGATAGTTGGTCATGCCATAGTTCCACTAGATGTGCACGAAATTTATGCTGAAGAGAACATGGAGAGTATTTCTCCTACCGTCATGATTGAAATCTCTCGCATTCGTGGTAAAATTGAAAATGTATATATCGGTCAAGATTGTTCACTTTAATAAATTCATATCTACACCGGTCTCTTCAAAGAATTTTGTTATGTATTCTCTTGTTCATATGAAGAGATACTAGGAATAGACCCTAGTATTGTTGAACATGATATAAAAACCTACCCAAATGCTAAACCTATTCGGAAATGACTTAGAGTTTTTAACCCTAGGAACGCCCCTTCTATTAAGAAAGAGGTGGAGAAACTGCTTAATGTTGGTTTTATATACCCAGTTCCCTTGATTGAAGGGTATCCAATCCCATTCCCATGAATAAGGAACAGGGAACCATCCATGTGTGTATGGATTTTCGAGACCTGAATAAGGCATGTCCTAAAGACAACTTCCCAACCCCTTTCATCGATCATATTCTTGATGACTGTGCGAGAAGTGAAGTTTTTTATTTTATGGATGGATTTTCAGGATATAATAAGATTCATATCAAACCTGAGGATCAACATAAGATGACATTTATTTTTCGTTGGGGTACGTGCACATACATAAAAATTCCTTTCGACCTTAAAAACTCCAGATAAACCTTCCAACAATCCATGACCTTCTCTTTTCATGATTTCAAGCATATAGTCGAAGCTTACCTTGATGATCTCGCTTCTCACTCTCACAAGAGAGTGGATCACACTACCCACTTTTGGCTAGTTTTTGAGAGATATCGATATTATCTCATTTGTTTAAACCCTCACAAGTGTATCTTTTGCATTAGGTTAGGTCATCCTTTAGGAATCTTAGTTTATGAGACTAGGATCATGGTGGATCCTTTGAAGGTTTATAAAATACTTTGATTGCCTCCCCTGTACAACATTCGTTAGCTTCAAGGTTTACAAGCAAAAGATAACTTCTTATATCAGTTTATAGTAAACTATTCCAATATTACTAAGTGTTTCATGCGTCTCTTAAAGAAGGACACACTGTTTATATGGGATGAGCGAGCCCAAAAATCCTTTGATGCTCTTAATAAAGCCTTGGTATAGACATCTATGTTGAAGCCTCTGGACTACAATAGGGATTACTTTCTTTATATCGTCACGTCTGAAGGGACAATTGGTATGATTTTAGTTCAAGAGGATGATGAGCTGCACGAGCACGTCCTCTACTACCTTAGTCTAAACTTAGTTAGCCCTGAACTCAAGTCTTCTCATGTTGAGAAGCTATCCTTGGTTGTCGTACACATGGTTCAAAGATTATGAAACTATATATTTCTTTGAAAAACTACCATAGTTGTTGATTTCAACCCATTTCAATACATCCTTACTATGCGTATCATAGGGGGGAAATAGAATAAATGGATTTTCAGTTTGCAAGGGTTTGACCTCGATTTTTCTTTTGTGAAATCCAAGAAATCGCTAGTTTTTGACGAGTTAATATCGAACTTCCCTTGACTAGATGAGGAAAACATTCATGTCGATTCATTCACGGATGAACACATTTTCCTTATCTCATCATCGGACCCCTGGTATGGAGACAATTTCATCTATCTTCAAAACTTGAAGTTCTCTTAGCATCTTTCGAGAGATGATCGACGATGTATACGTTATCAAGGTAAACATTACCTTATCATCGATGACAACAAAACTTTGTATCATCGATATATATAATATCTTACATCATTTATTGACTCACCAGGAGGTTGAGTCTATTCTTAATGACTGTCATAGTGGGGCTTGTGGTGATCATCTATCTAGGCTTGCGACAACCCAAAAAATATTGCGAGTCAATTATTTTTGGCCTTCTATTTTTAAATATCATGTTGAAGTGGTCAAGAAGTGTCACCCTTGTCGAGTTTTTGCTCGGAATATGCGCTCGCATCCAAGCCCTCTTCACTCGTTCATCACCATCAGTCTCTTCACCAAGTAGGGGGTAGATTTTGTGGATTGCAACCCAGCTTTGGCTAGGGGGCATCAACATATTATCATGGTCATAAAATACTTTACTAAATGGTAAAAGTCCATGCCTACAATAAAATATGATGGTAAGAATGCAACACTTTTCATGTTCAATCAAATTATAGCGCAGTTTGAAATCCCAAGTGAGATTGTCATTGATAATGGAATTCACTTTCATAATGAAATGATGAAAGAGTTGGCATCACAATTGGGGTTTAAACATGGTCATTCTTCCCCTTACTATCCCTAGGAGAATGGACAAGTATAAGTTGTTAACAAGTCTCTCAAGACCATTTTGCATAAAATTGTCAGCCATAGAAAATCTGACTAGCATCTCATGCTTTACCTTGCACTTTGGGAATACCTAACCTTGGTTAATATTTCCACCAGTTTTTATCCTTTTTAGTTAGTACACAGTGTGGAGTTTATCCTTACTATTCAATGTGAAATCCCTTCTCTTATACTGGTAGTTAATCTCTGACCTGACACTTCCGATCTCGAAGAACACCTCATACACCTATAGAGCCTAGATGAGCAGTGTCAAGATGCCTCTATGACTATTGAAGTGAATAAACGATGTGTCAAGGTCCAGTATGATAAGTCTATTTGTCCTCAAAAGTATGCTAAGGGTGACTTGGTCTTCTTGTATGACCATGCCAAAGAACCACTAGGGGCACACAAGTTCAACCTCATTTGGCACTATCCTTATATCATGTGACGTGTCTTAGAAAAATAAGCCTATGAATTGGAATATTATGAAGGTAATATGTTGGTAGAGCCCAAAAAATGGGCTGAACTTGGCTTCCGCCGTTTGGGTCGTTTACTCACCACAAGGGTCAACTGGTGTCTCCAGGTGGTGTTTGTTAAGGGCCATCAATGAATAATGTGGTTAAATATAGCATCATTATATATCTTTTACGCAATTCCATTTCATATGGAGTTCAATCTTTAGAAGTTCGCTTGGACTCCCAATTAGTAGTATGTCAATTGAACAACAATTATCGTGTGCAATACCATACTCTACTCCAACGATTCCTACGGGTACGAGTTTTGGAATGACATTTTGATTTTATTACTTATAATCACATACCTGGAAGTTCTAATTATGTATCTGATGCATATGCTAATTATGTTTTGTATTAGAATTTTTCACATAAATAATGTAAAGAAAACACATTCACCAATGTAAACATTTTGATATATAAGTAATGTTGAAGACTAATGTGTTTTATATTTCATCTTTCCAATAATATGGTGTCATAGTACAAAATTGGGGCTCACACCATCAAAATACATATATGGCCAGTAGATACAATGACCATGGAATCTACACCTATGGTGCCGGATGTGTATCATGATAACATACAACGATGTTTTCAAGATGCCGAAAGAGTCGAACCCAAGCATGGAGCACACCCACTACCTGCTGCTGCATAGCCTCTGACAGATCCTCTACCCAAATCATCAAAATCCTCTGCGTCAAACAAGATAGGTTCCCCTAAACATTTTGAAGAACTCTCTTTGCATCTTCTCTCACTGGCTCATTTCCTCGGTTCCTTCGACGATTTCTTGGGAATCCATCTAGTTGTCATGGACCCACATATGCACAAAAAAGTAATTTTCAGTACTAGACACCATCCAAAAATATTTGCGTTCTCTATTCTCTTTGAAAAAACAAAAAAAAATGAAATATATCAAAAACATTTACCTATTTCACCATATGTGGAACTTGGTGGAAATGGCATGTCTGAATATCCTCTATATTAAATCCATGCATAAGGGTAGTTGTCCATGGATATCACATGTTGACACCATGAGAAGAAGAACTCATCATTGTAGGGGGTTGGAACCCTACCACCTCCTAACCACCTCATCCCCTTGGTCAATCATGACATGGTTAGATCACGTGCTCTATGTGGAATGATATTGACTCTAGGGATCGATCATGGAACCCTCTCAAGGAAAAAACTACACAATATAGATGTGAACCTGAAGTTCCTCTTCTTACCTTGTTTGAATTTTGTCAGCTGGCTCTTCATGTTAGCCAATAGTGAGCTGCACCAATCATACACTATGGGTCGTAATCTCCACTATGTAGAACATAAGTGGCCTTTATTCCTGGTGCAACAAGGTCGACCCCATGATCCATGTAAGAACAAGAAAAATGATATTCAAACTCAATTTGTTGATCTCCCTAATGGGGAGTTGGCTCCCTAGATTTTAAGTCCATGCAACAGAACGAGTGGTGATGTAGTCTTTATGTTCATGCCACTCCTATATCCCTGGGCTTTGAGGTTCACCACTTCACCCTGACGAGAAAATCCTGTAAGGAAAAATATATCCTTGACTTCAATTATCAATGGTTTCCCATCGAGGTTTAAGGCCTCTGTATCTGTATCCCAAAAGTTCACCAGCATTTGGAGCACCCTCACTTGAGCCCTCATTCCTTTGATATCCCAAAAATTTTAAAGCCCACATATTTTTAGTTATAGTTGGGCCCCTGGATATCTTTCCACTACAACATCAACTTCCTCATACTCTCTTTCTCTCCATTCAAGTACCATCCTGCAAGAATAAATCCTTTTTTGATTAAAAACCTTTAAAAAAACCAATTTGCAGACTTGTACGCAATATTTTATGGTAACAGTCATGTGTAGGGATGCATATGCATGGTCAGGATTTTCCTTGACCATGTACATGCCTCCATATATGTGACTTGATGAACTACATCCCGTGTGCACCCTAATTCCTAGGTTGCACCTTAAAAAAATAAAAAAATTGGGACTAATGTGAAATTCTAAACCACTAGAAATGAAGAGGAGGGAAAGAGTACTTACTTGGTCCGGACGATTGTCAATTTTGTCACTCATAGTTTAATATTCCAGATATAAAATAGTATGAAGAACAAAAATAATTAGCTAGAAATGGCAGATAAACAATGATATAACTAGAACAACACCACAATAATACCAAAATAATACCAGGATAACACCAGAAAGAGCACTTTGATTCCTAAGAGAAATGTTCACTTTCCTCTTCAAGGGGGAAACCTCTAGTAGAGTAGAGTTCTATTACAATAATATCCAAGACAAAAATTCTCATTCCCTCAACTCCTATTTATACTAGATATGTCTATCAAAAGAACAATCTAGAGGAAGATCCTTCTAGAAGAGGAAGCTTTTATTAGGTCTTCTTACATTGGACTTATTCTTCCTTATTTCTAGGCCTTATTAATATTGACCTTTATTACATGGAAATATATTATTCTACCTACTTGAGGGGTTAGGTCCCTAACATGTCCTCCCCCTTAAAAAAAACCTTTTTCTCAAGGCTTGAGATGTGGAAATTGTTGTAGAATGGTAGTTGGTTCCCAAGTGGCATCTGCTAGAGTTGTATCTTTCCACTAGACTAACACTTCCTTGATGGTTCACTGACATAGACGATGCTCACCCTAGTCCAAAACTACTTGTGGTTGTAGCCAAATGGAGCCTTCTTCGTCCAACTCAGGAAGGTTGGTTTGAGTTTGGAACTTAGTGTTAAAATATTATGTAACTGCAAAGAATATTCTTATCCCCTTTTGTGGATAAAGATAAAATATATTTATTATT
>SNQJ01S0012626.1:103166-151150 GCA_010110895.2 Picea sitchensis | reverse complement strand
TGAGTTTTGGATACTCTAGGGACATGATAGAATACCCTCGTAGAGAGGAATGTGAATGTTTATCCAAGGGGCAGTGGGGAGATACTCTTCTCTATCCAAGGATTGAGTAGCCTGGAACACAAACCTTGACCATGTCGAATGGTTAGTTGGCTATTGAGGTTTGTGCTGTGATCCTGCGCGGATCATGGAAAGGGAGTCTAGTCTTTCCTAGACTAGCATCTTAACTTCTCTAGTTCATGTGGGATGACTAGGAGTGAAGCTATGGTAGTAGTCCTCCCCAGTGGATGGGTGAAATATATGACTACAAGAGAAGGGAGAACATAAAAGGAAAGGAAAAACTCATAGGACATCTTATGTCTGAAGATAAGATATCTTCTGTGTGAAGATAAGAAATAAGTATCTTCTGTGTGAAGACAAAAGAAGGAAAGAGTATCTTCTGCGCGAAGATGAAGAGAAAAAAACTTTCGATGATTTATAGATATGCCAGTTAGTGATCATGATGACAGATGACCAAGTGGAAGATATTGATGCCTCCTGTTATCCAATTGATGATGTTGCCTAGTTGATGATGTTTCCTAGTGGATGATGCTATCCAGTAGATGTCGCTACCTAGTTGATGTTGACATCCGGTGACCTGTCAAAAGATAAATAATATCCTTCTTGTTAAGAGGGAGTGTTAAAATATTGTGTAATTGCAAATAATATTCTTATCCCCTTTTGTGGATAAAGATAAAATATATTTATTATTGATTATATCAATCCCCTTTTGTGGATTGATCATGTCGGTCATTGTAATTGACCAAATCCCCTTTTGCGGATTGGTCAAACCCTAATTGTAATAGGATAAATAAGAAGTCGTCCCCATAATATATTAAAGGTGGTTATAACCAACCAGAAGAAGAAGTCGGCCCTGCCAGTGAAGAGACAATTCCACACATGCTAGAATTGTATAAATAAGAGAGGTCATCTGCTCATTTAGACACACACTCAACTCACTCATCTACTGCACAATTTTTTAAGGAAGTTGTAGTTGTCGGTTGCCAGAAGAAGGAAGAGAGAGAGGCGTGTTCCCCAGTGTTGGATATTCTCTGTTGTCTAGTTCATTATCTTGGCATTGTATTGGCTATCTATATTAAGGAAGTTTTGTTGGGTTTTCTTCCCCTTGAGGGTTTCCCAGGATAAATTCTTGTGTACTCTTGTGATTGTGTTTCTCTCAGTGATCCTGTCTTTGCTATTGTTATCTAGTAAATTGAAAGTAACCTAATAATAAAAGAAACTTTAACACTTAGTTACAATCACCTTCTTTAAGTAGGAAACATGAAAAATAGGATGGATCTTAGAATGACTAGGAAAAGCTAACCGATAGGCCACCTGTCCCACGGGCTTGAGAATGGTATAAGGACCATAAAATTTGGGTGACAGTTTTTGACAATGGTCAGCCTTGAGGGACGTTTTCTTGTAAGGTTGCAGTCGAAGAAATAAATGATCCCCTTCTACAAATTGATATTCAGAGAGACCTTGATCTGCTTGTTGCTTCATGTGATTCTAGTCCATGACCAAATTCTCTTTGAGGGTACACGTTTGGTCAACCACCTGGTCCTTTGAGACACCTAGAAAATATGAGAGAAATGAAGTTGTATTTTTTCCATATACCGCTTCAAAAGGAGATATGGAAGTAGCTATATGTTAAGAGGTGTTGTACCTCCATTCAACTTGTGATAACCATTGATCCCATTGACTTTTCCTTTCTTATGCAAAACACCTCAAATATGTTTCCAAACATTTGTTGACAACTTCAATTTGACCATCAGTCTGGGGATGATAAGTTGTGTTGAGATGCAATTGGGTTCCTTTCATCTTGAATAGTTCTTGCCAAAAATTGCTGGTGAAAGTTGGATTATAATAAAAAATAATAGAATGAGGTATGCCATGAATATTGAAGACCTAATCCATGAAAAGTTGAGCCACAATGGATGTTGTAAAGGGGTTTTGAAGAACACAGAAATGAGAATACTTGGAAAGACGATAAAATACCACCGTGATGACTGATTTATTGCCCGATTTAGATAAGACTACAATAAAATCAATAGAAATACCCCTCCAAATAGAAGGTGGAATCATAAGTGGTTGTAGTGTGCCAGGAGGTTTGACTATTTCTCCCTTGTTGCATTGACACACATCACTTTCAACCACAAAATTTTGAACGTCCTATTTAATACCATCCTAGAAAAAAAAAAAACGTTTGACCTGGTCATAGGTTTTGGTAAACCTTGAGTGCCCAACGGTGGGTGTAGCATGAAGCTCATAAAGTACCATGGATTTAAGTTCTGACTATTTACTTAAATAAAAATGGCCTTTGTATCGAATCTCATCATTGAGAATATAGTACCCTAGGGAGATAAGAGAATTGGCATGTAATTGTTGTATTAGATGCGAACCTTTGGGATCGTGTAGCCATTCCTGGCAAACAACTTATAGCCAATCTGGTAAAATAAAGGAGAGAGAAAAAATGGACCCTTCATATTCATATTTTCTGGAAAGTGCATGAGTAACCACATTGTATTTTCCTTTCCTGTAAAAATGATCTCATATTCATATCCAAAGAGCTTAGTCAACCATTTTTGTTTCTCTGGGGAGGAAAGGAATTGTTCCAGAAAACACTTGAGGATTTCATGATCTGTCTTAATTTGGAATCATTTCCCCAATAGATAAGGGCACCAAATATCCACGACATGCAGAATAGCCAACATTTAGTTTTCATAGATTGATTTTCTCAAATGTCTCTCTGACAATTGTTTGTTGGTAAAGGACAAAGGTTGACCCTATTGCATAAGGACTACGCCAATTCCTTTCCCAAATGCATCAAATTCCAAGAAAAAGGTCTTTTTTAAATCAGGAAGGGTCGGGACTGGAGTGTTGCACATGAACATCTTCAAGGTTTGAAAATCCTAAGCAACTCTTGGAGTCCAAGTGAAAGAATTTTTTTTAAGGAGAGCAGTGATAGGTACCGCAATATTTCCATAATTATTAACAAACTTGTGATAACCTCTTAAACCCAAAAATCCATGAAAGATTTTGAGATTCTTTGGGTGAGGCCAATCTTGCATAGCTTCAATATTTTTAGGATCCACCGTGACACCAGCCTTGCCAACAAGAAGACCCAAGTAATCGACTTCAGAGGTGCCAAAAGAACGTTTAGATTGTTTGAGGAAAAGTTGGTGTTGAGAGAGTAGATGGAGAAATCGATCCACGTGAGAAATATGGGTTGTCTAGGTTTTATTATAGATGAGGATATCATTAAATAAAACTAAGAAAAAATGATGGAGAAAAGGATGGAAGACATGATTCATGAGGATTTGGAAAGTGGAGGGAGCATTACACAAGCCAAAGGGCATGACCAAAAAATTATAGTGGCCCTCATGAGTCCTAAATGCACTCTTAGGAATTTTTGCCTCATTTATACACATACGGTGGTAGCCAGAATGAAGATCAAGTTTAGTAAAGAACTCAGCGCCACTCAATTCATCCAAGAGGTCATTAATGACAAGAATGGGAAATGTGTCTTTAATGGTGATTTTGTTGAGCGCACATAAGTCAGGACACATGTGCCAAGAACCTTCTTTCTTAAGGACCATGACCACAGGGGAAGAGTAGGGGCTCGTAATAGGGAGGATAACACCTACGTTAAGTAGTTCCTGAATAATTTTCTCAATTTCATTTTTTTGGGAAAAGGGGTGACGATAGGGACGGATATTGGGAGGAAGGCTTCCTGGGACAAGGGGAATATGATCATGAACACCATGAGAAGGAGGGAGTCCACGGGGATTGGAAAAAACAACTTGACGTTTACAGAGGATGAATTGGAGGTCATGTGGCACAGAGGGTGTCTAAGTGGATTTTATGGCATTGAGTTGGGCAATAATGCAAGAATGACCTTTTTTTAGCAGATTTTCCATGCGACAAAAATTGATGATCTTTGGGGAATCAGAGGTGATGCCTTGGAACTTATATTTTTGGCCCTCCTGGTCGAATTGCATGGTTAATTCCTTAAAATCCATGAGAATGGGACCCAAATTCCTTATCCATTCTGCACACAACACAATGTCACAACCACCCATGTCAATAGAAAACATATGATATTTTAGGGGGTACTCACCAATTTGAAAACACACATTTTCAGAATGCCCTCCACATTTCATGGACCCTCCATTGGAAATCATGATCTAAAAATTATTGACCGCATAGATGTAGCAATTAGTTTCTTGGGAAATGCAGCGATGAATAAAATTATGGGTGATTACACTATCAACAAGAATTATGATCTTCCTATGATTAATTTAACCAATTCGCTTGAGGGTTTGGGGAGTAGATAATCTAGTGATAGCATTTAGGGAAATGACTAGTTCTACTTCGGAAGGTTCTAAGGGAGGGGTCATGTCAGTGGGTTCATGTGACATGGACGCAAGGGTAGCCTCAACATCATCTTCTGAAACATCCTCTGAGATGGCCATAAAAATATTTTGTTCCTTACACTTGTGCCCAAAAAAATACTTGTCATCACAATTATAACAAAGGCCTTTGAGTTGGCGTTTATCCATTTCGGGCCTAGTCAATTTCTGGATCTTTAGTGGAGTGGAAGGAGGTGTGGGAGTGACTAGTTTAATGCGAGGAATAAAGCAGGGTTTTTGGTTTTGAGAAGAGATAACATGTTGTGCTTCCTTATCTATTTTAGTAGCGTCCACCCAACTCTCAGGGCGAGCCATGAGGGTATGGGCATGAATCTCATCCTTGAGGCCACTGATAAAACATTCTCAAAAAAAAGCATCAGACGTGCCCTCTGTATGAGGTAGCAAGGTCTTATTTGAGGTCCTTTATTTTGGCGGTGATGGAGGAATGCATGTTTTTATTGATGGTGGAAATATTGGCACTAAGTTGTCTCACTTCTTATTGGGTTTCTGTGAAATTAGAGTGCAAGGCATTGAAGCAAGATTCCAAGTCTTGGCTATAGGTGTGGGCCATGATGAAGAGGGAACACGAAAAGGGGCGGGTGGGAACAAATAGAAAATGGGTTATGGGTGAAGTGTATCACAACGATCAAGGCAATGAGTTGAATCCAATGGGGTAAAGCCCAAATAAGGGTGTTGGAAGGGGGTTGGTCCACGAGAAAAAAAAATGTTTGTTGAAAAATGATAGGTATGACAGTGATAAGGGCGAAGAGAGAAATACAAAGAGATAGGTCTCAAATAATGGTGACAACAGGATCTAGAGTTCGATATGAAGAATACTCTGATATGAAGAATATTGTAGTGATGAAATGCCTAAATGCTTAATAGGAAGAAATGCGTAGTAATTTTGCAACCCGAATGTAGGAGACACAATTGCGTAGCAATAGATCTTGTTTGTTCTTTTTCTTTTTTCATCCCAAAGGTTAGGGTGTTAAAAGGTTATACAAACAAGGGTTTTCCCTATGCTATATATCTCTAATATATATGTGGGGTCCAACAGTAGTACTCGACACGATATCTCAGGGAACCAACTAAGGAGGCTAGACCGTTCCCTTATCCATACTACCTGACTACCGAGGTACTAGAGAGTATATTTTCGAGTGTTATTCTTGATGGAAATATAACAGTTAGGCGGTTAATCATTTTATCTATGGAGGGCTTCAAGAGATTTAGGTTGATCCTTATACGGGTGTTGTCTGACACGCTACCATTCGAAGGGGTACCAACAGGGGTTACAAGGGTGGCCAACATATGTTCTCTTAAGTACCACTTGTATTTCCTACATGTATTAATCCCCAATCATGGGTTTATGTGCATAAAGACAAATATCTGTAGCTTAAAGACATAAGAATATGTCTCTACCCTGAAAAAAAAATTAACCCAGAATTTTCTACTAAGGAAGGTGCTCTGATACCACTTGTAATATTCCATATATAAAATAGTATGCAAAACACAAATAATTAGCTAGAAATGGAATATAAACAATGATATAACCATAATAGCACCACAATAATACAAAAATTATACCAGGATAACACCAGAAAGAGAACTTTGATTACTGAGACAAATGTTCACTTGCCTCTTTGAGGGGGTAACCTCCTGTAGAGAAGAGCTCTATTACAATAATATACAAGACAAAACTTCTCATACCCTTGACTCCTATTTATACTAAATATGTCTATCAAAAGAACAATCTAGAGGAAGATCCTTCTAGAAGCGAAAGCTTCTATTAGTTTTTGTTACACTGGACTTATTCTTCCTTATTGCTAGGCCTTATTAATATTGGCCTTTATTACATGGAAATATATTATTCTACCTACTTGAGGGGTTAGGTCCCTAACATGTAGCTCCCGCAATCGACACTTGAAGATCGCGGGAAATTTGGTTCAAAATGCGCTATTTGGATAAAAATGTGAAATGGTATTGTAAAATTGGTTATTTTTACTATTAATAGAAAATATTTTACCCACTTTACATAGTTTCTCTAATATTTTTACCTCGTGGACTAATAGTGCAGTGGAAGGAGTTGGTTTTCGTGGTTTTATCTAGGGATTTTTTCGGTTTCTAGCGTCATTTCACTCGTTCGTGACTTTGGTAGGTATATTTGTTTACCAACATATAGGATAGGTCATCACTCCATCTTTCCTTTTTTCATTATCCTATGACTATAATCCATATGCCTTAGGTACGAACCCATTTATTAGCGACATAGAACCTTCTTAATACTAAGAAAATTATCTGATTTTATTATTTCAATACCAAAACTCGAGATGGAACTATCTCAAATATCCTAGCATTCAATACACATAAACTCACACTCTCCAACTCTCATTCAAACAAATTACACAATATATATAGCTCAATGAGCTCTCGTATGAACCTAACAACATGATCCCAGTCTAATGTCAACAAATCCTTGAATCACTCACTCTGAGGTAAAAATTAGCAATGTAGAAACACACCTATTACAACCAAGTTCAATCTAGATTCCTTCTAGAGGCATATTGAACTAATTATTAGAATAAAAATGAAATATAAGGGAATCAACTCCCTTTGGTAAATTGGTTTGTCCTTCTTAGGGTCAGAACCATGAATTTCCTTTGATGCCCCTGCATTAGAATCCCATTGAACATAAATGTTCATGGACTCCTCCCCATGAGGTCATCAAGTATTTTTCCATGCCTCTGGATCTTTGTTGCGTTTATCTAGGTTGCATCTTCTACTTGAATATCTTTCCACTTGAATAAGTACTCATAGTAATCCTTCTTCTTAGTCTTCTTGGAAATATTCTAATAAATAATTATTTCCATTTGCAACTTATTGGTTGTAGGTAGTTGATTCATCCACTCAACATATTCACTGTCATATCCATTCTCTGTTTCATGTTTTCTATAAGTGTACAGGTCTGCAACATTGAATATTGGAGATATTCCAATATCTAGTGGCAATTCTATTTCATAAGCATTTCTTGAAAATTTCCTCAAGAATTTATAGTGTCCTATTTTCTTCAACTTCATCTTGTTATACCCTTCCGTTGGGAATCTCTCCTTTCTCAGACGTTCCAACACTTGGTCTCGAATTTCAAAGTTAACCTCTCATCTTTTCTAATCTGCCATGTGCTTTTAACTTTGACTTCTATCTTGTAGTTGTTCCTTGACTTTTTCAGGTAACCTTTGCATTCTTGTAGAAAAATATTATGCATCTTCCTTCCTTTATTATGATTTGTCCAAATTCCTGAGTTCCGAAACAATCCCTGGATTCATTCCATATACTACTTGGAATGGACTCTTTCCCGTACTCCTATTGGATTAGTCATTATAAGGAAATTCATCTTGTGTTAAAAATTGATCCCACTTATTTTTATTTTCATAACTAAAATCCTTAGAAAGTTACCCAAACTTCTATTTATCACTTCAATCTACCCATCAATATCAGGCTGATAGGTTGAACTAAATGATAATTTTGTTCCAACTTTTCTCCACAAGGTTCTCCAGAAATGTCCAACAAATTTAGTGTCTATATCCAAAACTATACTTCTAGGAAATCCATGCAATCTCACAATATCCTTAAAGAACAATTTTGTTATATTGTGTGTTGCATCACTAGTTTTATAACAATATATAAAGTGTGTCATATTTTAAAATCTATCTACAACTACAAAGATTGAATCGTTTCCTCTCTAGGTTCTAGGCAAACCTAAAACAAAGTCCATGCTTATGGAATCCCATGGTTTGTCTGGTATAGGAAATGGATAATACAAACTTGCATTCTATTGCATTCCTTTGGCATACTGACAAAATTATGCATTTGTCAGCAAATATATTCACATCAGTCCTCATACCTGGACAAAAATAAGAAGAACTTAATTGGGAAAACATCTTGTCATGGCCAAAATGACCAACTAATCCTCCACTATGATTTTCGTTTAGCATATTTTCCCTCACTGAACAACTTGGAATGCACAACTGAATGTCTTTGAACAAAAATCCCTCCTATATCATGTACTCCATCAAGGTATTCCTACCTCCCATTAATGGATTTTCACATGCTTCATAGTCTGCTTTAATGTCTGGATCTTCTCTATACATCTCTTTGAGATGCTCAAATCCCAGCGTACTTACTTGAATTTCCTGTAAAATTAAACATCTCCTACTCAAAGCATCGAAAACATTGTTAGCATTCACACTAATATGTTTAATAAAAAAAACTAAAATTTTGCATGAATTTTACCCATTTTCCATGTTTTTTATTCAATTTCGCTTGTTTGGTTATGAATTGAAAAACATGGTTATCAGAATATACGATGAATTCTATAGGCATAAAGTAATGCCTCCACTTCTTTAGGGCCCGTATCATGACATAAATCTCTTTGACATAAGTTGAAGATTTCGTCTTGGAATCATTCAAATTCTCGCTAAAATAGGAAACATGTTTATCTTCTTGACTCGGGACAACACCAATTGCCATCCCAATTGCATCACATCTTACTTGAAAAGGATTTTGAAAATATGGTAAAATAAAAACCGATTGATTTGTAATATTCTCCTTTAATACTCTGAATCCCTTTTCAGGTTCTCTTGTCCAATTAAAAGACTGGTGTTCCTTCCTTATAGTATCTACCATAGGAGCACAAATATGTTGAAAATATATAGCTCAAAAATACACTATGTCATACTTCATATTTCAACCTCCTATTAAACTTGAATAGTAAAGAAATAAATCCAATAATGAATTGTACTTAATGATTATAAACATTGAATGGCATAGATATGAAACTAAATCAGCTATGGAAATAATTCATAAAAGCACAGAAAATCACACATTTGGCACCAAAATTCTTGGAAATGCCCCTTAAAAAATATATAGGAAAAATGATAGCTTAAGGATAAAATGTCTTATTCAACTATAGGAAAACAATTAGAGTTGACAGTTGTTTTCCCTCGACCAATTTTTGAGGAAATGTTGGTTGTGTTTGACCATTTTTGGGACATCAACAGGCTGGTCAAAGACGGAGCGCCTAGGCGAAGCAGAGATCGCGTGATCTCGCCCATTTTGCAGGCTTTTTGGGATTTTAGGGTTTATGTAACGGGTATGGGATGTTGGCCCATGGGTCTTACCCATGTTTAGGCCTTTTTTTAATGTATAAATAAGTACATAGGCGATGTAAGTAAAGGAAGCGGTTCATGGGCTTAGTGCATGACTAGAGTGTGTTAAGACTTGTAGAGCTAAGTGCAAGTGATTGTCAAAGGCTCTGTGTAGACCGATTGTGTAAGGTTTTGTGCCTGGATCTGATTTTGAAGAAGGTGGATCTAGTGCATTATGCACAGATCACCTGTCCCATGTGAAGTTGCCTTTGTGGCTCTGTGCCTGTAAGAAGATTGGAGGAGACTAATAAAGAATAAGAAGAGTTGGTGGACATAGCCCCACATTGGGGTGAACCACGTATATTCTGTGTTGATGTGCTTTGTGTAATGATTGTTCATAATGTTTATGTATCTATTTTCTTAGTGCATTGTTCTTGATGTGTGATAGGTAGACTTATTTGTGATTAATGCTTGACATATGAATAAATGCTAGTTCTGATCCGATGTTATGTGTTAATTGATTATATGTGTTTAATCTTGATTACTATTGTGTTGATCTGTAATTAGGGTTAATTTTCGATGTGAATAAGAATCATAACTTAATGCATATTGTTGGATAAGTGATCTATTAAGTGTTTTAATCACATATATCTATCCTAGATAGGTTGTAGACACTTAAGTCCCGCAACCCCCCTTGCCTCTACCTCGGGTGAGACTTCATCTTCTTCGCAGGTGTTCCCAAAAGGGTCAGTAGTTAGGGTTTTGTTGGTGTGATGTTGATAAGTTCAACCCTGGGTCTGCCCCTGTGCCAACAACAACATCCTTTACAACAATGTTTAAACAAAGTACTTATCTCAATTTCCAGCAAGATACTCTTCTAGAAAACTCATCCAAAATTCAGTCTTAGGAAATGTGCCTTGGATATATGGATTCTATAGCCTTGTACAGTCAACAACAATGACAAAACTTCTTCGAAATCATGCAGAAATTTTTTTCATTGTAATATACATTCTAGAACAGGTTTCACTCAGCAAAATCAATCCAACCAACTATTAAAATAAAACCCTTGATTTATATTCCTTTCCTCTTGTTGTACGACCAACAATCATTGTTGTACATCCTCCTCTATATTTATATTATGGACACCAATAAATTCCATATTCTACCATGGAATGCATGCTTATCCCTCGCCTAGGGATGCATGCCAACTCCCTCTTCTCTGACTCTTTCCCTCCAAGAAATAAGTTTCTCTCTTGGAAAATGTGACCCTTCACATTCCCTCCAATCTCTCCTCAAGATGTCTTCCCTCTCTCTCCCTCATGATCTTCCTTTAAGAAATTTTGAAATGTAACTCTTATAATCCTTGATATCCCTTGAGTGACTCGTCACTTTTCCTTGAGATAAACAGTCAAGATTTAATCATCCGTTGAGGTCACATATGTCACTAAAGTTACACATAACATCATAAAGTCACTTTTACATTTAAAACTCAAAAGACCCAACTTAATAAAATCACTTTATAAATTTACTTTATAAAAACAGATTATAAAGTCACTAGGGATAAATGTGCTCGATCACTTCCGCATGTTGGGAGATGCCTATGCAGAAGTACCTCTGAGCTACCAATTCTAGCACTCCCTCTCAGAGAGAGAAGTACTTCTGGTATCACCACCAGAATCTATCTCCAACTCATCAACTTCCATAGCTTCTCCTCATGTGTTAAAGTCTTTGATCCCTCTGAACAAGAAGCCACTACTCCCACTGCACTGGAAGCCTCTTTTGCTACCTATGTTGTTCCAATAACTTAAGACATGATACTAGGTGACTGCGCACTCTCCTAAGCATCCATTTCTGTAAACTCATGCTTGTTGAGTCCTATCAGAGTCTCGGAAGAGGACCAATTTCTCGATATCAACTCTCTCATGTGCAACCTGCCCACTCTCAAATGTAGAATCTGAATCCAAAAATCCATTGGAACCCAACACAAGTCGATCGAACAACCTATGCAACCTCTCATACTTGACACCAAGCATCATTTTTGTGTTTGGACTAGTTCCCTCTAGATATATAAATACCCAACCACAATAAAATTCCAGTCCAAATGCATCAACCTATAGAACTGGCACTGAGAGTAAGTTAACCATCATCTTTGGAAAAAAAAATACTACAAAAACCTCCAAAAAGCCTCCAGGCTCTAGCTGGAATCTAAACTTACAACCCCCTTCACTGCAAGTTTTGGGTCGGTACCAACACCCACACAACAGTATGAGTTTGTTTCTAGAAGACTCGGGAACACTAACTTCATCCAGTTCATATGTTGAGAACCTCCATTATCCACAAACCACATTTTAATGTCTGCAAACACTAGGAAACCACATCCCAAGGGACCAGTCATGAGATAAAACTCCCTCTCATTTATCTCAACAAACTCTGCAATCTTGCATGACGTTGACACCTATGGGTCTGGCTTCTTCTCCTTCTTGTTCGGACACTAACTAGTGTAGTAGCCAATTTTGTGACATCAAAAGAATCTCACCTTTCTCATGTCCTTATTCTTCTCATTTCTCTTTCCCACAAGAGAAACATTCTCTTCATATGCACCATCCACTTCCCTCTCCTGAGACCCCTCCTAGATCTCCTGCTATGTAAAGTCATCCCACAATCTACTCTAGTCAGGGATATTCTCTTTCCCCACCACACACTTTACAAGAACCTCCCACTCCTTGGTGAAGCCTTTGAGGGCTAGCTGCATCAACGTTGAGTCTAGGATTCCTTCACTTCATGGGATATGACATAGGTACTAGCGGGATGGTATTCACAAATGACCATAACTAGTTCTCCTGGAGAACCCTTATGATTCTAACCTTCCACTGCAGGTAGTTGGAGATCCCCTCCAACCTATCTTCATATCTGAGTCTGGAAATCGTCTTTGTCCACCTGAAAAAGAAACTCTTCTTTCCCCCTTCTTTCAATAAAATTCCCCATCAATTCACTTGTTTTCGCAAGTTCCAAAGCTTCCCACTAAACTTCAGAGCCCTAGCTCTGATACCATGTTAAAAATATATAGCTCAAAAATATACTATGTCATACTTCAGATTTCAACATCCTATTAAGATTCAAGAATAAAGCAATAAACCCAATATTGAACTATAATTAATGAGCAAAAACACTCAATTACATAGATCTGAAACTAAATTAGAAACATAAATAATTCATAACATTAGACAAAATCACACATTTGGCACCAAAATTATGGGCAATTCCCCTTAAAGAGTACATAGGAAAAATGACAGATGAAGGATATAATTTATTATTTAGTTGTAGGGAAAATATCAAAGTTTACAACAGCCTTTACAACAACATTTAAACACAATACTTATCTCACTTTCCATGAAGATTATATTCCATAAAAATCTACCAGAATTTAGTCTTGGGAAATGTGCCTTGGTTGTATGGCATGTACAACCCTATATAGTCAGCAATAGTACCAAAATGTCTTGGAAATCGTGCCATAAAATTTCAGCACTATAATGTACCTTACAAAACAGGTTTCACTTAGTAAAATTGCCTAGAAAATCAAGCCAACCAGTTGTTAAAAGACAACCCTCAATTTTTGTTCCTTTCCTATTGTTGTACAATCAAGAATCATTGTTTTACAACCTCCTCTTGTAGCTGCAATATGAAAAATAATAAATGCATTATTCTACCTTGGAATGCATGCCTATCCCTCACCTAGGGATGCATGACAACTCTCTCTAATGTGATGCTTTCCCTCCAAGCAAGAAATTTCTCTCTTGGACAATGTGACCCTTCACATTCCCTCCAATCTCTCCTCAAGATGTGTGCCCTCTCTCTCCCTCATGATATTCCTTTAAGCAATTTCGAAATGTAACTCTTCTAAACCTTGATCTCCCTTGAGTGACTCTTCATTTCCCTTGAGATCGATTGTCATGACTTAATCATCTGTTGAGGTCACTTAAGTCACTAAAGTGACCCATAACATCATAAAGTCACTTTTACATTTAAAAATCAAAAGACCCAACTTTATAAAATCACTTTATAAGGTTAGTTTATAAAAAAACATTATAAAGTCACTAGGGATAAATGTGCTCAGTAATTTCCTCATTATGGGCGTCGCCTATGAAGAAGTACCTCCAAGCTACCAATTCTAACAAAATACTACTAAAATTTATGATAAAATTTCAGTAAAAACTTGCAAATTCGTGAAAGATTCTTAGCTCAAAAATAGAATTTGTAGAAGGCCATTATTTTATATCTCTTACCTTCTCTAGATCCATCTTCAATCCCTCTTGATAAATCACAAATCCCAAGTAAACCAAGTTTTTATTCATGAAGGAACACTTCTTTAGATTTATTAAAATATTATCCTATTGTAATCTCTTCAACACCAACTCCAAACATATCAAATGCTCCTCTTTAGTTCTGTTGTAAGGAAGGATTTCATGTAAATAAACAATTACAAATCTGCCAATAAAATCCTTGAGGACCTCATTCATTAATCTCATGAATGTGTTGGGAGCATGTGTCAATCCAAAAGGAATGAAAATCCATTCATACAGTCCTTCATTGGTCTTCAAGGTTGTGTTCCACTCATCTCCTTCCCTCATCCTTATCTGATGATAACCATTATTCAATTATATCTTAGAAAAAAAAAAATCTCCACATAAACAATCCATTAAAACATCCATTCTAGGAAAGGGAAATCTATACCTGATTATTATTTTCTTGATTTCTCTAGAGTCCATACACATTCTCCAGCCACCATCCTTCTTTGGAATTAACACAATAGGTACTTCACAAGGAATTAAATTCTCCTTAGCAAAACCTTTGTCCAACAACCCCTAGACCTGCTTTATGATTTCTTCATTTTCTCTTGGTGTCAAACTGTATGCAACTTTGTTTGGAAAACTAGCTCCTGGAATTAGATCAATATGATGAGTAATGTTTCTAATAGGATCCAAAGTATCAAGAAATTCATTAACTACTATATCAGGAAATCCATCTAACAATGCATGAACTTCAATAGGTAAATCATTTATAGTGGTTATAGTGAGAATTACTCTCGGCTTACCAACAACAAAAAACTGTACCTCCTCTTGTTAATTTCCGCCAAGATTTCCTTCCCACTCATGAGAAGTATACTTGGACCAACTTCCTCCTTAGTTCCTTCATCTTTCAGTGGTAGCAGCACATGTTTGTGTCTATTCTTCTCAAGGGTGTATGTATTCTTTCTTCCATCATGCATTTATTTCTTATCATATTTCCATGGTATCCCCAACAAAATATGACAAACATCCATGGTCATAAGATCAAACAAAATTTCATCCTTATAACTACCAATCTGAATTTATTTTTTTCATTGTTCACTTACCAAAATTTGAAGTCCTTTCTGCAACCAAATCACCTTGTACGAAGTAGGATGTGCCGCTTTTTGTAGTCCTAATTTCTTCACCATTTTTGTGGAAACCAAATTATATGTATTGTCACTGTCAATGACCAATTTGCATACCTTTCCTTTTTATTTGCAAGTAGTTATGAACAAGTTCTTCCTTTGTGATGGTTCATGGATTTATTTTTCTTCTTTTATTAAAACCCTCTTTAGCATGAGTGATTCTCCAATATCAGGAGTCTCTTATTACACTATTGGTTGTATTGTATTTTATTGAGATTATTCAATGTCATATCCTATGGGGTTTTTTGATTTGTTTTCAAGAAAATCCCAAGACATATGCCATGTCTTTCCACGGGTATAACACTCGATCTCTCTACCTCTTGAGAAGAATATTCTTCCCATGGATTCTCCTTGTCTTGGTGATTGGATACTAGATCTTCCTGCTTCTTCTTTTGTATTATGAAATATCCCTCTAGATGATCCCTTTCCTTTGGATGGGTTTCTTCCTATAGTTCTTTAACTCTGTTTCCTAGCCAATTTCTCTTCTACTTTCAAGGTTGCTTGATAAAAATCTTCCAGAGTCCTCAAAGTTAGTAGACTAATTTCATCCTGGACTTCATACCTTATTCCATTGATATACATGACAACTTTCTCAGTATCATCTTCCACATGACCTGCTCTGATTTTTAGTCTGTAGAACTCTTCAGTGTAATCCTTCACTGGCATACTTTTTTGTCTCAAATTCTGTAATTTCTTGAACATATTCAGTTGATAGTCCTTTCGCATGAATTTTCCCTTAAACATTCATACCATTCTATCCCATTTTTTAATATTATATTTTCCTTTCTTTATTTTGTCAGCCTGTAACTCATATGACCATAAGGATGCATGTTCTTTCTGCCTAGTTACAACGTGCTTGACTTTATTCTCTTCATCTATGTCTTCATAATCAAAATATTTGTCCATTTTATTGACCCAATCAAGAAATTCTTCAACATTCAAGTTCCCCTCATAAATTGGAACTTCCATTTTAGGTTTCGCACCCACCTTTGTAACCAAAATTAACAACTATTATTCATATATTTCATCTCCTAGGGCTTCTCCTTATTCACTAGAGTTTGTGTCTTCAGCCTCACTAACATCTCTTGTGTTAGGTTTTGTCCTCTAAGTTGCTTCCATGGATAACATCCTTGCCTAAAACCTCCTTAGTTAGTTTTGCAACTCTACAACTACTCCCATTGGTGCCCTACTGCTTCTAGCTGGCATAATTACTGAAGACAAAAATCATGAGGATCTGATACCACTTGATATCCTAGTTGGATCAATGTCCAACTCCAATCTCTCCTCAACCTTCAAATTTATTAGAGGTGCCAAGAACTCACAATAGGAATCAATTTGACAACGATTTTTTTGTATGGGTTATCAACTTTTTCTCATTCTCTACATGATTAGAGTGTCTCTAACAAGTCTTGGGATCAACTGTTGTGTTGGTGATCTCCTTGAGACTTCAATAGGATCAAGTAATAGAACCTTGGTCTAGCTTGAAAAGGAGTGGATGTTTAAACAGGTAAGGCTCGAGTGCTTATATCCTTTTGTATGTGACCTATGACTCATATCCATAAACTTACTCAGAAGGTTTCAATAGGCTCTTTATGCCAAGTCATCTAGTACATGACCTTATACACCATATGACCCAGAGTTTCTATCAAAGATCGAAAATTTATATCAATGTCTTTATACTCTCCTATAGAGAATGATCCAACAAATCCAATACTTCCACTCCAAATCCAATGATCGAAATTTGACTTCGTATGTAATATCATATTACACTAAACTTTTTGTATGGATGTAGGATATGATCCGAGTATCAACTTGTAGGTGGAGAGGAAAGTCACACCTCATTCAAGTTAATTTATAGGAAATTTAGATGCACATAAATACTAGGGATAAACTACTAACTTTGATTTTATTATTTCAATACTAGAACTCGAGCTGCAACTATCCCAAAGATCTTGGATTTCAATACACATAAAATCACACTCTCCAACACTAATTCAGAACAATTACACAATAGGTATAAATCAATGAGATATTGTATGGATCTAACAACTTGATCCCAATCAAATATAAACAAATCCTCAAATCACTCACTCTGAGCTAAAAATCAGAAACAAAAACACACCTATTACAACCAAGTTCGACTAAGATTCCTTCTAGATACATTTCAAACTAATTACTACTATTAAAATGAAATTTAAGGGAACCCACTGCATTCGGTAAAATGGTTTGACCTTCTTAGGGTCAGAATCATGAATTTCCTTTGATGCCCCTGCATCACTCTCACACGCCCAAGAAACCTTCCATGGTGGAAGAAAACAAGGACAGCGAGATAACATATCCTTTCAAACTGTTTCTTAAGAAATCCCTCATGCGAAAAAGGAATGAGATGATGGATAATTTCACTTAGATCCTTCGATGGTTATTGACAAAAATGGAGGCACCTTAAACTAGTAGGAACTTTGGAGGTGTGACGCCCTTCAATGTATAAGTTAACCTTTATACTCCTTTATTTGAAGGCCAGTTAAACATTGACGCTTTCAAATAATGGTTAAATCTACTAGAGGGTTATTTCTCTATCCATAATTTTTCCAACTGTGAAAATATCACATTCGTGCTCCTTAAGGTACTTCCCCATGTAATATATTTGTGAAAAAATTACTATGAACAACATATTGAGGATGAGTCTATAATGTTTGGGGTAGGACCCACTTGGGTGAATTTTTTTTATTCCTTCAATGAACAGTATTACCCTATAGGAAGTTATGAACACAAGATGGACCACACTGCACCAAGAGAGGGGCCAAACAATGTTAGAGTTCACCAATTCTTTCCATACCTTGCGCACCAAGCTCAATATCAAAGAATATGAGTGGAATATGGCCCTAAAATACCATGGAGATCTGCACATGTACATCCAAACTGAAATGGTTTTTCTGGGCATCTCGTCGTTGGGAGTCGTTTATCAATATGTTTTCAAAATCAAGCAGAAGTTCAAGCAACAAAACAAGTGGGAGTTAGGGTGTGAAAATATGCAACATCTAAAGTATGGTAAGGCTGGCCCTAAATCCTAGGAAAAAGGACATATAAAGGATGGCCAACCCTAGGATAACCAAACCAATCCATCAACAAAGAAGCGTAATGGGAATTTGAATAAGGATACTAGAAAATGGTGCAAGTTCTAGAAAAACCCTTGGCACAATATTGATGAATGTCACTCCAAATAGTTTTTGTTGGCTGAGACAAAATCCATAGGATCAGATGCTAACTCAAATTATGATTCAAAACTAGAAAAGGGAAGAGGGATCATTGATGTAGAACCCAGTGTCACTATAGCTACCACAAAATTATAGTGAGAGGAATCAGAGGAGCCTGAAGAAGGGGAGTGCCTTTTCCACTCACATATGTGGGTGAAGGGAACCCCACTCCATTTCATTATTGAAAGTATTAGTCAGAAGAACTTGATATCATCATAGGTTCTTGAGAGTTTGAACCTGACAATGACACTTCATCCTCGGCCATATACCATTGGTTGGCTCAGTTAGGGATGGGACATTCACATAGGCAAACAATGTCACCTGCGCTATGACATAAAAACCTTCAAAGATGAGGCATTGTGTGATGTTTCCCCCCACCAAGTTTGTGATGTTTTTCTAGGACAAAAATATATTTGGAAGTGCCATGTTGTTTATCAATATAGGCCCCATAGTGTCATTATTACATTGGGAGATCAAATCTACAACATACTGGAGGAAGTCCTAAACATTGCGGTATCTTTGATCTCTGCGAAGAAATGCAAAAAGTTGGTATCTTAGACCAAGATATTTTTCCTCTGTATGGTGCGATAAGAAGGTGAATAGAAGGTCACTACAACCACAAAACCCTCTCCACGAGGTCTCTCTTACCAACAACAATAGGTAAATGGAATAATAGAGGATTACAAAGACATACTCACCTCGCCTAATGGGGTGCCTATGCATTGTCAGGTAAAGCACTCCATTGATATGACACCTGGTGCTCCTCTTCCTAATGACCCTGTATACATGCGTTTTGTTATGGAGAATGAAGAAATAAAACACCAAATATCAGAGCTAATTATGAAGGACCACATCATACCAAGCTCCTCAACTTACATGAGCACAATTGTTCTAGTACAGAAAAAGGAAGAGACATGGAAACTTTGTATTGGTTACAAATCCTTGAACAATATCATATATCAACCATAATTAAAGTTCTTTGAAGGTTCTCCAACCATAGGACAACCATATTCCAAAGGGGGGAGGTTCTCAGGTTTTTCCCCATGACCTTCCCACTAACCAATGAACCAACCATATCCAATAAACCAATGTGCCAATCCGATGTGAATTTCCATACAACCCATGCCAAATCGTTTCAATTTGGTTAGATTTTATATCAACAAAAATCCCAACATCTTTCAGGTTTGACCACAGGTATGTTGGATCCAAAATCCTTTAACAAGACCAAATTACCAATGCCTGAGGAAATCACTTTGGTCACAAATGTAAGAGAAAATAATTTTAAGGCCACATTCTATTTGTCATGTTGTATATGAGTTCTTTTAGACCTACTAGTGGATTTTAAATAGGATAGAGGTAATTCCAAAGGCTTTGGAGGCCATTGTGTTGCAACAGAGTAGAGGAACTGATGCAGGAGCATCACAAGCGAGCCCAAAAAGCAAGCGCAAAGGCAAGGACAACTAGAATTGCACCGGCACACATTTTGAGACATTTTGAGTTTGAATGAAGGAACATTAATGTAATAGTTAGGAGAATGTATTTTCATTTATGTTTTGGGAGATTGTAAACAGATCTTGAGCATTGATCTCACATGTTGGATAAGGAGGCATTTATTTCTATTGAATGTAAAGTAGGTAGATTTTAATTTGATTAGATATCTTAGGGTTGTAGGAGGGAAAACTCATAAAATACACCCTCTCTTGTATCATTGTATCATATTCATAGTTCTGTAAGCTGTAGAGATGAAGAGAGAATAACACAGAGAAGAACCCATGTACATGAACAATTGAGTTAATATATGAAGCTTTGACTAAATTTCATAGTGTTATGATGGTTATTGTTTACATTTGTTGAATGGTATGTTTATAGTTGTTTTATTTCTCTGATTATGCATTTGTTTCAATGTTATGTGTGTATGTATGCTCTTGATTTCATGTTGAATGTATGAAGTCTGTGAGAAGAGAAGGACGAGTTTCAATTGTTTTTCTTCCTGAGGGATCCTGCAAGGAGTGAAATGAAGGTCCCCATAGAGTGCTTTGATGAGGGTCTGAGTTTTATCTCAGAAAAGATCAGGAGGGATACCATTGTTCTCACACTAGAAAAACTGCAAGTAAAACACAGAGCCATGCAAGGAGTGCGCAGGCAGGTGGAAGTCTTAGACTTTACCAACCAAGGAGAGAGGTTGAAGAACTGTTGTTGCAGAGAAGGGAATAGTGTTGGGATCTGAAATAACCAGAGGTTATCGTGAATACTTCAAGGTGTGTGTGCAGGGATTCCTTAGAATCCAGGAGTTATCGTGGAAATCGAAGCTCAGAAGGGTTGACGCCATAGTGTTCGGCGAAGGAGCCTTTGAGAAGTTTGATTGCACAGTTGAAATTCTCGTGGGGAGAATCAACAAAGTTCCTAGGAGTGTTGGATCTCACAGACCAGCGGGAAGGTTAAAGCTGAGTGTTTTCAGCACTCATAATCTCAGGAGGAGTAGTGGTCATTGAATCCGGATCAACGAGAATCGTTGATATTGCACTCGTATTTCATCTTTTGGAATTTGGGGCGTGAAAGAAGTTGTGACTTGGAGTCGAGATTTTTGAACTCCCAATTCATGAAATCCCGATTGATTCAGGACCATCAGATCACAGGGAGCTTAGATTCATTGATTTATGGTGAGGATTTATTGTGATTTCGGCTACTGAGGAAAGGGATTTTTGTATTGAATTTCCCAAATACACGAATTTCTGAAGTGCCAAATTGTTTGGGTCCTAGGTTTTAGACAGAGGTCACGTCAGGAAAAGTCAAGGGAGGAGTCAAAGGACCCATTAGATTTTCAGGGTTTCGAGGATTGACGAGACAAGGACACTCACATTTGGGATCATGAAGTCGCGAAACCCGAAATACCTTTTTGGGTGAAGACTGTTGATCATATCAGTCAGTATTGTGGGTAAGAGTTGGCGCTTAGTTCTTTCTCGCACAACTGTAACTCCAAAGAAGGACTTGTGGATATACACTTTCATGTGTGGAGGATTCCTGCAGGTAATCAAAGAGTCAATCAGACTCAAAAGAAAAGGGGAGATTAAGAAAAATCCTTAGACCAAGAGGTCGTGCAGAACCTGCTGAGGTAGGGGTGCTACATTAGGTGGTATGAGAGCACAAATTTTAAATTCTGCAAGGAACAGATTTGAACAATGCCACCTAGAAGACGTCAAGATAGACCAATGCTCGATCTAGCTATGGAAAGGGAAACGAGAGAACTCCGTGCTCGATTAGATGCTATGGAGACAACACAAAGACAGATAGTTGATGTTGGAGATGTCAATGAAGCCGAAAGAGAAAATGAGGCTGGAGCCGAAGAAGAATTTGTAGCCGAAGATGTTGCAGAAGAACGTCTATTCAAAGTTGTTGCGAGAATAGGTGCCAGGGAAAAGATGGATATTCCAATGTATGAAGGAAACTTAGACGCTGAGGAGCTACTAGATTGGTTTAGAGCTCTGGATAAGTACTTCGACTATGAGGATGTCAAGGAGGATAAGAAGGTTAAACATGTCATTACTAGACTTAAAGGGCATGCAGTATTGTGGTGGGATGAGCTGCAGGCTGATAGGCATTGCAAAGGCAGGAAAAGAATAAAAAACTGGGATATAATGGTTTCAAAAATGAAATCCAATTTTATACCCAGAGATTACCAAATTAACTTGTTTCGAAGAATGCAGAACTTGAGACAAAAAGGAATGACAGTGAGGAAATACACTGAGGATTTCTATAGATTAAACATTAAAGCAGGTCATTGAGAAAGTGATGATGAAAAGGTCACCAAATACATGAATGGTCTGAGATATGACATTCAGGATGAGATGATCATGATGATGATAAGGAATGTAGGAGATGCTTATAAAATAGCCCTAAAGGGTGAAGAGAAATTGGCTCGAAAGAATGGTCAAAGAGGCTGAGGTCGAAGTCAAAGCAGAGGAAAAGAAATTTCCTAGGACAAGGTACATAAGCCTAAGGATGAAGAAAATAAACCTCACACTCACCCTAAAAGGGGAGGAACTTCACAAGGAATACAATATGCTAACAGAAATACCTTTCCATGAGCTAGAGTAAGAGGAAGAGGCAGAGGGGGTGAGATAAAGTGTTTTGTCTATGGAAAGATCAAACATAAGTATTATGAATGTCCTGACAAAAAAAGAGACATAGGAGGAAAAGCTCACATTTTAGAAACGCGGAGGCTAAATGTTGAGGAAGAATATGCAGAAGGCGGAAGATATTTAATGATGTGGAAAGTTCTCTTGAAGCCAGAGAAGGAGATAGAAAATCCAGTCCAAAGAAACATTTTTTTCAGAACTACCAGCAAGACCAAGGACAAGGTATGCAAGGTAATAGGGACAGTGGAGGCACAAATAATTTAGTATCCATAGAAATTGTGGATAAATTGGAGTTGGATACTGTTGCACATCCGAGCCCATACAAGGTTTCATGGTTACAAAAAAGACATCACGTAACTATCGCTAAACAATGTTTAGTTGAATTTAAGATAGGGGGATACAAGGATGGAATTTTATGTGATGTTATTCCCATGGATGTCTCTCATCTTTTGTTGGGGAGACCATGGCAATATGACATAAATTTTGTTCACAATGGGAGAAAAAACACATACACCTTGGAGAATAATGGTAGGATGCATATGTTGTTGCCAATTAAAGACAAGGAGGTAAAAACAGAGGTGAGCAATACTATACTTCTCATGAGTGGGAAGGAACTTCTTGATGAAGTCAAAAAAGAAGAAGACATGCAGTTTGTTGTGGTGAGAAAACCCAAAGTCATTCTGACAAGTACCAAGATAGATGATCTACTGGAGGAAATTCTAGAACTGCTAGATAATTTCGCTAATATCGTGGTGAACTATTTACCTTGTTCATTGCCACCCATTAGAAGTATAAGCCATCATATTGATATTATAACTGAAGAAAGTTTACCAAACAAAGTAGCATATAGCTTGACGCCGCAGGAGAATGATGAAGTCAAGAAGAAAGTCCAGGATTTGATGGATAAAGGATTGGTGAGAGAAAGCTTGAGTCCATGTGCTATACCTATAGTGTTAAGTCCAAAAATGGATGGTGGCTGGAGAATGTGTACTGACTCAAGAGATATAAACAAAATCCCCATCAGGTATAGATTTCCTTTACCAAGGATGGATGACTTGATGGTTTTATTGAGTGGAGAAAAGTTTTTTTCAAAATTTGATTTGAAAAGTAGGTATCATCAGATTAGAATGAGGGAAGGTGATGAATGGAAGACAACATTCAAAACAAATGAAGGAATGTATGAATGGTTTGTCATGCTGTTTGGTTTGATGAATGCACCAAGAGCTTCCATGAGGTTGATGAATGAAGTCTTGAAAGATTTCATCAGAAAGTTTGTAATTGTGTATCTCAATGATATATTGATCTTCAGTAAGACTGAAGGGGAACATATGAATCATTTAGATTTAGTAATGAGGAGATTGCAGCAAGAGAAATTGTTGATCAATTTGAGGAAGTCATATTTCATGAAGAAAGAACTCACTTATTTTGGATTTGTGATCTCTTAGAATGAGCTGAAGATGGATCCTAAAAGGGTAAGATAAATCAAAGATTGGTCCTCACCAAAGAGTATCTTTGAAGTCAGAAGCTTCCATGGATTGGCTAGTTTTTACAGGAAATTCATTAGAAATTTTAGTGGAATTTATGCGCCAATGATGGACACAGTCAAGAAAAGGAATAAATATTTTCATTAGATGGAGGAAGCAGAGAAGAGTTTTAATTTGCTGAAGGAGAAGATAACTGGACAACCAGTTCCAGTTCTGCCAGATTTCAGTAAAACATTTTAGGTCAGATGTGACGAAAGTGGATTTGCGATTGGAGCAGTATTGAGTCAAGACAATAGTCCGATTGCATACTTCAGTGAGAATCTAAATGATGCAAAGCTTAAATATTCCATGTATGAAAAGGAATTTTATGCAATCATACAGGCGTTGAAAAAATGGAGGCATTACTTGGTTCCAAAATAATTTGTCTTGTATAGCGATAACCATGATTTACAATTCATAACTCGATAGGAGAATATGAACAAGAAGAGTGCAAAATGGGTTGAATATATGAAAATGTTTACTTTTGTTATAAAGCATATCTCTAGAACTGCTAATAAGGTTGTGGATGCATGATCTGAAAATAGAAGGCTGACTTGTTATGCTATGCAAGCACCCTCTACCTCAACAAAATAAACCTTAACAGGACCTTGCTTCATGTGTTCAAATATGCAAGATAGTTTATGTGTTTAGTTTATGCTTCTTCTTTGCATTGTGCATGTGTGAGGAATGTTCTTTTAAATGCTTAATCATGTGTTATAAATCAATATACAACAATAAAAAGTGCAGCAAATAACACAGCAAACTCACAACAATAGCAAGATGATAAAGGAGTTCACCCCTCTCTGGGCTACATCTCCTTGAGCCTCCTTCAATCGACTTGGCTCTTTGTGATTAGTTTGTCAAATTATCTTTACAAGCTTCTGCTCAACTCCAATGGATTTACAGACTGTACCATTGGATTCAGAATACATAAAAACCCCAAAAATGACTGTTAAAACTCTGCAAATGGATCTTGCCTCATCCAGCAATGACCTCTTCTACATGTGACCTCCAAGCTTCCCTGAGCCTCAATGGAGAAAAAATACCTGTAGAAGTCCTCCAATGGATCTGAAACCTATCCCAATGTGTTCAGAGCATAATAAATAGTCAAGAATGATGATTCAGTCTCAGAAAATGTATATGTGCTCATCATAGAAATGCCTCAAACAATGAGGGATTTAAGCTTCCTGGAGTTTCCTCAAACTTAAATGGTTAAAAACCTGCATTATAAGTCTTCAAATGCCTGTGAAAACTGTGCCAATGGACTTGGAACGTCCAAAAACCCCTAGCTGGGCTTTTACAGCACCTGATTTGGTCAAAAACTGAAGAAGTTATGCTTGCTGCCATTTTCCTCCTTCAAGCGTTGTTACTGGTTCACCATT
Organism: Picea sitchensis; assembly: GCA_010110895.2. NCBI lineage: Eukaryota > Viridiplantae > Streptophyta > Pinopsida > Pinales > Pinaceae > Picea > Picea sitchensis. The sequence goes on along the minus strand of SNQJ01S0012626.1, from coordinate 125,793 downwards.
CTGCACCTGTGGGTGAATGAACCTAGCCTTTGAGCGTTTTCGGTGCCTAAACCTAGCACACCACGTGCGTCCCGCAATTTGTGCTAATATGTCGAACAATTAACGGGAATAAAACCCCCCGAAACAGAGGTGTTGGGCGCATGGGGGGCCATATGGCCACGTCCCAGCATATAAAGTAGGCACCTGTACTTGGGTTTAATCCAGGGCTCGACACGTCGGGAGGTGGATGCATATCCGTTTTAAAAAAAACAAAACCCAAAACGAGAACCCTTTCCAAGTTCCCGCGCGCGCGATAGGCTAATGGTCATGTGTAAAGTCATACAAACCGTGGGTTAAACTCAACCCAAATCCCGCGCAAACCGCTTGCATGTGTTTCGGTCACATGTAATATAAATTGCAACCGTGAGCTTTACAATTGAAACCCCGCGTGGATAGCATAAAACTATGGTCGTATGTATAGCATAGAACCATGTTCCAATTGGAATATACTCCCGCGCGATTGTAATACATATACCGGTCGCGTATGTTATAACGCATATAACCATGGCTGGAACAAAACATAACCCACGCCATTCAAACGGAGGGTGACTCATATGCCACGATAGCGTAACCGGGGGCTGGGGCCCGCGCCGTTTGCATCCATATGCAAATTCAAATTAACTACAAACCATATGTTTATTAAACAAAGATGCGTGGTGCAATGGTTGGCGGACCTTTGTTAAAGCTTTGTAATGGAGAGGGAAGTCCGGGGGTCGAACCCCGTGGCCTCCATACATTTTTAATAAACCATACAAACCAACAACAAATAAACGGGTGCCACGTGGCAGCTCTTCATTGGGCCACGTGGCACCTTTCCATTGCTCCAAATCATGCCACGTGTCATCATATAACTTGCTCATTGACAACCAATCAGAACTTGCCACATCAGCAGGGTCGCCACGTCAGCTGCCACGGGTGTACCATCATGCCACGTCACTGCCACGTGTGAGTCATACGGACTGTACGGACAGGTACAGTCAATGTCATTTTTTTCCCTGTTTGCTCGACGAACAGATCGCGATAACTTCTCCATACGGACTCCGTTTGCGAAAATAAATATACCGCCGGAATCAGGAGAACGAGACGGACACAATGGCACCATTTTCGTCGCATTCCGAGCACTTTGAAAATTGAACAAATTTTTGATCCCTGGTCCAAATTCTGATCAATGCGTTAAGAAGGAAGTGTTTGATTCTGCAGGAGTTCAGAGTGAAAACTTTAGGTTTTGACAATATCAACGAGATGTACAAAGAAGATGAAAATTTTAAAAAAGCCTATGAAGCATGTGAGAATCCGGTTCTCAGGGATAGAATCCAATGGACTAAATACATGATCCAGGATGGACTGTTATTTAGGGTAAATTAGTTGTGTACACCGAAGAGTTCCATGAGAGAGAATCTCTTGAAGGAAAAACATAGTGGAGGATTGGCTGGACATTTCAGCCATGATAATACTTTTGTGCAACTGAATGGCTCAACTATTGGCCAGGGATGAGAACAGATGACAAGAAATTCATGAACATATGCAATATTTTCTAGCATGCAAAGGGAAAAAGAAAAAATACAGGGTTGTATCAGCCATTTCCAATACTAGAGAGGATGTGGGATGCAATAAGAATGGATTTTGTGTTGGGACTGTCAAGGACACAGAGTGGTTGTGACTCGATTTTTGTGGTAATGGATATATTTTCTAAAATGACACACTTCATACCATGTCAGAAAACCAGTGATGCAACTCACATTGCAAATTTGTTTTTCAAAGAAGTTGTTAGACTTCACGGATTACCCAAGAGTATTGTTTCGAACAAGGATACAAAATTTGTTGTTCATTTCTGGAGGACCCTGTGGAAGAATCTAGGGATGAATTTATCTTTTAGCTCATCATATCATCCTCAGACGGATGGATATACTGAGGCAGTAAATCAGAGCTTTGGGGATTTGTTGAGGAGTTTGGTAGCTGAACATCACAGTCAGTGGGATCAGATTCTACCACAGGCGAAATTTGTGTATAAAAATTCACTTAACAGGAGTATAGGATGGAGCCCATTCCATATCATGTATGGAATGCATCCAACAGGAGTATCTAATTTGAGGTACTTAGAACAAATTGAATTCAAAAGTGTTGGAGTAGAGGATTTTGCAGCAGAAATATAAGAGCTCCACAACAAAATCAAATAGAGGTTAAAGAATTCAAATAAGGAGTATAAGCACAATGCCTATCAACACAGGAAATAACTTCAATTTGAAGTCAGATATTTGGTCTTAGCACATCTCAGAAAGGAAAGGTTCCCAAGGGGAACATACAATAAGTTGAAAATGAAGAAAATTGGACCATGCAAGATTTTGCGAAAGATTGAAGCAAACGCTTATGAGATCAAATTACCGGATGGGGTAGGGATATCACCCATATTCAACATAGCAGATTTGTACCATTAAAGAGTAGATGAAACGGATGGAGATGAAGGTCAGAAAGAAATTTAGTGGGTCGGACAGATGCCTGTAGCTGAAAGGCTGCAGATGGAGAAGATAATAGATCAGAGAGTTGGAAAGATGACTCGAAGGAAGACATACTATGAATATTTTGTCAAATGGAAAGAACACCTAATTGAGGATGCCAGTTGAGAAAGTGAAGTAGATATCCAAAGACATGGACAGATGGTGCAGGAGTTCATGAACAAGAGTCCATGAATTTTTCAGCCAAGGGAGTATGATGCAGGAGCATCGCAAGCAAGCCCAAAAAGCAAGCGCGAAGACAAGGATAGTTGGAATTGCACCAACACATATTTTGAGACATTTTGAATTTGAATGAAGGAACATTAATCTAATAGTTAGGGGAACGTATTTGCATTTATGTTTTGGGATATTGTAAACATATCTTGAGTGTTTCTCTCATCTGTCGGATAAGGAGGCATTTATTTCTATTGAATGTAAAATAGGTAGCTTTTAATTTGATTAGATATCTTAGGGTTGTAGGAGATAAAACTCATAAAAGACACCCTCACTTGTATCATTGTATCATATTCATAATTATGTAAGATGTAGATCTGAAGAGAGAAGAACATAGAGAATAACCCATGTACAAGAACACTTGAGTTAATATATGAAGCTTTGACTCAATTTCATAGTGTTATCATGGTTATTGTTTACATCTGTTGAATGGTATGTTTACAATTGTTTTATTTCTCTAAATCATGTTGAATGTATGAAGTCTGTGAGATGAGAAGGATGAGTTTCAATTGTTTCTCTTCCCAAGGGATCCTACAAAGAGTGCACTGAAGGTCTGCATAGAGTGCGTTGACGAGGGTCTGAGTTTTATCTCAGAAAATATCAAGAGGAATACCATTGTTCTCACACCAGTAGAAGTGCAGGTAAATCATAGAGCCATGCAAGGAGTGCACAAGCAGGTGGAAGTCTTATACTTTACCAACCAAGGAGAGAGGTTGAAGAATTGTTGTTGCAGAGAAGGGAACAGAGTTGGAATTTGAAATAACCAGAGGTTATCGTGAATACCACAAGGTCTGTGTGCAAGGATTCCTTAGAATCCAGGAGTTATCATGGAAATTGAAGCTCAGAAGGTTTGACAATAGAGTGTTCGGCGAAGGAGCCTTTGAGAGGTTTGATCGGAAAGTTGAAATTCTCATGGGGATAATCACCGAATGTTCGAGGATCGTTGGATCTCGCATACCAGCGGGAAGGTTAAATATGAGTGTTTTCAGCACTCATAAGCTCAGGAGGAGTAGTAGCTGTTGGATCTAGATCAATGAGAATCATTGATCTCGCACCCATATTTCATCTTTCAGAATTCAGGGCGTGAAAGAAGTTGTGACTTGGAGTCGAGAGTTGTGAACTCTCAATTCATGAAATCTCGATTGAATCGGGACCATCAGATCACGAGGATCTTAGAGTCATTGATTTGTGGTGAGGATTTATTGCAATTTCATCTACTAAGAGAAGGGCTTGTTGTATTAAATTTTTCCGATACACAAATTTTTGAAGTGCCGAATTATTTGGGCCCTAGGTTTTAAGCAGAGGTCACGTCAGGAAAAGTCAAGGGAGGAGTCAAAGGAGCCATTAGATTTTCAAGGTTTCAGGGATTTACGAGACAAGGAGACTCACATTTGGGATTGCGAAGTTGCGAAACCCGATATACCTTTTCGGGTTAAGACTATTGATCATATATGTCAGTCATGTGGGTAAGAGTTGGTGCTTAGTGCTTGCTCACACATGCGTAGATCCAAATAAGGACCTGTGCATAGAAACTTGTGTGTGTGGAGGATTCCTATGGGGAATCAAAGAGTCAACCAGACTCAAAAGAAAATGGGAGATTAAGAACGATCCTTAGATCGGGAGGTCGCGCAGAACCTATTGAGGTATGGGTGTTTCATCAGGAAGAACTATTAAGATTGAGGAATTGATGTAATTTTTTTTTTCATCATAAATGAAGAGACCAATCCATTAGAAGAATACCTGAAGACGTATGCCACATTAGGTGAACCCCGTTATAAATCTCATTGTGTCATTCTTATTTCTTTATTGCTTATTCTTTCTTCTTAGAGTATATTTATGTATTTTACTTGTCTTGGTTTTCACACTCTTAAATCAATGAATTCATTAATTATCTAGTTAAATATCTAGATCAATGGACCTGACCATCAGAGAATATGAATAGTCTATCATTGTCCCAACTTGACTTGTTGATGCTCAACGTGATTGTTATTTAATAAACTCGAGCACCAACTTGGTTTGTCAATTTTCCCATTAGCTAAAGAGAGTTAAGGATATATATTTGTTTGTGAAGGTTTTCCATTCTGTTAATATGGATAGGCTATAATCCTTCATTTACGGATCATATGGTATGAGAGAATAAGTTTGAATGCACCTATCGAGACCTGTATGGTAAGTACCTTCCATGGGAACATTATGGAGAAGAAGAGGAAGAAGATCTGAGGATCACGTTGGACTGATTTGAGAAAATTTTGGCCACATTAACATTGAGGGTGTCACAACTATTGGAAGACAAGTGCAAGGAAACACCATCAACAAATGCTTGTCATGAAGGCCCCAAGAAGGAAGAAAATAATCCAAAGATAGAGTGTAAGACTGAGCTATAGATGGGAGAGTGTAACTATAGAAAGACACAAGTACCTTTCCATGTGGAGGTCAAGGTGGACATCAAGACACATACTAGGGAAGTGGATTATATCATGATAAATCAATGGATACAATAGGTGGAAGTATACTTCATTTTGCATAAAGTAAATGGAAAGAAAAATATTTTTTTTCCTTGGTTGAATATTTAATGCCATGATTTGACATGGTGGTAGAGTGATGTAGTAAGAAGAGCACTAGGAAATGAGCCACCTTTGATTGATTAGAATTTTTTGAAGGACATGATAAAATATTAGTTTTATCCAATAGGATATTATAAACACTAACAAATAGTATGGAATTACTTTAGGTAGAGACAACGAAAATTAGTGCAGTATTTCAAGACAAAGTTCAGGAAGAGATCAATTACGATGCGAGTCTCTCTCAAAATTACACACATGTTAGTCTAGTATTTGAGGGAATTTTTACCTCATATTTGTATAAAATGGATGTTATTTAGACCAAAGAAAATTAATGAGGCCAATATTCAAGAACAATTCCTGGAGGGAGACAAGTAGAAGCAACAAAGAAGTAGGCACAATTAAGTAGAAGCACAAGAGAAATATAGAAAAAAGAAAAACAAGAAAAAGTGTAATGATAATAATATCGTCGCAACAGAAAAAGAACAAACACCTTCCATCTAACAATGTAAAATATGTGATCAAAAGGGAAACACTAAGGAGAACTGTTGGAAATTGCACCCTGAAAAGTGCCCCAAGTATTTCCAAAAAATGAAAAAGAAAGCATTGATATATGTGGATGTTGAGGAATTGGTGGAAAACACCTAAAACCTGGAAGGGAATATTTATTTCACTAATATTGAGAAATAGGTAGCATTAATTCGTTGCAATCACAAGGAGGAGAAGGTAATGAATGGAATATTTTGCACCAAAATCTACATGAAGCAGAACAAGGTGGATTGTTTGTTTGATCCTAGTTCACAATACAATTTGATCTCTATGAAACTAGTTGATAAGATTAGGATATAAACACAATATCATTCACATCCATACCTCTTGGGATGGTTAAGGAAAGATATAGAATTTAAATTCAACAAGCAGTGCAAATCTAAGTTTTCCATCAATCAAAAATATGTTGATGAAGTGGTTGCTAATTGTGGGAAGTCCATATTTGTATGTAAGGGATGTCATTTTCAAAAGGATGGAGAACCATTATAGACTAGTCAAGGATGGAAAATATTATTCCATAAATTCACACAAGAACAAATATAATCTCTCTCTAATCAATGCTCATCAAGAAAGAAGAACCATGGGAAGTATAAAGAAGTTTTTCACGCTATTACTGAGAGAAGGAAAGATGGAAGGAGAAGGTAGTGAATTGCATATGAAGGCATCCTTGGAAGGATGTAGTGGTGAACAATGTCAACAACTACAATAACTGATTGAATATTACAAGGAAGTGTTTCAAGAGCCTCAATGACTTCCACCCAAGCGATAGGTTGAACGAGAGAGATTCGGTTGTTGGTGGAATCACCATTGCATAACATTGGGTTTTATGGGTAGTCCATCATCAAAGCAGATGAAGTAAAGAAGTAGTTGTGGTAGTTGTTAGAGCAGGAAGTCATTAGACCTAGTAAATCACAATGTGGTTCACCCATCATCATGGTGCCAAAGAAAGATGGAAGTTGGTGAATGTGCATTGACTATCATACCATGAATAATATTACCATCCAAAATAGATATCACTTTCCAAGGATTGACAACTTATTTGATCAAATACAACAAGGTAAATTATTCACTAAGATGGACCTCAAATCAGGATACCACCAAGTGCATATCAAAGCAGAAGATGTATGGAAAACATCATTCAAGAAAATAGAAGGTTTGTATGATTGTTTAGTAATTCCTTTTGGATTATGCAATGCACCTCCAAATTTTATGGGACTAGCGAATGATGTGATATGTCCCTTTATTGAATCTTTTGTAATAGTATATATGCATGAAATACTAATATTTATCAATACTTTGAAAGTGCACTTCTCACATGTGACACATGTACTAGATACATTTAAGAAGAATCAATTGATTCCCAACTTGCAAAAATATGAGTTTGGAAAGACTTCCTTGATATATATTGGACACATGATTGGAGGAGGAGAGATGAGGGTAGATCTGAAGACGATTGGAGCCATCACCCAATGGGCTATCCATGCCAATGTTACAGAGGTTAGGAGTTTCATGGGATCAAATCAATATATGAGAAAGTTCATTATAAAATTATCTATAGTAGAAATTTCATTGAATGCAGTGACTTCCAAAGGAAAGAGATTTCATTGAGGTAAGATGAAAAAAAGAGCATTTGAATACTTGAAGAAGAAAATCAATGATGCTCCAGTCCTAGCCATGCCAAATTTGCAGTGACCTTTTGAGCTATAAACCAATGGTAGTGGATATGAATTAGGAGCGATACACATGCAAGGTGGAAGGAATGTGTGCTACCATTCAAAGTTGTTTCATGGAGCAATGCTTAAATATCTCATGTATGACAAAGATCTCTTTGCAATTATATAGGCAATGAAAATATGGAAGCATTACCTCTTGGGAAAAGAGACTAACACATATATCATCAACCCCTTTAGTATCTATAGAGTCATAGAAGGATGTAGTAAGTGATTTGTTACAAGTGGTTAGGTTTCTTGCAACAATTTCATTTACTATTTAAGTACAATAAGGGAGCCATAAATGGTCTAGAAAACATGCTCTCACGACCACCACTGAAGAATATTTGAGCAATTGGAATGAAAATGAATATTGATCCTTTCATTCATGAACTTCTGAGTGAATATTATGAAGGCGATAAATATGTTAGAGGAGTATACAAGTAGCTGAAGTAGAGTTTAGTCACTAAACTCATGGAAGGAAATGGACACCACTTCTAATATTGATTGTTGTACAAGTTGCACAAACTATGAATACCCCAAGACAACACAATTTAGTTGATGAGAGAAGCACACACTTCTAGGCTTGTTTGGTATTTTGGCATGAAAAAGACAGTGGTGAATTGAAACGTGGAAAATTTTATTAAATGTTGTGTTCTTTGTATAACTAAAAATAAAAGAAGCTAGAAACTTGGCTTGCATATGCCATTTCCAGTGCCAAACAGGCCTTGCGAGATAATCTTCAAGGATTCTATTGGAGATTTTCCTTTGACTCATAGAGGCCATGGCTAATTTTTTATTGTGGTAGACCACTTTATAAAAATATGTGTTATCATTTGCCATAACAATACAATCTATGGATGAGAGGAAAATAAACTATTCCTTATCCATGTATGGGTACATTTTGGATTTCTAACATCCATCATATTTGATCAAGACAACAAGTTCTTGGAAATATTTTTGAAAACACTTTGGGAGAGAATGGATATGAAGTTGAAGTACTCCACTTCATTACATCCTTATATTGATGGAAAAATCGAGGTAGTAAACAACACGTTGGTACAATTTTTGAGAGGCTACAAAAACAAATATCCAAAGTCTTGGGATGAGCCACTAGTCTACATTCAAGACTCATATAATATAGCACTTAATTATTCCACCAATAAGTCTCCTTTCGATACGTTGTCTGGTTATTTAACTCCTTCAACATTTGATATTGTTTATGGATTGAAAAGGAAGAAGCGGGGATACAAAGAGATGAACAAAAGGCAATCACATTCATGGAGAAGATTAGGTATATACATTTAAGGGTTAAGGAGAAGATTTATAAGATCCAACATTTGTACAAATCCAACCATCATCAACATAGGAAGGATCATAAATGTTGTGTTGGAGATAAGGTTTGATTCTCTCTATGTAAGGAATGACTGCAAGGAACAATGAAGAAACTCAACCACCTTAGATATGGACCATTTGACGTAATTGCACATGTGAATGAGAATGCCTTCTGACTGAAATTTCCAAATTTTATGTAGATCACTTCAGTAGTGAACGTGGAATACTTTAAGGTGTTTGAACCTTCCATGTTGGATGATGGGGAAGAGCATCATGTTCTTCCTACTCTGGAATACCTTTCATCTCAAGTAGGAGTTGAAGGAAGATGTAGTTTTGCATCACAAGGTGTGGGAAACTCGTATAAGAAAACAATGAATGTGGTGGATTGGTATCAAAGCATAGAGTACAAGTAAAACAATGTGGTATGAGAGGAACCAAATTCCAATCCAGTTCCCTCATCTACCATTGGGAAATTTTGGGGACCAAAATCCTCCCAATCAAGAGGTGTGATTTTAATCAGATATAACAAGAACAATAGGTTATCAACACAACCTCTAAGATGATCAACAAAATAAATGTTTAATTCTATGGATGAATAAGGAGATAAACTTGTGGCATGAAGGGACCCATGCGATCACGATTAACATCTACAATTTTATGTAATGTAGTGTAAATTCGAATTGATATGTAAATTCAAGCAGTATATGGTTGTACGTAAAGAAATAATGGGCATTCATGATACTTTTTCTACATGATTGAAAAGATAAAGAAACTAAGAAAAGAAGGATAAATGGACTAGAGAGAGGATGAATCATTAGGGATGCTTGACCTTCTAGCTATCCTCTCAGTGTACATGGTATTCTATATCATGTTTCCTACAATGAGAAAGGGTTTCTCTAGGATGTGAATGTTGTAAATAGGGGACCCATATGTCACTGAGGAGCATATCGATGAACCTAAGATATCCTCTCATTTGAGATGGTATTCTATATCATGTTTCCTACAATGAGAAATGGGTTCTATGGGTTGTGAATGATGTAAAGCGTTGACCCATATGCAACTGAGGAGCATATAGATGAACTAGAGAGCGTGTAACTTTCCCATTGTTGATTAATAAAGAGTCTGGCCAAAGCCTGTAACTTTCCCATTCCTAAATAATAAAGAGCATGGCCAAATCTAAAATAATGTTGGTTTTCCCATTTGGGTTTCTAGGGTAAATCCATAGGTTTGTGTGTGTTTGTCATATTTGAATTTCATTATATATGGGTAGGAAATGTCCTCATTGTAATTCGATGAATTTTTAATGTAGTGTAATGTAATTTAAGGTTTTCTGTGTATATCTTTTGGCAAAGAGAAACAAATGCTAGTTAGTATCCAAGCTCTTTTCATATGCATACAATTCTCATGAGCCAGTAAGTTATACTAACTGCTCTTTAACCATGCTTGTACATCCATTCTAAAGTTGGAAATCAACAACTCTCATTCCTGAATTGTTAATATTTACTTGGTGGTTGATAAAATTGTTTTAAAAGTCGTTCACGATTTTCTCTCAATCATGGGGTTGATTGCACTACTAGTAGGTGTCTGTATTTTTTTTCTAAGTCGTCCTACACATTATCGAAATTTTTGGGGTTTTTTCCTTTTCTATAAGACATATCTAGACCATACCTCACAATATGGTGTTTATGAGACATTTATTACTTTTTCCAGACATTTTTCTCTTCCATTGAATATTAAACTAGATTTTTAGACCTTTTTTGTTCGTTGTGGGTTACTAATATCGCCCTCAACAATTTTTGTGTGTTGTCGGTTACCAAAATAGTCCCCCAAATATTTTCCATGGCATTGGTTATAATTATCCCTTCATATATTTCCGTCAACTGTTGACAAGAGAGAAATGGACTAGAGAGAATATGAAGTGTTAGGAATGCTTGACCTTATAGCTATCCTCTTGGTTGAATTCGTCTTCTAGCTCATGCTTCCTACAATGAGAAAGGGTTTTTTTGGGTTGTGTGTGATGTAAAGAGGCTACCCAGATGTCACTTAGCAACATATAGATCAAACAAAGAACCTGTATCTTTCTCATTATTGAATAATAAATATCTTGGTTGTTAATCGCTTGACAAATACCCGTGTTACCCTAGATAAATCCCCATGTTATGTATAAAACCCCTTATTAATCATTATATATTGAATTATTACATTTCTAGCAGATTGGATAGAACCTTCCATTGCACCCTTTCATCATAATTGTAACCCTTTGTATCCTATATATATGAAGGAGATATAGTATTAGGATCATCTTATCTAATCTATTATTGTATTCTAAAGAGGCCATATTGTAAAAGGAGGTTTCCTCCTCGAAGTGGACTGCAATTATTGATTTTCATCATTGTTAAGGAATTGGATCATAACAATTGGTATCATAGCTAATTGATCACAGGGTGTTTTCTTCTCCAAACAAGTTATATTATAATTTTCACTATAAATTGGTTTCTTGGACAATTCATACCTTTAAAAATTGATGTTATTCATAGGATATATCAAGGTATCTATGGTAAAATTTTAGTTTTTTGGCCATCACAGGTTTTGTAGAAACACCATGTGGAATATAGGGTATCTAACTAGTCCTATTAACTAGTCTCAAAGAAGCGTTCTTGGTAAAATCGTTATATAGTCTTACGAGAAGATCCAAATTAAGTGAGACCTATTGCGTTGGGAGGAGGCCATTCTTTAGTATTTCTAGTACAAGTTTCAGAATTGGATATCAAATATTGTATGCATCGCAGGCTGTAAAAATTCTCTCTCCTGAAAAGGAAAACAATTAACAAGGTGTGGGGAAATTATCCAAACATCCACTTGGCACATCCAATTTTGATCAGACCTATGGCATTGAAGAGAGGACATATCACAGTACTACAAGATGATATTTTAGACTCATAAGGGATGAAATTTCTGAATTACAACATAAGGAAGGTCCACCAGGAGGACAAACTCCAAATTCAGGGTTGAAAGGTACATAACTTACAATTGGCATAACCTTTTATTGAAAGATCTATTTCCAGTTATTCAAAATTTGGGATAAAGTTATAATAGAGGAGTATTATTATTATTATTCCATATGGGTCCCAGAAATATGACAACACCATTAAGACCTCCAGAAGTCTCATCTATGCCTCAAGAAGAAAATGAGGACATACATAATAGGTTGTCCAAATTGGAGGAACAACTTAATAAATTGAGTGACAAGTCTAATAATTGGGTAAAATCACAAACACAAATTCAAGAAATAGAAAGGAAGATGGATGGAAATAAAGTATAAATACAAAATTCCATGAAGGAAATGAAAAATTCCAAGTCTTCCATTTATCAATATCTAGATGAGAGACTCCATAAAGGAGATATCAAAATGAAAGGAACTCATGAAAATAAAGCTAATATTCATGTTGAAGAAAATAGAAATAATAATCCATTTTCAAATATTGAATCTACTCTAATAGTGGAGTTAATTATGGTGGAGGTCCTAAATTTAACTTTCCCAAGATTGGATTAAAGAAATTTGATGGAACAAAGTTCTTTACCTGGGTGAATCAACTAGAGCAATACTTTGAGCTACATAATATTATGGATGATAAGAAAAAGATTCACATACAAACATTGAACTTTGAGATAAAACCATATCAATGTTATCAACGGATAGTGAAAAGGAACCCCCCTTTATATCACTACATATGGTTTGGGAAAGTTTGGGAATGAGACTACTTCAATCGATTGACAAGAATCAAGCACTTGGGTGATATTTAAGATTATAGTTCAGAATTCCAGGTATTGGTGACAAGGGTGGATAACATAAGTGATGAAAAATTGTTGTAATCTTAAATGGGTGGATTAAAATAATACATTTTAAACATGATATTTTCATAAGAAATCCTACAAATATTGTGGAAGCTATGCAAAATGCTTGTCATATTCATGCCAAAAATAAGGATACACACAAGTCTAGCATTGGAATAATAGATCGTTTTTGGGGTCATAAGACAACCATACCTCAACCAGTAGGGTTGACACCTCAAATAATGGATGGAAGAAGAGAAAAATAATTATGTTTCAATTGTAACAATAGGTATAGTAAAGGGAATAAATGCAATGAGAAGAAATTATTCTACATAAGCTATGAAGATGAAGAAGATAATGTACCTAAAGAAACAAGTTGGAAACCTCAAAAAATGGATGAATGATATGGATTTAGGCATAGAACGAACTGATTAATAGACCAAATAAAATAAACACAGAGATATGAAGAACAACACACATATCCAATGAACAATATCTTCTATTGAATAAATGAAATAGGATGAAACTGTAAAACTGCAGAACTGAAACACTTGCTCGAATGGTGATATTTATCTATGAGAAGAGATGTGGCTTCTACATGCATCCATATGAGAAGAATGATTAAAATGAGGCTGCAGAGACCTTTTTGATATTACTCATGAATTCCAAAACCCTAGACATCCAAAAACCTAACCCTAGGAAATCAAACGCAAAACGTTATGTGGGCCCCTATGGGTAAGTTGATACCTCAATTTCACGGGGCCATAAATTTTTCATACGACCTCCGTTTTAGGCGCGTGATATCCCATTGGAAAGGTATTTTAGAGAAATACACATTATGTCATCAAATTTTGACTTTGTCTATAGTTTGACTATGGCGAGCCAAAAAAACATTGTTTAGGGACCCAAAATGGCCCTGGTAGTAAAACAATATGTACTGACATGAAAACATACAAAATAAGCCAATTGGATTAGGTGGGAGGCCACCAATATCCAACTGAAATATGTGTAGGGATTCAAACAGCCCCGAAAGTGTAGAACCCACAATTACAAACAAGTACAAAAGAATGTGTTGAACCAAAAACTGTCAAGAGGAGCCAGTTGGAATAGGTGGGTGGCCAGCAATATCCACCTAGATCAATGAAATAAGAGAAATATGACTATGTTTCAATCATGAAAGAAAGTAAAATAAGGGGCATAAATATTGTGAGAATAAATTATTCTACATAAACTATGAAGAGGACGAAGATCATGAATTGGAATCATTGCAAGATCCAAATCTAGAAGAGACTGCTCCAACAATATCTTGCCATGCATTGTCCAACGTCATTTCTCAACAAACCCTCAATATAAAAGGATACAACAAATGAAAAAGATAACAATATTGATTGATTCTAGTAGCTCCCATAATTTCATCAATTATAAATTAACAAAAGATCTCAATTTCTTTGTATATCCTGCATCAGAGTTTCCAGTAATGATTGCAGATGGAGGTACCATAAATTGTTCACAAAAATTCCATAGTATTAAGCTCAACATCGGGGAGTATTTTATGGATAGCCCCATGATTTGCATAAAAATAGGGGGTGTTGTTGTTGTATTACGGGTCCAATGGTTTCAATCATTGGGAATAGTGGCCTTTGATTTTCAAAATATTTTCATGAGATTTTCCTCAAATTGCAAGGCAATTGAGATTACAGGTATCCAAGCGAAACCCTATAAAGTGGTAAGATATAATAGCATGGAAAAAATAATCAAAAAGGGAAACCAAGGTGTAATTGCACAATTTTTATCACTTGATGTTCAAACATCTATAGCCCCTGCTCCATCACATATTCAAATAATTATCAACAATCACTCCAAGTTATTTAATAAAATGCCTAAGGGTATTCCACCATCTCGAGATCATGACCATGCTATTCATTTGCAAACATGAAGTTTCCCACCTAACATTATGTCTTACAGGTATCCATATGCATAGAAGAGTGAGATTGAGCACATGATCTAGAAAATGTTAGAGGTCGACATAATTTAACATAGCCAAAGTTCCTTCTCTTCACCAGTGGTGTTGGTTACAAAAAATGATGGTTCATGACATATGTGTCTATATTATAAAAAAATAAAAAAAAATTACCATCAAAGATAAGTTTCCTACCCCTATCAGTGATGAATTATTATATGAATTTCATGGAGAAAAATTATTTATTAAATTGGATCTTCATTCCGGATATCATCAAATCAAAATGAGGTAGGAAGACATTCCTAAAATGAATTTTAGAACACATGAAGGTCATTATGAGTTTTTGGTTATGCCATTTGGACTTACTAATGCATATTCAACATTTCAAAGCTTGATGAAGTTTGTTTTCAAGTCTTTCCTTAGAAAATGTGTGTTAGTATTTTTTGATGACATACTAATCTACAAAAAATATTGGGAAGAGAATGTAAAACATGTTGACAAAGTATTAAAACTATTGGAAGATCAACAATTTTATGCAAATCCTTCCAAGTGTGCCTTTGGGGTTGAATAAGTTGATTATTTGGGTTCTATTGTATCTCACAAAGGTGTAAAAGTGGACCCTAACAAAATTAAATCTACGAGGGAATGGAAAATTCCCAAAACCTTGAATAAACTAAGAGGATTCTTGGGATTGGCAGGCTATTACCGCAATTTTTTCAAGAACTATGGTCAAATATAATCACCTCTAATAAAACTATTAAATAAGGAAGCATTTTCTTGGACCAAAAAAGCAACCAATGCTTTTGAAAACCTTAAGGAGGCCATGTGTACAACTCCCATCTTGGACACACCTGACTTTAAAAAAAAAATCTTTATGGAGTGTGATGCCTCATGCCATGGAATTGGTGAAATTTTAATGGAGGAAGGAATGACCCTTTCCTTTGGAAGAAACTAACTGAAAGGAAAAAAAAATTCAAACCCATATATGAAAAAGAAATGTTGGCCACACTGCATGCAGTTTAAAAATGGCACCCCTACCTAATAGGAAGACACTTCAAAGTAGAAACATATCATGAAAGTTTGAATTACTTCTTGGAGAAACCATTATCTTTATAAGAGAAACAAAAATTGGTAAAAAATATGTTTGGTTATGCCGTTGAAATTATATACAAAAAAGGGAAACATAATGTTGTGGAAGATTCCCTTTCCACGAAAGAAGAAGAAACAAAAGGTTCACGATGTGTTATTTATATTCCACAATCTGATTAAGTGGAAGAAGTAAGGATAGAATGGAAGAAATATCAAGAGGTATAAAATATCATTGAACAACTACATGAACAACCCAGTTCAATACATAATTTTGTATGGAGAATTATTTCCTATACTCAATACTCTAGGTATCCTACAACCATTTTTTATACCAAGCAAACATTTTGAAGAAGTTTCAATTGATTTTATTACAAGTTTACCCAAATCTGAAGGAAAAAATATCATCATGGAAGTAGTGGATGGACTAACAAATTATGCCCATTTTTCCTCTCTTTCTCATCCTTTTAAAGAAAGTACAATAGCTGCAAAATTCACAAAAACAATTCAAAAACTACATGGAGACCCCAAGATTATTGTAAGTGACAGAGACCCAATTTTCACAGGAATTTTTTGGAATAATTTTTTTTCTTTTTTGGGTACTCAATTGGCTCATCGCTCATATTACCACCCTCAATCAGATGGGAAAAATCATATTGTGAATAAATGACTAGAAGGATATCTTTTTTTATTTGCATCCGATAAACAAACACAATGGGTCAAGTGGTTTCCCTTGGCGAAAGGGTGTACAACACATCCTTCCATACATCATCAAAAATGTCCACATTTCTGACACTTTATGGATATCATCCTCCATCCATTACATCACCCTTGAAAGGGAATACAAAGGTTCAAGAAGTGGAGGACCACATCGTGAACCAAAAAGAGGTCCTCTAACTATTGAAGGACAACTTGATTATGGCACAAAATAGGATGAAACAACAAGAAGATCAACATAGTAGTGAAATGGAATTTGAAGTGGGGGATTGGGTATTTATAAGACTAAAACCATACAAACAAAAGTCCCTCAAGAAAAAAAATAAGGAAAATAAATTATCACCCAAATATTATGGCCCCTATAAGGTTTTTAAAAGCATTTGAAGTATGGATTACAGATTTAAGTTTCCTCCATCTTCACGCGTACATATAGTATTCCATGTTTCTTGCTTAAATAAGGTCATAAGAAACACGATCCTAGTCCAAGATACTTTACCATATATAAATAAAGAAAGGAAAATCATAATAGAACCATAAACAATCCTTGAAACAAGAATTAAGCAGTTGATAAATCGAACAATTACAAAGTACCTCTTCAAATGGAAGAACCTACTAGTGGAAGAGGCGACATGGGAAGATGAGTTATTCATGTAGAAGCACCCCTGGTTTGTCAAGTGTTTAGGAAAACACTTGTTTCAAGGAGAAGGGAATGTTAAGCACTAGACAAAGCCCCATGTTATGTATAAAACCCCTTATTAATCCCTAGATATTTAATTATTACATTTCTATTAGTTCGGCTAGAACCCTTCAATGCACCCTTTCATCATAATTGTAACCCTTTGTCTCCTATATATATATATATATATATATATATGAATAAGATCTCATATTAGGATCATCTTATTTCATCTATTATTGTATTATGAAGTGGTCATATTGTAAAAGGAGGTTTCCCCTTCGAAGTGGATTGTAATTATTGATTTTTTTATCATTGTTAAGGCATTCGATCACAACATTGGCCAAAGCCAAAAGAATGTCAGTTTTCCCATTTGGGTTTCTAGGGTAAATTCTGATTTTTTGTGGGTTTGTTGTATTTGAATTTCATTGTATATGGGTAGGAAATATATTCACTATAATTCGATAAATGGTTAATGGAGCGTATTGTAATTTAATGGTTTTCTGTGTTTTTTTTTTTTCAACGAGAAACATGTGCGCATTGTTATTGGAGTTATTTTCATATGGATACAATTACCATGAGCCTGTAAGTTATACTAACCACTCTTTAAACATGCTTGTACATCCATTCTGAAGTTGGAAATCAACAAATCTCATTGCCAAACCGTTACTGTTTACTTGGGGGTTGATAAAATAAATTTAAGAGTCATTCATGATTTTCTCTCACTCCTGGAGTTGATTTCACTGCTAGTAGGTGTATGTACTTGTTTTGTAGGTGGTGTTGCACATTCACGAAATTCTTGGGGTGTTTTTCTTTGATACAAGTCATATATGGACCATACCCCAAAATATGGTGTTTCTGATACATTTATTATTTTCTCCAGATGTTTTTCTCTGCCATTGAATATTAAAATCGACTTCCAGACCTTTTTTATTCATTGTGGGTTACCAAAATCAACCCTGGGTATTTTTATGTGTTATGGGTTACCAAAATTGTCCCTGAAATATTTTTCCATGTCCTTGGTTATCAAATTCTCCCTTCATACTTTTCCCTCAGTTGTTGACTAGAGAGAAATGGACTAGAGAGAAGACGAGTCATTTGGGATGCTTGACCTTCTAAATATCCTCTCGGTTGACTTATTCTTCTATATCATTTTTCCTACAATGAGAAATGGGTTTTTTGGGCCGTGAATGATGTAAAGAGGCTACCGAAATGTCACTAAGGATCATATAGATGAAATAGATATATTGTAACTTTCCCTTTATTGAATAATAAAGAGGTTGGCCAAATCCAAAAGAACGTTGATTTTCCCATTTGGGTTTCCAGGGTAAATTTTGAGTTCTGTGTGTTTGCGTATTTGAATTTCATTGTATATGGGTAGGAAATGTCTTCACTATAATTTGATGAATGTTTAATGGAGTGTATTTTAATTTAATGGTTGTCTATGTAATTTTTTTTTAAAGAGAAACATGTGCTAGTTATTATTTGAGCTATCTTTATATGGATACAGTTCCCATGAGCCCGTAAGTTCGACTAATCGCTCTTTAACCATGCATGTAAATCCATTATAAAGTTGGAAATTGATGTATCTCATTCCCAAACCATTTTTATTTACTTGGGAGTTGATAAATTTGTTTTAAGAGTCATTTGTGATTTTCTCTCACTCATGGGGTTGATTTCACTGCTAGTAGGTGTCTGTACTTGTTTTCTAGGTTGTGCTGCACATCCTTGAAATTGATGGGGAATTTTCCTTCACTACAAGCCTTATATGGACGATACCGCATAATATGGTGTTTCTAAGACATTTATTATTTTATCTCGACGTTTTTCTTTTCCATTGAATATTAAACTGGACTTCCATATTTTTTTTATTCGTTGTGGGTTTCTAAAATATCCCCTGGGAATTTTTATAGTGTTGTGGGTTACCAAAATAGACTCCCAAAATGTTTTCCATGATGTTGGTTATCAAATTGTCCCTTCCTACTTTTCCCTTGGTTATTGGTTTCCATATCTGACTTTCACAGGTTTCCCCTTAACAAGTGGACATCAAATTTTCCCACTGAGTTATCCTCTTCATTTTTGGTCAACCTGACTCATTCATGATAATTTAAACTTAATTTTTTTCTTGATTCCTTCTATCCATGTCAATTTCACCTTTGTTAGAAGATCCAAATGTTGAGAAATCCATTCGGTTAACCTTTTGGTTGATCTGATCAATAGGAAATTCAATTGGTTAAACTTTTGGTTGACTTGGCCAATAATGATGTTGACCGAGCTATCATGTAGTCAACTTTATCGACAAAGGTCAACTAGTATTTCACTTGGTTGACCTGACCATCGCAGAATCTGATTGGTATATCATTGTATCAAATTGTCTTGTGAATGGTCAACATGATTTTTGTTTGTTCGACTTAACTATTGAGTTGGTTGGTCTAGTTTTTCATCATCTAAAGATAGACAAGTTTATTAATGTTTTTGTAGAGGTTTTTTGTGTTGTTGAGGCAGATGGGATATAATCCTCCATTTACAAATTAGATAGGGGATGAGTGGGGAAGTTAGCTATGG
Source organism: Picea sitchensis (assembly GCA_010110895.2). Lineage (NCBI taxonomy): Eukaryota > Viridiplantae > Streptophyta > Pinopsida > Pinales > Pinaceae > Picea > Picea sitchensis. The sequence continues at coordinate 106,036 of SNQJ01S0012626.1, read as the reverse complement.
GTAGAGGTTGACATCCAGTGGTGGAATGGATTCATGGGAAGGGTATTGGGCCTAGGGTTAGAGGGGGATAGGAGAATAGTCTTGGGTCTAATGTCCAAGGGGATTGAGTGGGTAGGGGTAAACTTTCCTAATGGTAGAGGTAGGGTCCCATGTATATAAGATCCCACTATGATTAGATGCTTTAGGCTAGGTTTTGGGTATGTGTTATATTCTTTATAGGGGGGCGACAACCCCCCTGTGCAAGTGTTCGAGAGAAGTGCCCCCGAGAATTTTTTTACCTCAGGAAACGTGTCACTTTTTTCCTTGTTTTTGTCGCCTCGATTTTTGTGTCCATTGTTGGGAGATTTTTTGGCACGTGTGTTTTTCCAATAGTTTTCTATTTTTGGTTAAGAAATTAGGGTTTTTGAATAATCCAGGTCATTGGGTTAGGGGTTTGGATGTCGTTGGATCCTATATGTATATTGTATTGTAAAAAATGTATGATTGTGAATGAATATAGAATATGTTTATTTTCCCAATTTGGTTTTCCAGGGGAAAAATCTTTATGTAATGTGTGTATTTTCCATTGTATATTTCCTATTCTTTTACTAAACATTTATTTGCAGTAAATATTGGACAAGGCTAAAATCTACGTTTGGTATCAGAGATTTGTTGGCTTCAATGGGATGCCTTTGTGGTCAATGGTTTGGCTCAGGACTGTGATAAACCTTGCTATAGTGGGAGATCTGCGGTATTGATTCTTCAAGTGAAGAGAAATAGTGAGCAATTCGAAAATGTAGATCAAGAAGTTTAATGGGAAATTTTTTGAGTTATGGAAGCTCAAGATGGAAGATCTGTTGGTGGACAAAGATCAGTGGACCACGGTGGATCCAGGTACTGCACGTATAGGAACTTCAACAAAGGATTGGAAAAAGTTGGATCGAAAGGTGAAGAGAAAAATCTGATTGTATCTCTTAGATTCAATATTACTGAATGTGTCAGAGGAAGCTACAACCAAGGATTTATGGGATAAGTTGGGGAAGTTGTATCAATCTAAGTCCCTAGTTAATAAACTATTCCTAAGAAAGAATCTATATAACTTGAGGACAAGAGATGGAGACTCGGTGGCAAAGCATTTGAACTCTTTCAATACTATGGTAATTCAATTAGTATCTGTTGAGATTAAAATTTCAGATGAAGATAAGTGTATCAAAAAAAAAAAATTCTCTTTACCAAACTCATGGGATATTCTAGTTGTGTCCATAGGTAGTAATACAAATTCCTTGAAGTTTGATGAAGTGTTCTCATCCTTGTTGTTGGAGGTGATGAGATGAAAGAAAATGTAAGGATAGACCAGATATGCATTATTTACAAGAGGAGTCGGCCAGGGATGATTTTAGGGGCTAAATTTCGCTCATGGGCTAATTTTCCATGGTTTTTCCAAAAAACGAGATTCGTTATTTTAAAAATGATTCACCCAAATACTATAGGATACAATTATTTTACCTTAAGAATAGCCAAAATTTTATAAAAACTATATAAAATCCTTAGAAATTTGAATATTTTTTCAAAACTATCGCCAAACATTTATAGTTGGAATATGAAGGATTAGTAAGATTTGCCAAGGTTTCTGCATTTTAAAATAAATTTCCATCCTTAAAATCATCCCTAAAGAGGACACTCCCAGGAAAGAAATAGATCTAAGTTCTTAAGTGGGAGATCCAAGTCTAAGGGTGTATATAAATCTCCTAGAAATTTTGTAAAGGTATGTTGGAGATGTCGAAAAGAAGGGCACTACAAGAAGCAATGTAGATCCAAAATTGAGAAAAATAAGGGATACAGAGAATCTCCTTATACAAAAGAAAAGAACTCCAAGGAAGAAGGAGGGGATGCATACTTGTGTTCATCAAGAACACATGAAAATCATGAGGCATGGTTGGTTGATTTAGGTACATCCTTTCATATGACTTCCCACAAGGAGTGGTTTTGTGAATATGAAAAGTATGATGGAGGTAATGTTTTCCTAGGTGATGACTCAAAAAATGTAAGTTTTAAACACATGAAGTAAATAAATTCATATAGATTCTTAAGAAAAACAAAATTTAATCAATGGCTCATACACACAGTACACATATATTTTATACCAAAAACCCTCAACCAAGAAAACCTTTCTTATATTCATTATATAAAAATTTTCCATTCACTATAAAATATATATATACAATGTTTTTAGGTATTCCATAGATACCAAAACCTTAATCCCTTAATCTCGGATTAATTTACAAAACCGCTAAAAATAGCAAAAACCGCCCAAAACAAAATTCTGGGGCACTGTCCCGGGCTACCGCCCGTTGCCAAACATTGCGTGTAACCATAGGGGGGGGGCGACATACCTACCCCCCTTAGGAACCCCCTAGGAAAGCACCCAATGCACATGACACAAAAATCACTACTAGAGGGATCGTCAGACGCAGTTGTCATATCTGACGCACCCACACACACACACATGCAAAGAATATAACACCTACCCAACATTCTCCCACTTGTTGTTTTCTTTGCATCTAGGGCTCCAGGGGATTATATAGTCAACAATCAAGGGCAACAATGCTCATTGTTACTCTACACCAGGAGAACATTTCTATGCTCACAGACTTTGTCAATGAATCTACAACATTCTTCAAAGTGTCAACCTTTTCTAGCAACGCCTTCTTTTCCTCAACCATGTCTCTCACAAAGTGATACTGAATATCAATATGCTTTGTCTTTGAATGATAAGATGGGTTCTTTTCCAGGAAGATTACACTCTGACTGTCACAATCTAATCTCACTACTTGTTGTACCAACCCAATACCTGAACACAATCTTTGTAACCATATTGCTTCCTTGCTTAC
>SNQJ01S0012626.1:74541-103156 GCA_010110895.2 Picea sitchensis | reverse complement strand
CCCTTACTCCTTTTAATAATATAGTTTTGAGAATATCTTTACTTACATTGGGGTGACTGGATCTTTGTAGATTGTACTGTAGCCTTTCTACAAAGTCCTCCAGATTTTCATCCTCTTTCTGCATCATCTTGAATAGTTCCTCCCTCTTTTCTCTTGTTCGGCAGTAGTCCTAGTATTTGTTCAGGAATTTCTGTTTCATTTGGTCCCACGTTGTGATTACATGGCCTCCAAGACTCATAAACCATCTTAGTGCATTTCCTTTTAATGTTGCTGGAAATAATTTTAATTTTTGAGCGTTGGAAACGTAATCATAACTTCTGCATAATATATCAAACTCAAAAAGGAATTCATCAGGATCTTCTGAAGACAAACCATGAAAATTAGGTAGTGCTGAGAGTGGAATGTTGTTCATGGGGGCTACCCCTTTAGGAAGATCACCAATAGGAAATCCTAATGTGGAGAAAGATTTTTTGTCATTTACCTCTCCTTCAGGACCTACCTGTTCCTCATGATGCAATTCTTCATTGTACTCATCCATGTTTTCTTCTGTCTGCTCCCCCACTGCGCTTGCTCTGTCCTCAATATTTCCTGTTGGTTTCTTAATTGTCTCAGGACTCCAAACTTCTTTCCCCATTTCAAAGTTTTCTTGAAATGAAGGTTGGGATTTTGGTTTTCGAGTATTTGGTTGTTGAGCAGCAGATTCCGACTTTGATATAATCTCGTCAATATAAGTCTTTCTTCCTCCTCTTCCTCTGCCCCTGCCACCTGTAGGGTCAGTGTATTTAGGGTCTCTGCGTCCTCTCATGCAATCTTTGTATCTGAAAAATCATAAGTGCTTTTGAAATCTATAATTACCTTCCCCGGCAACAACGCCAAAATGTTGGTCACTATAATTGCTTACTTAGTCTAAACAATCAAGTGCTACATAAATTGTCAACCCAGGGAAGTCTATTTATTTCAAAGGCAACCACACACTATATATGCTCAATTTCAAAAGAAGCCTAGAGTTGTAGTAAAAACTATACTAATCACACTTGTCTTGAACAAACTGAAGTTCTAACTTGAATTACAGGAAAGCAACCTACCTATTGCAGAGCTCAAATTTTAAAGGAATGATTAATTGAAGAATCCTGGATTACATAACAACAAGATACTGCAATAGGAAAGACCAACTATTCTATAACCAGAGAACATGACCCTATTCCCAAAGCAGGAATTTTCAACACATGTTTTTGTTCATCACACTTCATGAATTCATTGCTTAACTAAAATAATTGACATACACACTGAAGACTGTCTATCTCTCAACAGAGGACAGGACCCTATTTCCCAAGCAGGAAACTTCAGCACCTGTTTCTGATTAGCTACCTATTTCTACCAAAGAACAGGACCCTATTTCCTAAGCAGGAAACTTTAGCACCTATTTCTGATTAGCTAACTATTTCTAACAGAGAACAGGACCGTATTTCCTAAGCAGGAAACTTCAGCACCTGTTTCTGATTAGCACACTTTCATGAACTCATTAATGCACTGAAGGCTAACTATCTCTAATAGAGAACAGGACCCTATTTCCTAAGCAGGAAACTTCAACACCTGTTTCTGGTTAACACACTTTCATAAATTCATCAAATAAGATTGCTAACTAAAATGATTAACCCAAGCATGAATCACATGAAAACGATGTAACATTCAGTAAAACAGAGTTTCAGCAAGACAGCGTTCAGTAAATTAATGTTTCAGCAAAACAAAATTCAATAAAGTAGTGTTTCAGCAAAACAGAATTTAATCAAGGCATAAACAGAAGTCACGCTAACACACTACAAATCTAACGGGTGAATCTTGTGAAGAAGGTGGGCCCTCCCTTCTCACAGGATTCCCCTGAAACGGAGAGGTTAAAGAGAAATGCTCAGAATAGTCCTTTATTCATCTGTCAATGTATTGCATTACAATCTGGAGTAAAAAAACGTCCCTCTCTGTAAATCCTTTTCTTTATACAAAAAATGAACTCCCTCGAATGGTGATTTCCTCTTATTTAAAGAGGAGGATCCCTTTGATACAATTTAATCAAATAATTACAGGTGTACATCTGCATCATATTCTTAGTCAGATCGACTTTCTAAACTAGAATAGGATATCCTAGTCTCCTGCAACAGGATGCTATTATAAGTGTTGAGTGAGGTGTTGTTGTTGCGGCTGGAGTAACAACTTCTTTATTTGTCTCTTGTAATTGTTGTTGTATGTTGTTTCAGCATCGCGAATCATGGGTTGTTTCAGCCACGGGATTCACGTTTTGACTGTTTCAGCACCTCTTAGGCAGCAGTGATGGTTGATGCAAATTCAAGGTGCGACTGTTGTAGTCAATCTGTGTAGGTTGTTGTTTCAACATCGTTGACCACAGACTGTGTAACTACTTTTGTGTTTCATCATCATTGATCATGGACTATGTACAACTTCTGTGTTTTATCATCGTTGATCACAGACTGTGTAGAAATTTCTTCTGTGTTTCAGCATCGTTGACCATGGACTGTGTAACATCTTCTTCTGCGTTTCAACATCATTGACTACGGGCTATGTAATGACTTCTTCTATATGAGTTGTTGTTTCAGCCACAGGGTTTGCGTGCTTTAACTGTTTCAGCAACAGTCCTCAATGCTAATCTGCAGTTCCAACTATTTCAGCACTTATACATTTCTAATCAATGGTTAAGTACGAGAGTAATGTAAAATTATATGCAAAACAGATTAAACATATAGTAAAGAGAAGAGACGTTGTATACCTTTGGAAAGATAGGGTAAAGTGATAATATGAGTTTAAATGTGAGTGAAACAAGAGTGTAATGATGGCAAAAATTGTAGGCAAAAAGGTACATTGTGTGGTCCTAACAATCATTTCGAGAAGGAGGGCTACCAGAAAGGTATGCTCCATGTCATTTCCATTCATTTTTTTCTTTGAATATTAGTGATGATGATCATAGAATTGTCAGGGGGGCAGTGGATTCAGAGGATGGAAAACTCTAGAATAAGGCCATGGATGAATAAATTGTAGCCTTGGATAAGGACGCTTGGGATCTAGTGGAGTTTCTGACTAGAAGATATCCCATTGGCAGGAAATGGGTATTTAAAAATAAGCTAAATGCATAATGCAAAGTGGAGAAATACAAAGCTCGGTTAGTAGAAAAGGGTTATTCCCATGTTGAGGGAATTGATTTTGGTGAGATTTTTTATCCTATTACCAATTTAACTTCTATTCTATTTATGTTATATGTTGTTGTTGCATTTTATTTTGAACTAAAGTAGATGGATGTGAAGACAACATTCCTACATGGGGATTTGAAAGAAGAAATATATATGAAGCAACCATAAGGTTTTGTTGTGAAGGGAAAGAACGAGTTGGTATGCAAGTTGAAAAAGTCCAGGTATGGTTTAAAACAATCACCAAGGATGTGGTATCAAAAATTTGATACTTATATGATGGGACTTGCCTTCACAAGAAGCAAAGAGGATCACTATGTGTATTTTAAATTAATTGGTGATCATTTGATTTAGTTGGTATTGTATGTGGATGACATGTTTCTGATAGGAAATATGATCTTCCTAGGAAGGATATCTACTGGATAAGGTGACCAAACAAGCCATAGTCTTGAAGTTGAAAAACTCCCCAGGGGCGCACCATTGGTCTGGGTAACCAAGTAATGGAGATCCAATGCTGAGATGATATGAGAGTAGTCAATAGGATGGGGATATATCAGTGTGAGTCCCAGGGATCAAAGGGAGAAGCTCAGTGCAGCCATAGAGGAGGGTGCACTTACTTCATCCTGGCAATGGACAAACTAGCAAGGGCACAAACCCCAGGTTGGTGCACCCTCCTTTCTGCCTCAGGAAACTTGTAGAAAATCAACTTGATCCTTGAGAGATTGGCTAGATAACAGAGTAAGATCGCTCTCATATGTGGTAGCATGGAAAACGGAGCAGCCATGATGCATCCATGAAGAAAGGTGCACTGGCTAAACCTGAGAACCCCCCAAAAATGAAAATACAACAAAACGTGAAATGTAAACTGAGAAAACAAAATAAATTGAGACACATAGCTTCAAGAAAAAGACATGAATTCTTTATTCGAGTCCCGGTTCACCTTATATACTGAGGGAACCATTTATTTACATATGCATAGTTAAATAACATCAAAAGGTGAAATGGTTCAAGCCTAGTTGGTTGACTTGTGCGTCCTAGGTGGGCATTCCCCTAGGTGGCCTCCTTGGCCCAATTCCTCCATGTTTAGATATGGAAGTGTCCCGAATTCCATGATAAGGTGAGGAAACTTGTTGTGCATTACTTCAACTGTGATCCACTTTTCCTGAGTTGGTGTTTGGCCTTGGCGGGCTACCAGATATGAAGTGTATGCCCGGTGCCTTGTAGAGAGGGTCCGAGTGTCCAGTAGAGTGTATTTGGCCAATGGGAGTTGGAAATCCATAATTTTTTCCGCTAGATGAGTAATGGCGACTGGTTCTTCCAAGACGGGAGGCTTAAACAACTTTAATCAATTTACATTAAAAACATTGTGGATTCCCAATTATGGTGGCAAATCCAACCAATAAGAATTTTCTCCAATCTTGTCGAGGATGGTATACGCGCCATATTTTATTGGTGGAAGTTTGTGATGGTGACCTTTGAAGTGATTCTTATCCAAGTGTAACCAGACTTGATCCCCGGGTTGAAAGGACATGAAGGTCCTTTTTTTTCATGGCACTGCTTGGCATGCTCTTGAGTTTCTTTAAGTGTTGTTGTTACTATAGTGTGGCATTGTGCAATTTGTTGGAGAAACTGTTGTATTGAGAGTTGTTCCTGTTGTTGATGGAAGGTACCTTGAGGAGCACAAGTGAGTGGGAGCTCAGTTGGAGATGTTGGTTGGAAGACCAATAAGACTTCAAAAGGTGAAAACCCTGTAGAAGAATGTGTTGCATTGTTGTAGCTATGCTATAGAATGTGCAAGTAATTCTCCCATTGTTTGTTGCACCCAAAGTGAGTTCAAAAAGCATGAAGCAAGACCCTCTTGACAACCTCTGTTTGGCCATTCGTTTGAGGATAGAATGGCATAGAAAACTTGATGTATAATGCCCATACTGTCTTCAAAAATGTGTTAAGGAAGCGAGAATCCATGTCTGAGATGATAGTGCTTGGGAGGCCAAAATGGGGCCAGACATGTCGGAAGTAGAGTTTTTTTGTTTGCATTGCTATAGTAGTCTTTGTGCATGGGATAAAAGGTGCCATTTTGCTGAAGCGACATACCACTACCCATATTGCATCATGTTTCTTTTGGTTTGTTGGAAGTCCACTCAAGAAGTCCATCAAGATTGACTCCCGAGGTCGAGAAGGAAGAGGAAGAGGTTGATATAACCCATGCTTTCAGTTGGATGGCTTGGATTATGAGCATAATGCACATGCTCTGATAATTTTTTCAACTTGAGGCTGCATGGAAGGCCAATTGAAATGGTGTTGTAGATGTTGGATGGTCTTTGTGGTACCGAAGTGGCCCCCATAATTTGAATCATGTGCCTCCTTAATGAGAAAGAGGCAGTCCTCTAAGTATTGAACACATAACAAATTCAACTTATAGAACCACCCATCCCTAATAGTGTAGTCTAGGAAGGGGGTCTGATTGATCACTGTGAGAGTTTGCAATGCTCCCCAAATCTCTTGAAAGTTGGGGTCAATAGCAAATTGATCCTTCCATGTGTCATAGATAGCACAACGCAATTTTAAAATTGAAAGAGATGGAATGGGAGGCCGACTTAGAAAATCAACCATCTTATTAGAAGTTCCTTTCTTATATCTGATGACCAAGTGAAAATGTTGAATATAGGAGGCCCATTTAAGGTGCATTTGTTCCTGAATCTTCGACTAAGAGTTGATGATTATCAAAGGGTGGTGGTCTGTAGGCATAATTGTTTCTTTACCCAACAAATAATGCCTCCATTTCTTGAGTGCTTGAACGAGACAATAAAATTCCTTGTCATATGTGCTATAATTTTTCTTTCCCTCAAACAAGGTTTCAGAGTGGTTAGCAATGGGGTGTCCTCGCTATTTAATTATGTAACCAATAACATATTGTGAGGCATCAGAATCAATATCAAAGGGTTGGTAGAGGTCCGACAGGTGTAAGATAGGGGATGAGCAGAGGGCTTCTTTATTTTGAGCAAAGTTACTAGTTTCTTCTTTAGTCTAGATAAATGTAGAAGAACTATTTGAGAGTTGATGCAAAGGATGAGAAAGCTATGAAACATAGGCAATGAACCTACGATAGAACTCGATGCCACCCATAAATATTTTGAGATCCCTAGCTGAAGAAGGTAGTGTCCATTGCTTCAATGCTTGGATGCGGGCTAGATCTGGTTGAATACCCTCTAAGCTGACCACAAAGCCAAGATAGGGAACTGAAGTCTGACCAAAATATGACTTCTTCTCTTTGACTTGTAACTTGTGTTCTCGGAGGATTTGGAGAACTTGTCAGACATGTTGCATGTGAGTGTCCCATGTTCGGTTGAAGATGAGAATGTCATCTAAGTAGATGACCACAAATTGACCCAAATGTGCCCCGAAGATGTCATTAATGAGCCTCATGAAAGTGCTTGGGGAGTTGGTGAGGCCGAAGGGCATAACTTTCCACTCAAAAAGACCAAATTTGGTCTTGAAAGTTGTTTTGCACACATCATCTGGGTTCATTCGAACCTGAGGGTAGTTGGTTATTAAATCCAATTTAGTAAACCACCTAGCTCCTTGGAGGGTGTCGAGTAACTCCTCAATACGGGGAAGGGGGTAATGGTTTTTTACTATGTCTTTGTTCAAGGCCTGATAATCAGTGACAAGGCACATTTCTGAAGTATCTCTTTTGGGAATAACAGATGCGATAGAAGCACAGGGAGAAGATGACGATTGGATGTGGCCAGAATTGATGAGGTCGATCAATTATATTTCCATTTCCTCTGTTTCTGTTGGGGCCAACCGGTATGTAGGGACATTAGGTAAAGAAGATCTAGGGATGAGATGAATGGAATGGTGAATGTGTTGGGAGGGGGGAAGTCCCTTCAGAGCTTGAAATATATCTGCAAACTCTTGGAGGATGGGAGTCACTATTTCATGAACAGGGTGAGTGGTATTGTTTGGTGTTATTGTGTGCACCAAACAAAGAGAGACACATTGGTTTAAATGTACATGTGGGATTTTTTCTTTGGTAGCAGGGGGTTTGGGTGTTGTTGCGGTTAAGATATAAGTGTGGCTTTCTTTGGTAAGTTTGTACTGGATGGATTTGGGCATATAGATAGAATTTATTTGGGTTTGGTATGGGATACCTAGTAGCAAATATGAACAATCGAAAGGGGAGACACCACAAAGGACAATATATTTGAATTGGCCTATGGTAAAAGTGACCAGACAACACTGAGAAACTAAGAGGCAGGGGCCATCCTTCTGGACCCATCCGAGTTGATAGGGTTGTGGGTGGGGAGTACTAACCATATTAAGGTGGTTGACAAGGTCTTGAGACACCAAATTCTTCTAGCTTCCATTGACCATAACCAATAAAGCCAACGAGTTTTTAATTTGAATGTTATGAGTGAAGAGGGGTTGGGTGGAGGATTTTTAATCTTCATGGGTCATTAGGATTAGTGAGGGATCCACTTCTATGGGATTGTCCAAAGGAACTTCTTCGGTATCTTCCACTTGTGGGGAAGCAATGAGATCAGTCAGTAGGGTTTTGTTGGTCTTTATATTTTGGAGGATTGGACAATTTGATGAATTGTGTGATGTAGTCTTGTGGAATGAACACCCAGGTGTCCTTGTATTTGTATTGGGTGTGGGATTTTATGCCCGAGGAGGTGGAAAGTAGGTTGAATGATTGGAGTTGGATGGTTGGGAGGCAGAGGGGTTGGTGTAGTGGCGGGACTGAGGAGTACAACCCCTAGGAGAAACTTTATTTTCTATATCCAAAGCTCTTTGAAATGTTTTGTCTGAAGTTGGAATTTCAAATATCTCTACTTCTCTATGGAACTGAATCAATGGACCATCAAGAAAATTTAATATGAGTACCTCTTTCGGATTTGGAATATGCAGTAAGAGGCGTAGATTGCACTCCTTGTGAAGGGAGTAGTAGGAGTTTGTGCCATTTGATCCACAAGGATTGAACATACCTGGGTGGGTAGAAGCGGTTTCTCAATGCCTCAAAAATTTGAGCCCAATTTCTGATGGGTTTGGAAGTAGGGGATTCTGGAGCATCCCCAATCTCTATCACAAATCTGGTCTTCTCTTGCTCTATATCCCACACATTTTGTGCAAGTCCTTCTAATTGCAAGGCTACAATCTGGAGCTTTTTGTCCTTGGTAAGGTCTAGAAATGTATTGAAATAGGTGGAGAGGCCATGGATCTAGGAATACACAACTTATCCATTGGTTTGAATAGTAAATTTGGGTAGATGGATTCGATTTTCCAACCGAAAGGGGTCTGGATTGTTTTGTTGTTTCATTCTGAGCAACTCATTGAGGATGAGGGCAAGATCTTGGACGGGATTTGAAATGTTGTTATCTGAGTCTACTTCCAAGGAATATTTTCATGGAGGCATTGTGAGCCCAACTAAATATCAAGGTGAACCTAGTTTTCAACACTAAAAAATGGGTCAGTCTTTGCTTTGTGAACAGAGGGCGCAAAACCTTGAAGCAACAGAGTTGAACTGGTCTAGAGGGAGAGATCTGTATTGTTTTAGATATGTGAAACTCCTCTATGTTGTAGTGGTGATCTGTGTGCCCTTGGGGCTATGATATCTGTTGATCTTGTTGCATGAATATGTAAACCCTGAAATGGGTGAAATCTAGACTATTTCATGAAAAAAAAAACCCAATTTCTTTTTTGGCTCAATCTTCAAGATCATAAGCTTTTCCATGGATCTTGAGGCTCTGAAGCCAATTTATTTTCCCAGGAAGGAGATCTGTTGGAGAAGGTGACCAAACAATCCATAGTCCGGTAGTTTACCAAAAACTCCTCAAGGGCGCAAATCGAAACAAGGGTGCACCATTGGTTTGGGTAACCAAGCAATGGAAATCCAATGCCAGGATGATCTCAGAGTAGCCAAGAGGATGGGGCTATCTTAGTGTGATTCCCGGGGATCAAAGGGATACTATCAGTGAATCCATAGAGGAGGGCGCACTTACTTCATCCCAACAATGGAAAAACTAGCAAGGGTACAAACCCTAGGTTGGTGTGCCCTCCTTTCTTCCTCAGGAAACTTGCATAAAATTGACTTTCTCCCTGAGAGATTGGCTAGCTAACGATGTAATCTTTCTCTCAGATGTGGAAGCATGCAAAATGGAGCAGCCATGGTGTAGCCATGAATAAAGGTGCATTGGCTAACCCTGAGAACCCCCATAAAATGAAAATGCAGCAAAACATGAAATGAAAACATAGAAAACAAAATCAAGTGATACACATAGCTTCAGGAAAAATAAAAGAATGTTTTATTTAAGTCCTGGTTCAAATTATATACTGAGGGAACCATTTATTTACATATTCATAGTTAAATAACATTAAAAGGTGAAATAGGTCGAGCCTAGTTGGTTGACTTGTGCGCCCCAGGTGGGCATTCCCCTAGGTGGCCTCCTTGGCCCAAAATAAAAAGGAGATTATCTAGGATATGAAAACTCAGTTTTCATCTAAATTTGACATGAAGGATCTCAGTGATACAAATTTCATTTTGGGTATGGGAATTAAAAGAGATCGTGAAAAGAGGAAACTCTGGTTAAATCAAAGAAATTATGTCGAGACAATATTGTAGAGGTTTAATCTGCAGGAATGCAAGCTAGTCAAGGTCCCTATTCTTGTTGGTGTAAAGTTATCTGCAGACTAGTGTCCCAAGACATGGGAAGAGGAGGAGGACATGTGACATGCTCCACATGTGAGTGTAGTTGGCAGTTTGATGTATGCAAATGTATATACTAGATCGAAAATTGCACATGTTGTGGGAGTGTTGAGTAGATATATGTCAAAACCAAAGAAGGAGCATTGCACAATAGTAAAACATGTTTTCATGTATTTTCATCGCATTGCTAGCTATGGATTGTGCTACAAAGGAAGATTAGGATTGGACAGAGTGTTGGACATACATGGCTTTGTGGATGTAGAATGGGATGGAGATCTATATCATAGGAGATCTACAAGCAAGTATGTGTTTAACCTATTTGAAGGAGAAATCAGTTGGATGAGAAAAAGACAGGATGCAGTGGCACTTTCAACTATAGAAGATGAATACATGGAAAGCACTCATGCAAATAAGGAAGTAGTATGGTTACAAAGATTGTGTTTAGGTATTGGGTTGGTAAAACAAGCTGTAAGGATAAATTGTGAGAGTTAGAGTGAAATGTTTCTGGTGAAGAACTCGACTTATCATTCAAAGACAAAGAATATTGATATTCAATATCACTTTGTGAGAGACATGGTTGAAGAAAAGAAAGTGTTGTTGATGAAGGTGGACACTTTGAAGAATGTTGTTGATTCATTAACAAAATATATGTTCATTGAGAAGTTATCTTGGTGTAGAGGATCTATGGGCATTGTTTCCCTAGATTGTTGACTATGTAAACCTATAACCCTAGTATGCAAAGAAATCAACAAGTGGGAGAATATTGGGTATGTGTTATATTTTTTGCACAACTAGCTATAGTGTATGCTACGTTGTGTCGGATGCGCAGGGGGGTTTGATGGGGCCGACATCCCCTCTAAGCAATGGTTCGGGGGAAATGCCCCTGAGAAATTGTTTTCCTCGAGAAACATGTCACATTTTTTCCTCATTTTTTTTTTCGCCTCAATTTTCATGTCCATTTTTGGGGGGTTTTTTGGCACATGGTTTTTTCTGATGGTTTTCTATTTCTAGTTAAGGAATTAAGGTTGTTGACTAATCCAAGTCATTGGGTTAGGGTTTTGGATGCCACTGCCTCCTATATGTATATTTTATTGTAAACAATGTATGATTGTGAATGAATATAAAATGTGTTCGTTTTCCCGGTTTGGTTTTCTAGATGAAAAACCTCTGTGTAATGTGTGCATTTTCCATTGTATCTTTTATGTTCTTTTACTAAAAATATGTTTCCAGTAAATATTCTACTAGGTAAAAATCTACACTCTATAATGCATGCACATTCTAGAGAGCATGCAAGTTTCTTTCATCAATTTTTTTTTGGAAGGAGTGACAACTTTGGCATATGTGTTTGTTTATTTGGTTTCCTTATATTTCGATTTGAAATGACAAGCTTGTTGGTTTGGGCTACAAATACATCAAAGTATCCATTTTTTTAAATACCTCTCAATATATTTATTTTTCATGTTACTTGTGTATAGGCTACAAAAATTCGTCGTTGATAAAACTACACATACATATAGAGTCAACTATGCAAATTCCAAATGTGTGTGTGTGTGTGTGTGTGTGTGTGTGTGTGTGTTAATATTGTTCACTATTTTTAACATATGTGTATTGAAATATGATGTAATATTTGAATACATTTATATTTTATTCCTCATATCAATTTTAATTATTTACAATCTAAAAAAAAAAAAAAATTGTTAGCATGAACACAAGGCATTGTAATTTCAAGGGTATTATGAATTTCGTAATAAAAAAAAAAATTAATATTATAAATTTTGAAAACATAGCCCTTCACAAGAAAAATGTGTTCTCTATCATTTAGGTACTCAACGAAAACATATGCATTGTATTTTGCATGAAAATAACCTATCACTTTTAGAAAAAATCAAATTTCACATATTCATACACAAATTCTACAAATAAAAAATATATATTCAAGGGATAATTCAATTTCATACAATTCATCTATTTACACCGTATTCAAATTAATTGTGAAAGTGCCTCAAATCATTCCTCCAAATTAACATATATTTTTTTTCCATTCTTGCATTGCCAATAACATGTCATCAGAAACTATCATTAGGTTTCAGCCATAGACAAAAAAAAAATCGTTACACCATATTCCAATTCATTCATTGTGCAAGTGCCTCACCTCTCTATTTTAGAGAAGTCCTAAGTTTGATGTAGTTTTGGCCGCTAATGTGTTATGAAATGCCATCATGATTGTGAATAAACCCTATAAACTAGTTTTCATATAATTGGTACAAAATAGAGGTGATCTGTAAGTTGTCGTGAATATTCCACCAGAACAATTCATCACAACATATCTTGTATTATACTAAAGTATTTTATTATGCAAATTTATTTCCTTAAATCTCATATTTGTTAGCACTAGATTAATGTTCAAATCTATGAAAATAATTGAAATGTGAAAAAGAAATAACAAGCAAATGAACACATCATGCACAAAAAATAACACAAGATGTGTTATAAGAAACTAGATATAGGAGAAAACTCGGCTAAAAGGTGAGGCCTATGCTCTACTCTCTTTTCTCCAGTTATGGAAAGAAAGTATAAAGAAAGGGGCGCTCACTATGGAGTTGTCTTTGACATTGTGGCCTAAATGGATGTTATGGAATCTCCAACCTCCTCTTTTATGCTCTGAAAATACAACTTCTATATGCTCTACTTAACTATGGAACAATTAAAATGCTAAAGAATGTAACCCCCTCTCTTATTAGCGTGCCAATATTTAACATAGCCTCATAGTCATCTAAGGTTAGGGTTTTGGCATCTTCAAACCTCTATTAGTGATAAGGTTTTATAATTTCTAGAGTATTCTCAAAACTCCACATGTGGTTAGCCCCACATCTGTGATGAATGGGAGATGATGTGACATACATTTGTCCCATGGTTGTCAACAAAGTAGGTCAACTTGTGGGAGACATAAATTCCACATATGAGCTCTAATTGAGGTGATTTTCACAGTGTTCAAAAGGGGTCTTGGTGTATAGAACAAATGTCAAGAGGTTGTTGCTTATGCTCACAATGCTTTGACCCCCCAAAGTTTGGGCTTTGAAAGCCAATTCCTCCAACTTTTCCACCTACAAAGTACAAGATAGATAAAAAATTATATAATTATCTAATCTAATCAAGAGGGAAAAACGTTTAAATTATAGATACTAATTTTACATTATAAAATAGCTAAAAATAAAAGTATATAGTATCTATCTCCATTAAAAAAATATTGAGTTGTCCGCTCATATGAGGGGAGTCAAAGTAAAAATCTTTCACACTCATTTAATGAATTTTTAGGAATTATTTGCCAAATCCGAGAACCTCATAATCATTGAGAAAAATATGGGTGGGCCTTATGGTGGGAATAATGTATTAGTTTAACCATCCCATCCAATCCCTTCATGATTGATTGGTGAAAAATGAAAAATGGTGCCCATATTTAAAACAATAAAGAGAACAAATTAACAAAAATCAATATTTTATTGGAAGAATCTCACAATATTTCCTTTTTAGTACATCAAGTTTTTATTTTGATTTTGGGCCTAATGGTTAAGAACATCTCTTTCTTCTTAAGAGGTCACAGGTTCAAATCCAGAGGGGGTAGGGTATGCATACCTTCGTAGACTTTACCAGTCAAATCACTGGGTGGAGAGGGGTCCCTTGTCCCACAAACAAGGGGGTCTCATACACCAATTTGGTGTTCTTAAGAGGTCACAAGTTCAAATCCAGAGAGGGGTAGGGTATGTAGACTTTACCACTCAAATAGTTGGGTGGAGGGGGGTCCCTTGTCCCACAAACAAGAGGGTCTCATACACCAATTTGGTGTGCTAGTTTAGTCGTGGCCTTAAAAATAGATTATTATTATTATTATTTAAAAAAAAATTGTTAGTAATAATTTTATTATTATTTTGTTCAAATTATTTTTTTATATTAAAATTAAAAATAATGATGTATTTACACTTAGAATTAGGTCCTAATTAAATATTTTAAAAATAATATTAAAAAAAAAATGTTGTTAGAGAGAGGTATATAGCACCGTGAAATATTAAAAAACAATGGAATGCGAAATAACTTTTAACTATGGGAAGATATTGGGTATATATTTTATGTCTAGGTAAAATGTAATTCCAATTTTTAATAACATAAAAAAATAAAACCATATTATTTTTAACAAAAAATTAAAAAAATAAATATTGTATAATTTGTACAATTTTTTTTTTTAAGCATTCTCTAATTGTTTTAAATTTTAATTTTTTTTTACCACCTTCAACATAAAAAATGAAAATTATATTATTTTTAGATTTAATTATACTAAACAAAAAAATTTTAAAATAAATATTGTATAATTTGTAAAATTTTTTAGCATTGTTTAATTGTTTTAAGTTTTTTATTTTTTTCATTTTTTTAAATTACATAAGTCTATAAGAAACCATTATTTTCTGTTATTTAAAATCTATATCACTATTTTCAATTATTTAAAATCTATTTTTGAATGCAAAAATAGATTCTACATGTTGAAAAATTCCTGAGATACTAACAATTTCTTACCATATTTCAGACAAATATCACTGAAAAATATAACCGGAAAAAAACCATAACTTAAAACATTTAGACTACAACATATTTTTTTCCAAAATTTTGAAATACTAATTTAAATTTAGTTAAAAAACACATAAATGTAAATTCATTAACATAAATTGCATTGCAAGCTACAACTAATGGAAAACATACAACTAATGGAAAACATGCAATCCAAATAAACCTATCTTACATGATGTGGAAGGCATGGTATGCATGTTGTAGTAACGGGAAGACATGCAATCAGGCATAGAATTTGACCTCCCACAACACATTTTCACACATTAAAACTTACCAGGCATAAAAGATCCTAACTTATATTAAAGTTTCACTCCATAGTGTAAGCGTCATAAATTTTAGATACTTAATTTATAAATATAATGTGTAACACATGCCTAAAGGGGTTAAACAACAAGAGAAGAGAATTTGTTGAAAGATTAAATACAAATTTACTTTAAAGATAAATTTGAAATTCCAACCCTGCATGCAATGGATGCTACACCAAGTGGAAGGTATGCAATCCATACTGTAACAAGTGATGGGGGCATGCAATCCATGCAGCTAGCTGTTGAGAAGATTCATCATGTGCAAAAGATGCAATCCATACTGTAACAAGTGATGGGCATGTGTATTATCATTCAGCTCCAACGGATGCGTTGCGTGTGTATTATCATTCAGCTCCTCCAAATCAATCATACATCGGACTCATAATTCATTTACCTTTCTGTTTCCTTCGTTAATCAATTTCGCAGCCAAAGAAAATTGTTGGTCGGTAGGATAACGGGATCTTGTCTTAGCGTCGGCAGATGCTATTCCATTTCCTTAGTAACCGGTTGGAAGACACGGTCGAAATCGACTAATGATGTTCAACGGAAAATCAATGACAAGCTTTGATTGCCGGGAAGCATACATGCCAACTCTTATTTCCAGGGATATTGAGAGCCTTTTCTCTGGAGTGCCCCGACATTACATAAAATGGGGTACCGAAGGTCCGAAAGTCACTTCTTCTACCTGTCGTCTTAAAATATTAATTGCTTTTCAACAAAAATATAACAATTCCAAGTTCATTTCCTCCATTGTAGGCGCTAGCAGCACTGATTCTCAATATTTATCTTCGAATTGGAGGCACTGTATTTGACTTTAGGCTTGGTTGCGGGTGGAAGCATTTCTCTATTGCAAACGGGAGGAACAGTAGAGATTGTTGCACCTCTTCTTATTTCAATGATAGGTTTAAGAAATTCAGGAATTCCAACGTCATCAATCAAGTAGTGGTTATAACGCAAAGCTTGACCTGCGTAGTTACTAGTTAAAAAAAATGGGCTTTGTTTAATTGTTGTATGTTTTTGTTTTCTTCATCAGAATCTGGCTACATAAATTTAATTATAAATTTTTGTTGTTTAAATTGTATTTTTGAATGTAGAAATAGATCCAGCATGTTGAAAAATCCCTCAGGATTAAACAAATTTAACCACTCAAATCTGCAGATACAACAATTTGTGACCGAATTTTAGAGAACTATGCTTCTTTTCTTCTTATGATTTTATTACCACATAAATGAAAATATTATTTAATGAAAACCAAATTTCCATGAAACATATATAAAATGTTGTTCCTACTCTACCAAATAATGCAAACTCTTTCAGAGTTTATTTAAATAATAACTTACAACTCTACTCGTTAAATAGGCCCAGGGACAACATTTCCGGACAAATATTGAAAAAAAAGTGCACTCGATTTTTTTTTCAATGCTTATTTATGATTCACTTAAAATGATTACCAAATTTAAAAAAACAATCCATCCTAACAAAAATTGCAATAAAAGAATTAATATGTAAAGAGAAAAACAGAAAATGGTGACAATACATTCACTAGTTGAAGAATAAATAATAAATTAATTATTATTTTTAACTAACGTGAGAAATATCCAATACATCTAACACATCTTCTATGAAAATCATTGGAAAATCATGGTTATGATTCTAATAATTTATAACATGATCTTAATAAACTAAATGATTATGTTTTAAGTATTATCATTATTAATAATTTAATAGAAAAGTATTTTTTTCCTTAAGGAAAAAAAATGTATTTATATTTTAGCATGAAATGTAAATATAATCTACATACATGATGGGTAGCACTTTTCTTTACATCATACTCTATTGTATTCTTAAAGAGCCTTCTTCAACTCAATTATATATGAGAGAATGAGAGGAGAACAATTCCCATGTTGTCTGTGGGATAAATTAGTTTCCATGTTGCATGTGGGATAAATTAGTCAAAGTTTATAAAATGTCATAGGCATGTAAAATACTAAGACTTCCCGTGAAGTCACCCGTGCGAGTACTATCCTAGCCCAAGCACACTTAATTGCGGAGTTCTAATGGGATCTGATGCATTAACACTATGACGTAAGCATATACATAAGACCACTAAGAAATCCTTACATGATGTTTGCAATTAACAAATGAAGATGGAATTACATTCATTTTCGCATAAAAAATGGTGAATATCATGGTTTATCAAAACCATAGGATTGAAATATCGATTTAGTGAAAAAGGTGTATGGCCACTGAGATCCACCTGGATCATTTCTCTGCCCCTTAGGAAACAATGGTCCCCATTGCGTCAAGTTCCATCGGGAGACAATAAAACTTCTACTGAATCTAAACCTTGGTGAGTCGCTTGCCTTGTTGAAGTAGATGTCCTTCTTGTACTTTGCCTGTGGAAGGATCTCATGAACCTATTCGAGGTGTTGGATCCATTCAATAGATATGGTTGCATGATCTCCTTTGGTCTGAGTGTGGGAGGACTCCGTCGGTGAAGATGCAAGAAGAAGAGTTATATCAATGGGGAATAATGGATGCAACTCCAAGCACACCTAAAAATGGTCGTGGCCAATAGAGTTATGTTGAACATATGTAAGAATGTCATTCTATTTTTTCTCCTCTACAATCTTGTTGAACTTCTTCTACTAGATAGAAACGTCTTAGGTCGAGGTTGTAGTGGTTCCAGGGACATGTTCAGCATCTGACTGTAATGTGAAGAAGGAAAATTTTGTGGTATCATAGATTATTTTGCGCCATTATTTTTATGAGATCAATGAAGTGGAAGTAGTTGGTGCTACCTTTGGTACATTGTAGATATGACCTCCCAGAGTAACAATAACAATGTAGGGTCGAGACTCATAGATAACCTAACATTTCCATAGATACAATTATCCTAAAAGAACATCACAGACTCTAAGTGGGGAAGCATCACACACTACCTCATCCTTCAAAGGGCGTGATGCAATAGGAGATGAGACATTGTTGTCTAAGAAATATGTATCATCCCCAACTCAACCATCCAATGGTGTATGGCTGGGGGCATGGCATTGATGGAAACTCTAGTCTCTTCACAACTTCGACTGAGATTAGGTTCCTCTTACTCAAGTTGTCAACAATGAAATTCAATAGGGTCCCTTTTAACCACTTCTGTCAGTAGAAGAGGCACTCCCCCTCTTCAAGCTCCTTTGATTCTTCCCACTTTATTATTGTGGTCGTGATGGTCACAGTGGGTTCTGCATCGATTATATATTTTCATCTATTGTGTTTTGAATCAGAGTCAAATTCAGGTTCTGATTTTTTTTTCTTTGATCTTGGACACCAATGTCTGTTTCAAGTGACATTCATTGGTGTTATGCTAGGAGTTGTTGTGGAACTCACACCACTTTCCATTATCTTTCTTATACTTATTGTTACCCTTCCTTTTCTGCATCTTGTACTGGCTCTCTTGATTTTGACCTTCCTTGCTATGTCCTTCGTTCTATGTGTCAGGGTTGCATTTTCCATGATTCTTTTATGGTGTATTTTCGAACCCAGACTCCCTCTTACTCTGCTCCTTAAATTTCCTCTCAATTTTGACTACATATCGATAAGAAACTCTCAATGAGTATATGTCCAAGAAATCCATCTCTATTTGGATATACCTGTGCAAACTACTACGATACTTAAAAACTAGGTTTTGCTCGAAGTCCTTTATACCCAACTTTGAGCGTAAACTATTAAATATGTTAGTGTAATCTAGCACCGTCTAATATCTTTTCTAATGAAGAGTCGTCCATATGATGTATTGGTCGTCATAGTTTCCGACAAGGTAGAACTCCTCGTTTAGGGAATATACAAAGGTTGTCCAAGTGTGTTCTCTCTTGAACGGTGTAGATTCATTCATGGTGTACCTCTCCTAGTAACCTTTACAGCAAGCTCTGACATGGGGAAGGGATTTAAGTTGTGCGAAGGTGATCTTTTCACTATCAGAGAAATTTTGGATGGAGTAATAACCTTGTATCAAATTCAACCATTTTTCTAGAGCATCTTCATCTATCTATCCTTCAAATAAGGGGATATCAAAACTGACTTGTACCTTGAAGGGTGTTTCACCTTTGAAATTCTTTCTTTTCAAATATGCCTCGACCACCACCATCGGTAGTCTTCAAAGGATATGAGTGAAGTTTTCCATCATCTCGTTCCTCTGTCGCATGAGGGCTTACTCGAGCAACATATTGAAAGGATCTCCTACTCTGTCATCTCTCTTTTCTTCCGCCATGGGAGGTCATTTGGGCTAGCAAGAGATTCTGAGAAAATATAAGGAATAGACTAGGCATATACTGCTTTGATACCAATGAACTGGATTATGCTGAGAACAAAAGGAGACAAAAACAAAAATATAGCATAGAACAAAAAATACAGTGAAATCCAACTTGTATTAATGAATAAGATAGAAAAACACTTCGGAACACAAACTGGTGGAATGGTGTAGCTTATCTCTAAAAAGAAAGAGATTTTGGCTATGCTTCATTTGCAACAAGATTTACATCACACTCCATTACATGCTTAAAGGGCCTACTTGACCTCAATTATATATGAGAGAGGGAGAAGAGATTAATTCCTATGATGCATGTGAGATAAATAGGTCTAAGTTTATAAAATGTCATAAGCATGTAAAACAAAAAGTATTCTCGAGCAATCACCCGTCCAAGTACTACTCTATCCCGAGCATGCTTAACTATAGATCTCTAATGGGATCTAGTGTATTAACGCTATGCGGTAAGAATGTAATTAATACCACTAGGAAATAATTACATGATGTTTGTAATTAACAAAGTAAAATGGAATTACATTCCATTTCCCATAAAAATGGGTGAATATCATGGTTTATCAAAACCATATGCTTGAAAGGTTGATTCAATGGAAAATGTGGATGGAAACCAAGATCCACTTGGATCAATGTCTACCAAAACAATTTCTAGACATTATTTTTGAGGTTTTTCTCATATAGTAAAACATATATAAAAAATGATACATTAATATCCAAGTATCTATATTTTATCTAGACATATTTCAAAAACATTTTCCACTGAG
The DNA here is from genome assembly GCA_010110895.2 of Picea sitchensis. Classification (NCBI taxonomy): domain Eukaryota; kingdom Viridiplantae; phylum Streptophyta; class Pinopsida; order Pinales; family Pinaceae; genus Picea; species Picea sitchensis. The sequence continues at coordinate 83,258 of SNQJ01S0012626.1, read as the reverse complement.
TCTTAGTTGAAGCATCAACCAATGGAAATATTATCGATAAGACTACTAGTCCATTTAAGAATTAATCTTCAAGCACCTATTCAAGTTAGCCTTCTAATCCTGTCTTTGAAAGAGTATAAAATTTGGAATTTTACTTCCTATAGACGTGAAAGAATGATGTCTGATAAAAAAACTTTGAAATATCTTCAAGAAGGTTAGCTATATTGAAGAGCCCATATTTTAATATTCAATTTTTTTCTTTCATCCATCGTATGACTTGTTCAGAATCATCATAAATTTGGAGTGACATACATCATTTCTTAATGGAAGATTTCATGAGAAGAAGAAGATCTTCCATATCACCATAATTATTGGTCTTAGGACCCAATACACACTTAATCGGATAAAAATGGTCTTATGAAACATAGAGGACATGACCTGCACCACAATTGGTACCTCCCTTCTGCTTGTCCCATTAGAAAACCCCATGGAATGGTTTTATTTCTTTGGGGAGGGATACTATTGGATAATTTTGGAACTTTAGATGGAACCTACAAGAAAAGATAGTAAAGAGAGAGCCTTAGAATATAGATAGGCATTTCTATCTCCACTTTTCTTTGGGCTATGTGTTGATCCAAAGAATACATAGATTTCTAGATGATGTAATAAACATATGCTCAATATTTCACGATTCATCATCATCATCATATAAAAAATGATAACTAATGCATTCATTAATAAACACTAAATCAAAGCGATTATGAGTCTTGTTATCTACATATATAAATGTGAAATCACAACTCTATGTATAGAAGGATTGATTTGCATGTGATTCTTTTCATAAATTTTATGGGATAAATTTCCCCATTTTCCATATTCTTTTCAATTCATCAATTTGAACACAATTTCAATACACATAAAAGCAAACAACTAAATAATTCTTGTTGGGCACATCAACCACACTAAGAGGGGGGGTGAATCAGTGTAGGGATATTTTTACACTTCTTTCAAAACTTTAGTTAGCAACCACTTCAAACATATTATTCATTCATACTTAGCTACTTGCATGTATAAAAAAAAATCATCAATAATAGAGAATTTGTAAACCATCACCATAATAAACACAAAGACCACCAGATATATGTGTAAGATTTTGTTATTATGTATTAAATGACACTACAATATATGGGGTTTATCGACACCAACTGAAAAGAGAACCAACTCCAAGAGAGCACCAACTATCAATGCAAGACTCAACTTGCAGATCTTAGCACCAATTGAAATGTGAGGAATCCAACCTTCAAGTACAAGACCCGACTTGAAGACAAAAAACAAGTTGTCAACATGTATGCGACCTTTCTATATTGCAACATGAATATGTGCACGACCTCTCTATAGTCCAGAAGACATATCTACACAACCTTCCTTGTGTCATCCTGCGTACACCTTCAGAAAATGAGGGTTTTCCAGCTTTCTACAACTCTGGAACTTTTTTCCCTTCAAACCTTCATTGCTTCTGTCAGTTCCACCTGCAACCAACCTATGCTATATGTAGCATGTCATTAATGAAGCATATCCAACAACCTATGCATGTCCCTCATGCATAAATCATCATAAAACATAGATATCCCTCAACCATATCAAATTGTGCCACGTATAAGAATGTTGTTCACTCAACGAACCAACCAACATATACCATATACCATATTTAGATACCAAAACAACCATGCCAAGAATTCCTCAAGCATTCACCATACCATAAGCAAGAGTGATCATTAAAATAAACATCTAACCATACCATAACTTATGTAGCTGATATGAACCTGTAGAATGCTGACCTTGGAACTTGGTTCATACTTTAGGGACCTGGAACCAACATCTACTCAATTTTTCATGACCTTTTCAGTTGTACATGTCTTTTCCTTCTACATACTGCATACATACACAAACTCAATCCTGGAAATGCACATATGTATGGGAACCCCTCCAGTTCATCCCATACACACATTCAAAGCTAGGGTTTTTGTGAGCCTACGAAACTTTCTCCATAAATCCTCTTCTATCTCAATCTTGCATAACTTTAGATGTATTAATGAGTACATGCACAGAACCTTTCACAAAAAATTCAATATACTCCATCGATTCACACAATAATAGACCCTTGCTCTCTTATTTATGCCTCCCCGAGTAGATTCCTCTAGGAATTATCTTCTAACCCCTTTCCTTCTTTTAGGGATAACCCACTTCTAACCACTTTGTCCACTTATAATGACTTTATCCACAAACAGTAAATTATCCACTTCTAGTTGCAACTACTTTATTTTTAATTATTTTCTTATTTCAACAACTTAACCCATGATTAACTTCTAATTGCAACCACTTTGAATAGTCATCTTATTCTAGGAGATTCTATAATAATTTTATTTCTTTGACCTTCTAGGGGCTTCTAGACAACTCATGAGGGTTCTCTAACTTCACAAAGCCATAACTCTGTAACCGTGAGGAACTGTGTGATGTACCACATATAAATGGAAATGGAACAACATTTACTATCCATCCATGATAGTATCATCTAAAAATATGGATTTTTCCTCAGAAAATATTGAGCTTTCCTCATTTTTTATGCCTTAAGTCATGTATGGTTGTTCAGGTGTCTTCATCCACTTCTGATAATGTCCTAGTTTCTCAATACTTGTTCTTCCATATTCCATATTTTCAATATTGTATTTCTTCCATTCTCTTTTTCCCATATTGTATGAAGCATTCCTCATTGAGTGTCTTCTTGAATTCCAACAATCTTGGGATTTGTGGCCAAACCCACTACAACTATAACATATCATGGTGTGACAATGTGTACCAATGCGTCCCAAAAGATTAAATATCCAACATCTTAAGATGTTATTGAATATTAAAACACCTTTCCTTGCATAATGTCTCCAATCCAAAAATTTGTGACCATATTCATTACATGAGAAAAAATGGCCATTGAAAACATTTTCATACCTTTGCTTTTGTGTCTAGTTTGAAGGTGTCTCTCTTCTAAATTTTCTTTGAGGTGTAGGATTGGCTTCTTGGTGTCTTCCATGTTTTGATATTCTGAAGGTTTCCTTTCTTTCTAAAGGTTCTTGACACACATTTTTGCTTCCACCCTTTGAAAATGAAGAACCTACATAATTTTTCCTGGAAGTGATAGCTTCATAGTGTGTTGCTTCCTTGTTGTATCAAAGACCTTATTTCTCATTTGGTGATCTTTGACTATCCAATATTTCATCCAATATTGTTAAGTTTTTCATGAACCTTTTTTACTTCCCTTCTGAGATCAACTACTTTTTCTTCCTGCTTATGGCATGATTATTCTTTTTCATTTACCTGATTTTTCAATAGTTACTTTATCATTTTGTCTTCTTCAAGTTGGATCCTTAGATTGACATTGATTTATCTTATTTCTTTAATCTATTCAAGGATTTTGCTAAGCTCATCATCTACCTTATTGTTTTCCTAATTATTTCATTCTTTAGTCTCTTAATCTCTTCTTCTTTTTCTTATAATTGAGTCATTTTCTTAGTCATCACCATTTTAGTTGTTTCATTTTTCTTCTTGTTTCGTGAATATTTGTTTTAGTGCCATGATATTCCCTTGGTACTTTTCTAGAGATTCCTTAGTTATTTCTTCAAAATCCTCAAAGACATATGAATCATATTCTTCTTCTCTAAACAAATATATAACTTTGTGTTTACGATTCAACAAATATTCTTCTTCATCTATAAGATAACTATTAGTTAATTCTAAACAAACTTCTTCTAGATATTCTTCTTCATTTTTAGAAGAGTATTCAACATCATTACATTTAGAATTATTGAAATTAGAATATTTTGGAGAGTATTTACCTTCATTGATGACTGAGTCTTCATATGCCTTCTCTAGCTTCAGCCATAGGTCCTTGGCGGAGGTACATTCTCCTATGCTCTCTTTGATAGATCATGAAATTTCATTTAAGATGGTCTTGAATGCTACTACATTATTCTTATCTTCTTCCTTTTGAGCTACAAATTTTGATTAATTATTCGAGGGAATTTATACAACAACAAATATATCCCAAACACCTACTCCTTTTTACTTCAGATACCCTTTCATATTTATTCTCTGTGTTGAGTAATCTGTCTCATCAAAGAAGGTAACTTCTTCTACATGTTCATCCATTTGTGTGTCCATGGATCTCCTTCAAGATTGTAAGGCTTATAGTGAAGCCTCTCTCTGGTACCAATTGTTGGACACACCAACCAAACTAATAGGGGGGGGGTGAATCAATGTATGGATCTTTTTACACTTCTTTCAAAAATATTATTCTTTCATACTTAACTACTTTCATGTATCAACAACATTTATCAATAATAGAAAATTGTAAACCATCACCATAATAAACACAAAGACCACCAGATATATGTGTAATATTTTTGTATTATGTATTATAGGATACTACAATCTATGGGGTTTATCAACACCAACTAAAAAGAGAACCAACTCTCAATGCAAGACCTAGCTTGCATATCTAAGAACCAACTTAGATCTGAGGAATCCAACCCTCAAGTACAAGACCCAACTTGTAGAAGGAAAATAATATGTGAAAATGTATGCAACATGTATATACAACAACACACATATGTATGAGACCTTTCTATGCTATAACACACATATGTATGTGACCTTCCCTCTGTTAGCCTGCGTACACCTTGAGAAAAGTAGTTTTTTCCAACTTTCTACAACTATGAAACTTTTGTCCCTTTAGACATTCACTGCTTTTGTCACTTCCACCTGCAACCTGTCATTGAAACCAACATGTTCCATCTATACCATGTCATCAATGAAGCATCTCCAACAACATATGCATGCCCCTCATGCGTACATCATCATACAAGATACATATCCCTTAACCATATCAGAACTATGCCATACATAAGAATGTTGTTCACTCAACCAACCAACCAACATATAACATATCCAAATACCACAACAACCATACCAAGAGTGCCTCAAGAATTCACCATACCATAAGAAAGAGTCATCATTAAAATAAACATGTAACCATACCAACACTTTTGTATATGATCTGAACTTGTAGAATGCTCACCTAGGAACTTGATTCATACTTCAGGGACCTAGCACCAACATCTACTCAATTTTTCATGACCTTTTCAGGTGTACGTGCCCTTTATTTCTACATCCCATGTATGTACGCTACCTCATCCAACAAATCCCATGTATGTACGTGACCTCCTCAACTGCATCCTATGTACACCTTAAAAAATAGGGTTCTTATGAACCTTTGAAACTTTCACCGCTAATCCTCCTTTTCTATCAGAGGCTTGTGTAACTTCACATGTTTCATTGTGTACCTACACTGAACCTGTCACAAAATATTCAATATAATCCATAGATTCACACAATAAGAGGCCCTTTCTCTCTTATTTATACTTCCCCAAGTAGCTTCCTCTAGGAATTATCTTATGACCCACTTCCTTATTTTAGTTATAACCTACTTCTAACCACTTTGTCCACTTACAAACACTTGATCGACAAACAGTAAATTCTCCACTTCTAGTTGCAACTACTTTATTTTTAATTATTTTCTTATTTCAACCACTTAAACCATGATTAAATCCTAGTTTGAACCACTTTGATTAGTCAACTTATTCTAGAATATTTTAAAATAATTTGACTTCTTTTACCTTCTAAGGACTTCTAGACAACTCATGAGGGTTCTCCAACTTCACAAAGCCATAACTTCTTAACCATGAGGAGTTGTGTGTTGTACCAAATTTCACTGAAAATGACACGACATGTACTATCCATCCATGATAGTCTCACATAAAAATTCACTTATATTAATTACATTATTCCTCAACCAAACTTGGGTTCCCTAACCAAACAACTAGGACTACTCAACCACTTAACCATTTCGACTTCAAAAAGCATCTTCCCATGTGGGATTTCACCATAAGGGGACCACTTTGGAGTTCATCCATTTGGTACTTCCTATCAAACTTGACATAACATCAATGGTATAACCTCCTTTGATATCATTCTTGACATCAATGACAACACATCACTATGATACCACTTGACATCAACCCTTTGAGATCAACCCTTTGAGATCAATCCTTTGACATCAATGACAACATAGTACAACAATGATTATTCAATATAATGATTGGAATTTTCATTCTGGGGAAAAATGTTTAAATGCATGAAATGGTGACCTCTTTATGGAGAGGAAACATATTTCAATTTTCTTTTCATGATTTTTGTAGCATTGCAACCATTGAACGTTTCTTTTTTAAAATCAATTGTTTTACATAAATTTTTATTTGGTGGTGGGTACATGTCACAAATCACTTTGTTTAGTTCATCATAATTTTTATATTGCTTGGTTGGGTAGGAAATACACCATGTTTACAAGCTACACATTGTATTATGCCCCTTATAAGTTATGAGAATTCCCATATGGATGTAATTGACCATTGAATGAGGCACGTAGGTCAACCATAATAAATATTTAATTAACATTGTTTGATATCTGCACAATAAATGTTACTCGTGCTTCAACTATAAAAAACATTTTCTAAGATCCATCATTTTTGTTTCGATTTTTTATTTTATTTCATAAATGTCAATTTAATCATAAAATAATAACATAGAAACTGTATATTTAATAAATTGAAAGGATATAACCTTTAATCTATTAGATTTGACATACTATTTTTTCACAATTTTTTTGTAGAAAAAAATTGTACGGTCCATATAAACTAGACTATGGTGATACAACTTGAAATGGGGACTATATTGTATTTGATTATATAAGTTATATGAATTTGCAATGGGGATTATATTGTATTCTATTATAATTTATATGACTCGTGGTGCCTTATATTAGAAAAGACAAAAAATGATGTCAAAATTATGAAAAACAATATGAAATGAATAGAATGTCAAACAAACCAAAATAAGTTTTTTTCTTATTCACTTTGTGAGATACCTTGCCTATAGTTTTACGATAGGTTCACATAAGCTAGCAACCTAACTGAAATAAATGATAATTCCTAACAGGGATGATTTTAAGGATGGAAATTTATTTTAAAATGTAGAAACCTTGGCAAATCTTACTAATCCTTCATATGCAAACTATAAATGTTTGGCAATATTTTTGTAAAAATATTCAAATTTCTAAGGATTTTATATAATTTTTATAAAATTTTGGTGATTTTTAAGGTAAAATAATTTTGTGCTATAGAATTTGGACGAATCATTTTAAAAATAGCGAATCTTGTTTTTGGAAAAACCATGGAAAATTAGCCCACGAGCAAAAATTAGCCCCTAAAATCATCCATGATTCCTAATTAAAAAAAAAAAAATGTTCTATGAAGAGAAGGTGTACCTTCCTAAAGGAACTAGTTTAATGACAACATCCCTATTTTATATCCATTCTTCTTTATTTAGATCAAAAGCATCCATGCTTTCCTCTTATTTCAATAATTTCTCGATGAAAAGGAAAAGGGTTGGATGAAACATCTTTTACATGTTCAGTTGTGTACTAAATAAGAGGTGATGTTGTAAGGAGAGTGTTCAAAGCAATTACATGATGTTGAATGGTTGTTGTGAATATCTATCCATTTTGGAACCAAGTCTTTGGTATATGCTTGCAGATATAGATAGTGTTGGCTACTATATGTCTTATAGAATTTTTTACAAGTACATGAGCATAGTGTTCATCCTTTCCAACTATGCAAAATACAACAAACCTTATTTCTTTAGATGCTTTTGCACTACTATGGTTACTTATAAGTGGGAATGCTTTTTTAAATATGTGATTATTCTCATAATGTGGTTATGTTCTAGTAGCCATATTTTATGCATTTTTCATAGGTTCGAGTAGGAGAACTAAAGGTATGTGCATCATAGCTACACTATGAAAATTAGAGGGCCCAACGATGTTAGAGCCTTACTAGGTATTCCTATGAAGGAGTTGGGAAACATAGTAGGTGGATAAGTGGAGGCATAAGACAATGGTATCGTGTAATAATGTGAGGTAAGTGGAGGGGCGGAGAATTTTAAAGGGAGAAGGTTAGTCTTTAGGTGCTAGGATCATGTGGTGGTTTTTTCTTAAGTACAATGATGAGGGGGAACATAAAGAGATTGGGTAATGGAAGAAGTTGGTAGACGATTTGTAAATGAGGGAAGTATATGAAAATCACTTCACCAACATGGATACCTCGTGGAGTTAAAATATGATACATGTTTCTCTATCTCATGAAAATATCTCTATCATGTAAATGGTTATAAGGCTTTTAATCTCAATGTATCCTGCACATAAAAACCAACTAAAATGACAAAATTATAAACAAGATATTGATTTGGTTTATTTATTGTTATCACTGGGAAGCAACATAAATATTGATTGTGCTTCTTAGCTTCAAGGGTTGACTTTTTTTCCATTTTATATCCTTTGTTATCAAGAACCAATTGAATGGAACAACCTATGAATATGTTTTTGAATGAACTTTGTTCAAGGATTCAAATCCAATTGTTCACATGTGTAATGTGTGGACATGGTACTGCCTTATTCCTTGGTCTTGTATCTACACCAATAATTTTGTTGGTATGTGATTTATTTACGAAGGTAGAGACAAATAGTGAATGTGCATTACACTAAGATTCTTATACAACAATTCATCAATTAATAT